>CAWUFW010014540.1:0-408884 GCA_963921515.1 Calotriton arnoldi
ACAAGGTTCCAAACCTGCCATGTCCCTCCAGTGTTCCACCCAAAGGGACCCAACCCCCAGCTGTAGGCAGCCAAAGGTTGACCCTTAGAGCAAAGTGCAGCTCAGTCATGGAAAGACAGGCATACATGGTGACCAGTGATCTGAGGAAACTGAGACCGGTCACTCGGGACGTGGTAGGCCGCTGATTTTAGGAGGGATTCCTGCTGGAGGCTGGGACCACACGTGGTCCAAAGCACAAGTTCGTGGAACGTTGTGAGGGGTTGCACTCGACAATAGTGCACGGTACCCAGGGGTCGCGGTTCCTCGTTACTCTTGGGGTCCACTGGCCTCAGCTTCGCTGGGGACTCACGATGGCCTTGGAGAAGTCAGGAAATCCTCTTCCTGGGCTGCAGGGACTTCGGGCTCTGGCGGGAGCGGCGTAGTTTGCGACCGTCGTTTCAGTTTTTGGTGCCTGCCAAGCAGGGGAGTCACTCCTTGACTCCAAGGGAGATTCTTCAGTCTTCCAGAGGTAGTGGAACGTCAAAGGTCCGGGATTCTTCTTTAGAGCGTCGTCCAGGGGTATCTAGGTTGCAATGCACAGGTTCCCCCTCTTATACTAAAAAGAAGGGAGGGACTAGCTCTATGACCCCACCTATGGGAGGGTCAGGGGAGTGGGTGGCTACACCCACTTCCCTTTGTCCAGTTTCGCGCCAGAGCAGGGGCACGTAGCCCCTGAGCCGGTTTGAACTGGTGTATGCACAGAGGAGCCTTCTGCTCCCCCAGTGCAGGACTTCAAAGCACTCTAGGAGTGCACCCACCCAGCCCCAATACACTAAACCCTGTCTGGGAGGTGGTCACACCCCCTTGGGACAGGATACCTATTGTTGGGCCTCCTCCACTGCGAGTGTCAGTCATCAGCAGGAGGGCAGCCCAGTGTCTGTGACTGGTGGCATCCATTTTGTGATGCCAGGGCTCTTTAGGATTCTACTGCGTTTCCACAGTAGGTACATGTCTATCCCTCTAGAAGGGTGGGATCATACTCCCACACCAGTTACTGGTGTGGGGGTATGATTCTAAAGTGTTTGACACCAAACACGACATGTTTTGATGCAGCCATTCCAAAGTTAGCATTTACCGCGAGGATATAATGCACTTAAGAGTATATGGTTTGACTGCATTCACAAACAGCCCCAGAGAATAGACTCTGAGAGCTGCAGAGGGGCCCTGCTCAGGCAGAGGCACCCTCTCACATAGGAACTAAGCACCCTGCCCTCAGGATTGATAGGGCCTGCCTTAGGGGTGACTGATAAGTTTAAATGTGTGTGCAGGAGAGATATAGGGGACCTATATCTCAGTGAGGAGTGCTAGCACCTCCTCACCCAGGCTGCAGAAGCAGGCCTGTGGTGTCAGATTTAGTCTGCTTCCCAGGGGTGGCATAATACATGCTTCAGCCCCTGGTAGGCCTGTGAAGTACCTATGCCCTTGGTACCTAAGGTACCATATACTAGGGACTCATAAGGTGCCACAGTATCCAATCACTAGTGCACCTAGAGTGCACTCCAAGTCGTTTAGAGAGAACAGAGAGGCTGGGGCCCTGATTGGCAGGGTCCCAGCCAGACTATAGCCAGAAACCAGTGTAAACATCAGAAAAAAAGTGGGGCAACATAAGAGGCAGATCCTACTCTCCTACACAGTTCTAGTGATTATAGTTCCATTCCATTCACAGCTCATTTGAGATGTCATGAGTGATGTCTTGAGTGATGTCACTGACCATGTCATGAATGATGTAATGTCTGAGGTCATAAGCAGTGCATTGGGGGGGCGTAAGTTATAGTTAGCTCAGGTAACTATAACTGCTGAATTTCAGTGGTTTTGTACGAGTGAAATCTGAGTTTAACTATAACATCCCTGTAATCTGTTTTTTTCAGCAAATTTCTAGTTTTTTTTTTTAATGTTAAGTAAGATGTCAACCACAATGGATGGTGGGGGGTTGGAAGCAGGGCCTGGCCTGGCATTGTGCTGCCTCCCACCCAAGCTTGCTGCTCCTGCCTCCCCTCCTCCTTGCCATCCATTGTCCAAGTCCATGCCCCTGCTCCCTCATTACAGCCCTGTGTGGCCGTTGTTCTGCCACTGGCCTTCTCCGAACAGTTAGCTTGCTGCCCCATCCACTTTCTACTATCCTCTGTTGTCTGAATCCATGCACTAGCCTCCTCCCTTCTGTCATGCATAGTCTGATGTGCTGCCACTGCCCTCCATTTAGCATGATGTCCCAGTCCACTCCTCCTGCCCATCATTGCTCGCCTGCTTAGCCTCTGTGCTTAGCTTGCTGCCCCTACTCTCCTTCCCCCTGCCCTCCGATGTCTGTGTGCATGCCCCTGATCCATCCTTTTTGCCCACCATGTTCCATGGACCTGCCCCTCCTATCTACTCTTTCATGATCCAATGTACCATACTTGCTAACATTTTGAACTTGGTAAGAGGGAGATTTGGGGGGGGGGAAACGGGGAATTGATTTTTCCCATTGACTTGCATAGAAAAAGAGGAGATTGTAGACAAGAGACAGATAAAATAAAGCCCTTTTGGGCTTAAAAACATTGGGCGTTTCCTGCCTGAATCGTCTCTGTTGGCATGTATGGTTGTACTACCACTGCCTCTTCCTTCTGCCCTCAATGGTCTATTATATTGCCACAGCCTCTCTTGCCGGTCCTGCATTGTTGGTTTGTTGCCCATGCCCCCCTTTCCACTGCCCTCCATGTTGTGCTGCCACTGCCCTTCCTGCCTGCCCAGTGTGGTCAAATTGTTGCCTCTGCACCCTCCTACCTGCCTTCAATTTTCCGAGTCTGTGCCCCTGACCTCTGCCTCCCAACAGTATCCTAATGAACAACTAGATTGCTAACATTCTATATTTATTACAAAAGTGTGGCACGCCCGACGTCATCTTGATGTAATCAAGACTGTAATACCTAAAGCATTTCCTTTAGAAATTATAGAAATGAGAGGGTCTTATTTGCATAGAAATTATGGTTAGTGCTCTAAAAAACTAAAATGAGGACATATTTTCTGAGTTCTCAAACAGCAACAAAGCACTTTTAAATTATTTGTTATCTTTATGTTTTTTTATCCAGTTGACCACTTGATTAAATGTTACGCTTAGGGGAGAGAATGTGGTGTTACTTCCAGAGCTGCAGACTTTGCAACTGGGGAACCATGTTGGAGTTTCTGCTTCAGCTCGACATTCTGTGATTCTGGTCAAATCACTTAATGTCCCCATGCCTACAACCAAAATGAGTTTGTCCTTGTATGATGTAACCAATGCTCATGTAAAGCACTCCAATATCTGACCAGCCTGCACTATATAAAACTGCAAAAAAAAATCAAAGGATAAAAAGTGTTTTCCACACTTCTGTCATTGGGCTATATGTGGGCTACATCTGGGTGATATTTGGGCTCCTTTTTCTCTGGTGGCCATCTTGGGAGACTTCAATTAAATTCATTAAACTTTATTCAATCTGATTTAGAAACATAGATCATAAAAGTGTACATAAAAACAGTAAATCCTCTTTCTTAATACAATACAGTGAGAATTAATTAAAACCAGTAGGTAAAAACGGGTGTTACAAAGCCCGGTTCAGAGTAACTTCAAGTTAACAGAATAGTAAATTTCAATGTTTTGCAAGATCAATCTCATGTACTTCATGCAAAATACGCAATAAGGGGTCCAAGTAAGATGCAACGCTCCAATACCTGATCAGTCTGCACTATATAAAAGTGCAAAAAAACAAAGAAATAAAAAGTGTTTTGCACACTTCTGTCATTGGGCTTTATGTGGGCTACATCTGGGTGATATTTGTGCTACATTTGGGATCTTTTTTCTCTGGTGGCCATCTTGTGAGACTTATTTGTTAGGAAGTTTCCTAATTTCCTCATTTACTGCAGTCTCCTCAGTAGGAAATGCTTTCAGTTTTTTACTTTGATTCCATCAAGAAAGCATTCAGATGTGTCACACATTTGCCATAAATTCAGAATGTTAGCACTCTAGTTGCTCATTAGATCACTGTAGTAAAGCTACTGATCCCCAGGGAGTTAACTGGAAGTCTACTGCTGGTATTGAAAGTGATTGTTTCAGTCTGCATGTCAGAATTTTCTAATGAAATAGAAGAGGATTTGAGATCTCACTTAAAACATGCCCGAATTTTTCTTTCTGCAGCACTAACCATAATTTCTATGGCAAAATGAACCCCCTCATTTTGTTCCTTTTTAAATTAAATGTTTTAATTGTTACCAGTTTATTCCAATCAAGATGGCTTCAGGTGTGCCATAATTTTGTCATAAGTAAGACTGTTAGCGCTCTAGTTATTCTTTAGAACACTCTGGGAAGCTGCAGTAGAACACAAAGGAATCAACTGACAGGCTGCTCCTGTTGAAATATAACAGGAAGATATCTGAGATCTCACTTAAAACATGTCCTAATTTTTCTTTCTATAGCACTAACCATAATTTCTATGACAAAATGAACCCCCTCATGTTGTTCCTTTTTAAATTAAATGTTTTAATTGTTACCAGTTTATTCCAATCAAGATGGCTTCAGGTGTGCCATAATTTTGTCATAAGTAAGACTGTTAGCGCTCTAGTTGTTCTTTAGAACACTCTGGGAAGCTGCAGCAGAACACAAAGGAATCAACTGACAGTCTCTGCCCTTGTTGGATGTACATGTTTTACTGAGAATGTCAGACTTCATTCTCACATGACTGAGAAAGATAATGTGAATTTACAGAAAATATGCTCTCATTTTAGCTTCTGGAGCACCTTCCAAACCTCTATGGGACAAGCATGAGAAAATAGTTTTCTCTCAAACATGATAAATGATATCCCAGCAGAAGGTTTTTCACAGGGTAAAATCACCTTAGAACACACCACAATTCCTAAAATTAGTATGGTACCATCAACAAATGAATTCTAATGTAACTAAAGTCTGTTATCACCCTTTATAGTTCTCCTTTTGGTGACCCTCAAAACCTTCTATTCACTACAATGCATTTCAATGGGGTGCTATCATGTATATTGGTCTCAAGATGGCTGCCAGCAATTCCAGGATGAAGTGCTGACAGCCAATCAGATCTCACAATGAGATGTGTGGTTAGGCTCCGCCCAGATATCGATATTTTTTTATTTTTGAATTTCTTAGAAATCACTGAACGGATTTACACCATTTAAAAAAAAAGGGAGCTTTCTGAACCAAGAGCTACCTTTTTGCCAAATTTGGTGTAATTCCGTTCAGCAGTTCGGGCTGTAGCCTGTTCCAAAATTTCCTATGGAAATTAACATGGAGAAAACGCGCTTTGGTACCCCCCTTTTTTCTCAACCCCTGCTTCACGAATCACCCCGAAACTTTCAACAGAGAAACTGAGAGGGCCGACCCATTAGTTTTGCAACTTTCGCGAAGATTCGTCAAACGGCGCCAAAGATATTGGCAAATCAAAAAACGCTTTTCCTATGGAAACTAAAGGGTTCATTATAATAGCGGGCGGATCGCCACCGCCCGTATGGCGGTGGTGATCCGCCCGCTATTTTTCACCGCCCGCATTCCATTTCCCCCCGCCAAATTACGATGGCGGGGGGACCCCGGCGGGAGGAAAGACCGTCCGCCGGTTTTCCGCCGGTCTGACAGGGGACCGGGCGGAAAAGGGCTCTAACATGGTGGCGGTGTCTGCATGACACCGCCATCCATATTAGGATGGTGGTGGAAAGCAGCCTTTCCATGGTGCCGCCATGGAAAGGCATGCGGTCTTTGCTTCTGGGGGCCCGTTGCGGGCCCCCAGGGTTTTGGGGTGGTAGGGGGTGCACATGGGGGGTACCTATGGTACCCCCCTGCATTTGCATGCACAAGGTGGCAGGCACCGCGCGGTGCCTGTCACGTTGTGCATGCAAATGCACAACATGCCTTTTTCACATTGCGGCGGGTGCTGCTGACCGCACCGCCCACCGCAAAGTGAACAATGCGGGATGCGCCTGCCAGTGTGGTGGGCGCATCGTAATTTGTATTGCGGGACCGCCGCACATATGGCTGGCGGTCCCTTTTTCTGTTGCGATGGCGGGCGGACTTTGTCCGCCCGCCATCGTAATGGACCCCCAGGTTCTAACTGTAACTACCTACTGGCGACCACCAGTAGGTAATAAATAAAATTTAAAAAATAATATATTTATATATATTCACTGAAAAAACCATAGGTTTTAGGGACAGTTATAGTTAGTTGGACATTGCACTCGTACAAAACCCGTGAAATTCCCCTGTTATAGTTAGTTCAGCTAACTATAACTCGCGCCCCGCAATGCACTGCTGATGACGTCACATATTACATCACTCATGACATGGTCAGTGACATCACTGATGACATCACTGATGACATCTCAAATGACATCACTGATGACATCACTGATGACATCATCCAGTGACTGTGTGTTTCTGTAAAGTTTAAATATGTTTAATATATATAGGGAAAGGCGTATTGAAGAATGAGTGGGTGTATAAGTGTCTGAATGGATGATTTAGTACGTGAGTGACTGACTCTACAAGTGAGTGATTAAACGTATCTTACTGAATGCATGGGTTAGTGACTAAACTGTGTGAATGTCTGTATCCGTCTGTTTGTTGGTGTGTAAGTGGATGCATGGATTTGCGAATAGCTACATGAGTGTCTATATGGGTTATTGATTGGTTCTCTGAGTATCTGTATGGCTGCCTGAGTGTTTGTGTGGGTGGGGTGTGTGTGACTCTATACATAGATGTGTGAGTGGGTGATTCACTGGGTGCATGATTTCAAGAGTGCATCTGTGATGGACTGCTTGGGTGGGTGAGTGTGTGTATGGGTGTGTTAGTGAGTGAATGTATATCTCAGTGGTACATGTGCGAGTAACTACATATGTAAAAGGCAGTATATATGTGTGTTAGACTATTTAAATGGCTATAAGTGAGAGTGTGTTATTGTAAGAGTGGCTGTATGGATGCGTGTGTGCTTGTATCAGTTATTGTATAAGAGCGTAAGAATGTGCTAGTATTTGTATGAGTAAGTGAGCTGGTGTGTGTATAACTGTATAGGTGAGTAAATGGGTGTGTGATTAATTTTTTACATGACTGACTAGGTGTGTGAGTACCTCTATGGATGAGTGGCGGTGTGTGAGTGTTTATATAGGTGTATGAGTGCATATGATAGTCCTGTACTGAGTGACTGTAAGTATGAGTGACTGTACAGGTGAGTGAGTGGATGTGTGTGTAGACCTAAGAATCAGTGAGTGGGTATGTAGTTTTTGGTGTTGGAGTGTCTATGGTTTTGAGAATGGCAGTCTGTAATTTAGAGTGGGTGTATCAAAAGTTATATTAGGGTGTGAGAAGATGCATGAAATTATCACATGGATGATGTCATCAGTGATGTCATTTGAGATGTCATCAGTGATGTCACTGACCATGTCATGAGTGATGTAATATGTGACGTCATCAGCAGTGCATTGCGGGGCGCGAGTTATAGTTAGCTGAACTAACTATAACAGGGGAATTTCACGGGTTTTGTACGAGTGCAATGTCCAACTAACTATAACTGTCCCTAAAACCTATGGTTTTTTCAGTGAATTTCAAAGGTTTTTTAAATGCTAATTTCTAACTATAACGTGTCTGAAACCTATGGTTTTTTCAGTGAATTTCAAAGGTTTTTTAAATGCTAATTTCTAACTATAACGTGCCTGAAACCTATGGTCTTTTCAGTGAATTTCAAAGGTTTTTTAAATGCTAATTTCTAACTATAACGTGCCTGAAAACTATGATTTTTTAAGTGAATTTCAAAGGTTTTTTAAATGCTAGTTTCTAACTATGCCAACAGAGGTAGGACATGTGAAGAAAGAAGAAAAAACGCACAGAAAGAAGCAAAAGATGTGCAGAAAGAACCAACAGAGGAGCAGAAAGAGGCCTTGTTGCAAAATCATCCTGTGCCCACAACTTTTTCAGACGGGTACTGGTGGTAACTGACTCTGACTAACCAGAGCCAGTGCGCGTTTGCACAGTGGTGAAGGGAGAGGGGCCTGAGGTGACATGTGTGCAAACGCGCCCCGTGGCGCGTTTTAAGTTGCGGGATTAAGTCCCCTTGAATCCTGAGGGTCCCTGGGGCCCAACTAGCCCCCCAGGTACCTACAGTTAGGACCACAGAGCTGAGTTGCAGAGAGGCGTTCCGAGGCCACGCACCTTTTTTTACCTCTCTGCAACGCACCTCTGTTGTGCTTACTGAAGGTACCTGGTGGGCTAGTTGGCCCCCAGGATTCAAAGGGAATTAACTCCCCAACTTAAAACGCACCACAGGGCGTGTTTGTGCACATGTCACCTGAGGCCCCGCCCCCTCCCTTCACCACTGTGCAAACGCGCCCCGTGGCGCGTTTTAAGTTGGGGGATTAGGTCACCTTGAATCCTGAGAGTCCCTGGGGCCCAACCAGCCCACCAGGTACTTCCAGTAAGCACCACAGGCCTGCGTTGCAACGCCTGTAACAAATTGTGCAGTTGTGTTTAGGTAGTGAAGAGGGTCGTGCTGGGGGTAGTGTTTTAGGGTTTAGGGTAGTGCAGTGGTGTTTGTGTAGTGTAGGGGGTCATGCTGGGGGTAGATTTAGGGTTTAGGGTAGTGCAGTGGTGTTTGGGTAGTGTAGGGAGTCGTGCTGGGGGAGTGTTTTAGGGTTTAGGGTAGTACAGTGGTGTTTGGGTAGTGTAGGGGGTCGTGCTGGGGTTAGTGTTTTAGGTTTTAGGGTTTAGGGTAGTGCAGTGGTGTTTGGGTAGTGTAGGGGGTCGTGCTGGGGTTAGTGTTTTAGGGTTTTAGGGTTTAGGGTAGTGCAGTGGTGTTTGGGTAGTGTAGGGGATACTGCTGGGGGTAGTGTTTTAGGGTTTAGGGTAGTGCAATGGTGTTTGGGTAGTGTAGGGGGTACTGCTGGGGGTAGTGTTTTAGGGTTTAGGGTAGTGCAGTGGTGTTTGGGTAGCATAGGGGGTACTGCTGGGGGTAGTGTTTTATGGTTTAGGGTAGTGCAGTGGTGTTTGGGTAGTGTAGGGGTTCGTGCTGGGAGTAGTTTTTTAGGGTTTAGGGTAGTGCAGTGGTGTTTGTGTAGTGTAGGAGGTCGTGTTTTAGGGTTTAGGGTAGTGCAGTGGTCTTTGGGTAGTGTAGGGAGTCGTGCGGGGGTATTGTTTTAGAGTTTAGGGTAGTGCAGTGGTCTTTGGGTAGTGTAGGGGTTGTGCGGGGTAGTGTTTTAGGGATTAGGGTAGTGCATTGGTATTTGGGTAGTGTAGGGGTCATGCGGGGGTAGTGTTTTAGGGTTTAGGGCAGTGCAGTGGTGTTTAGGTAGTGTAGGGGGTCGTGCTGGGGGAGTGTTTTAGGGTTTAGGGCAGTGCAGTGGTGTTCGGGTAGTGTAGGGGGTCGTGCTGAGGGGAGTGTTTTAGGGTTTAGGGCAGTGCAGTCGTGTTCGGGTAGTGTAGGGGGTTGTGCTGGGGGGAGTATTTTAGGGTTTAGGGTAGTGCAGTGGTGTTCGGGTAGTGTAGGGGGTCATGCTGGGGGTAGTGTTCTAGGGTTTAGGGCAGTGCAGTGTTGTTCTGGCAGTGTAGGGGGTCGTGCTGGGGGTGGTGTTTCAGGGTTTAGGGCAGTGCAGTGGTGTTCAGGCAGTGTAGGGGGTCGTGCAGGGGGTGGTGTTTCAGGGTTTAGGGCAGTGCAGTGGTGTTCGGGCAGTGTAGGGGGTCGTGCAGGGGTGGTTTTTCAGGGTTTAGGGCAGTGGTGTTCGGGCAGTGTAGGGGTCATGCTGGGGGTGGTGTTTCAGGGTTTGGGGCAGTGCAGTGGTGTTCGAGCAGTAAAGGGGGTCATGCTGGGGGTGGTGTTTCAGGGTTTAGGGCAGTGCAGTGGTGTTCGGGCAGTGTAGGGGGCGGTGCAGGGGTGGTGTTTCAGGGTTTAGGGCAGTGCAGTGGTGTTCGGGCAGTGTAGGGGGTGGTGCAGGGGTGGTGTTTCAGGGTTTAGGGCAGTGCAGTGGTGTTCGGGCAGTGTAGGGGGCGGTGCAGGGGGTGGTGTTTCAGGGTTTAGGGCAGTACAGTGGTGTTCGGGCATTGTATGGGGTGGTGCTGGGGCTGGTGTTTCAGGGTTTAGGGCAGTGCAGTGGTGTTCGGGCAGTGTAGGGGTCGTGCTGGGGCTGGTGTTTCAGGGTTTAGGGCAGTGCAGTGGTGTTCGGGCAGTGTAGGGGGTCGTGCTGGGGCTGGTGTTTCAGGGTTTAGGGCAGTGCAGTGGTGTTCGGGCAGTGTAGGGGGTCATTCTGGGGCTGGTGTTTCAGGGTTTAGGGCAGTGCAGTGGTGTTTGGGCAGTGTAGGGGGTCTTGCTGGGGCTGGTGTTTCAGGGTTTAGGGCAGTGCAGTGGTGTTCGGGCAGTGTAGGGGGTCGTGCTGGGGGTGGTGTTTCAGGGTTTAGGGCAGTGCAGTGGTGTTCGGGCAGTGTAGGGGGTCGTGCTGGGGCTAGTGTTTCAGGGTTTAGGGCAGAGCAATGGTGCTCAGGCAGTGTAGGGGGTTGTGCTGGGGGTGATGTTTCAGGGTTTAGGGCAGTGCAGTGGTGTTAGGGCAGTGTAGGGGGTCGTGCTGGGGGTGGTGTTTCAGGGTTTAGGGCAGTGCAGTGGTGTTCCGGCATTGTAGGGGGTCGTGCTTCAGGGTTTAGTGCAGTGGTGTTCGGGCAGTGTAGGGGGTCGTGCTGGGGTGGTGTTTCAGGGTTTAGGGCAGTGCAGTAGTGTTTGGGCAGTGTAGGGGGTCGTGCAGGGGGTGGTGTTTCAGGATTTAGGGCAGTGCAGTGGTGTTCGGCCAGTGTAGGTAGTCTTGCTGGGGGTGGTGTTTCAGGGTTTAGGGCAGTGCAGTAGTTTTCGGGCAGTGTAGGCGGTCGTGCTGGGGCTGGTGTTTCAGGGTTTAGGGCAGTGCAGTGGTGTTCGGGCAGTGTACGGGGTTGTGCTGGGGCTGGTGTTTCAGGGTTTAGGGCAGTGCAGTGGTGTGCGGGCAGTGTACGGGGTCGTGCTGGGGCTGGTGTTTCAGGGTTTAGGGCAGTGCAGTGGTGTTCGGGCAGTGTAGGGGGTCGTGCTGAGGGTGGTGTTTTGAGGGTTTAGGGCAGTGCAGTGGTGTTCGGGCAGTGTAGGGGGTCGTGCTGGGGCTGGTGTTTCAGGGTTTAGAGCAGTGCAGTGGTGTTCGGGCAGTGTAGGGGGTCGTGCTGGGGCTGGTGTTTCAGGGTTTAGGGCAGAGCAGTGGTGTTCGGGCAGTGAAGGGGGTCGTGCTGGGGGTGGTGTTTCAGGGTTTAGGGCAGTGGTGTTCGGGCAGTGTAGGGGTCTTGCTGGGGGTAGTGTTTCAGGGTTTAGGGCGGTGCAGTGGTGTTCGTGCAGTGTAGGGGGTCATGCTGGGGGTGGTGTTTCAGGGTTTAGGGCAGTGCAGTGGTGTTCGGGCAGTGTAGGGGGTCATGCAGGGGGTGGTGTTTCAGGGTTTAGGGCAGTGCAGTGGTGTTCTGGCAGTCTAGGGGGTCATGCTGGGGGTGGGGTTTCAGGGTTTAGGGCAGTACAGTGGTGTTCGGGCAGTGTAGGGGGTCTTGCTGGGGGTGATGTTTCAGGGTTTAGGGCAGTGCAGTGGTGTTCGTGCAGTATAGGGGGTCGTGCTGGGGATGGTGTTTCTGGGTTTAGGGCAGTGCAGTGGTGTTCGGGCAGTGTAGGGTGTTGTGCTGGGGCTGGTGTTTCAGGGTTCAGGGCAGTGCAGTGGTGTTCAGGCAGTGTAGGGGTTCGTGCTGAGGCTGGTGTTTCACGGTTTAGGGCAGTGCAGTGGTGTTCGGGCAGTGTAGGGGGTCATGCTGGGGCTGGTGTTTCAGGGTTTAGGGCAGTGCAGTGGTGTTCGGGCAGTGTAGGCGGTCGTGCTGGGGCTGGTGTTTCAGGGTTTAGGGCAGTGCAGTGGTGTTCGGGCAGTGTAGGGGGTCATGCTGGGGCTGGTGTTTCAGGGTTTAGGGCAGTGCAGTGGTGCTCGGGCAGTGTAGGGGGTCGTGCTGGGGGTGATGTTTCAGGGTTTAGGGTAGTGCAGTGGTGTTCGGGCAGTGTAGGGGTCGTGCAGGGGCTGGTGTTTCAGGGTTTAGGGCAGTGCAGTGGTGTTCGGGCAGTGTAGGGGGTCGTGCTGGGGCTGGTGTTTCAGGGTTTTGGGCAGAGCAGTGGTGTTCGGGCAGTGTAGGGGGTCATGCTGGGGGTAGTGTTTCAGGGTTTAGGGCAGTGCAGTGGTGTTCGGGCAGTGTAGGGGTCGTGCTGGGGGTGGTGTTTCAGGGTTTAGGTCAGTGCAGTGGTGTTCGGGTAGTGTAGGGGGTCGTGAAGGGGTGGTGTTTCAGGGTTTAGGGCAGTGCAGTGGTGTTCGGGCAGTGTAGGGGGTCGTGCTAGGGGTGGTGTTTCAGGGTTTAGGGCAGTGCAGTGGTGTTCGGGCAGTGTAGGGGGTCATGCAGGGGCTGGTGTTTCAGGGTTTAGGGCAGTGCAGTGGTGTTCGGGCAGTGTAGGGGGTCGTGCTGGGGGTAGTGTTTTAGGGTTTAGGGTAGTGCAGTGGTGTTTAGTGTAGCTGTAGGGGGTCATGTTTTAGGGTAGTGCAGTGGTGTTTGGGTAGTGTAGGGGTCGTGCTGGGGGTAGTGTTTTAGGGTTTAGGGTAGTGCAGTGGTGTTTGTGTAGTGTAGGGGTCGTGCTGGGGGTAGTGTTTTAGGGTTTAGGGTAGTGCAGTGGTGCTTGTGTAGTGTAGGAGGTCGTGCTGGGGGTAGTGTTTTAGGGTTTAGGGTAGTGCAGTGGTGTTTGTGTAGTGGGTCATGTTTTAGGGTAGTGCAGTGGTGTTTGGGTAGTGTAGGGGGTCGTGCTGGGGGTAGTGTTTTAGGGTTTAGGGTAGTGCAGTGGTGTTTGTGTAGTGTAGGGGGTCGTGCTGGGGGTAGTGTTTTAGGGTTTAGGGTAGTGCAGTGGTGCTTGTGTAGTGTAGGAGGTCGTGCTGGGGGTAGTGTTTTAGGGTTTAGGGTAGTGCAGTGGTGTTTGTGTAGTGTAGGGGGTCATGTTTTAGGGTAGTGCAGTGGTGTTTGGGTAGTGTAGGGGGTCGTGCTGGGGGTAGTGTTTTAGGGTTTAGGGTAGTGCAGTGGTGTTTGTGTAGTGTAGGGGGTCGTGCTGGGGGTAGTGTTTTAGGGTTTAGGGTAGTGCAGTGGTGCTTGTGTAGTGTAGGAGGTCGTGCTGGGGGTAGTGTTTTAGGGTTTAGGGTAGTGCAGTGGTGTTTTTGTAGTGTAGGGGGTCATGTTTTAAGATGCAATGCTCCAATACCTGACCAGTCTGCACTACATAAAACTGCAAAAAACTAAAAATAAAAAGTGTTTTGCACACTTTTGTCATTGGGCTATATGTGGGCTACATCTTGGTAATATTTGTGCTACATTTGGGCTCTTTTTTCACTGGTGGCCATCTTGGAAGACTTCTTTGTTATGAAGTTTCCTAATTTCTTCATTTACTGCAGTCTCCTCAGTAGGAAATGCTTTCAGTTTTTTACTTTGATTCCATCAAGAAGGCATTCAGATGTGTCTCACATCTGCCATAAATTCAGAATGTTAGCACTCTAGTTGCTCATTAGATCACTGGAGTAAAGCTACTGCTCACCAGGGAGTTAACTGGTAGTCTGCTGCTGGTATTGAAAGTGATTGTTTCAGTCTGCATGTCAGAATTTTCTAATGAAATAGAAGAGGATTTGAGATCTCACTTAAAACATGCCCTAATTTTTCTTTCTGCAGCACTAACCATAATTTCTATTTAAAAAAGACCCCTCATTTTGTTCCTTTTTAAATTAAATGTTTTAAGTGTTACTGGTTTATTCCAATCAAGATGGCTTCAGGTGTGCCATACTTTTGTCATAAGTAAGGCTGTTAGCGCTGTAGTTGTTCTTTAGAACACTCTGGGAAGCTGCAGTAGAACACAAAGGCATCAACTGGCAGGCTGCTCCTGTTGAAATATAACAGGAAGATATTTGAGATCACACTTGAAATATGTCCTAATTTTTCTTTCTACAGCAATAACCATAATTTCTATGACAAAATTAACCCCATCATTTTGTTCCTTTTTAAATTAAATGTTTTAAGTGTTACCAGTTTATTCCAATCAAGATGGCTTCAGGTGTGCCATACTTTTGTCATAAGTAAGGCTGTTAGCGCTCTAGTTGTTCTTTAGAACACTCTGGGAAGCTGCAGTAGAACACAAAGGCATCAACTGGCAGGCTGCTCCTGTTGAAATATAACAGGAAGATATTTGAGATCACACTTGAAACATGTCCTAATTTTTCTTTCTACAGCACTAACCATAATTTCTATGACAAAATGAACCCCATCATTTTGTTCCTTTTTAAATTAAATTGTTTAAGTGTTACCAGTTTATTCCAATCAAGATGGCTTCAGGTGTGCCATACTTTTGTCATAAGTAAGGCTGTTAGCACTCTAGTTGTTCTTTAGAACACTCTGGGAAGCTGCAGTAGAACACAAAGGAATCAACTGACAGTCTCTGCCCTTGTTGGATGTACATGTTTTACTGAGATTGTCAGACTTCATTCTCACATGAGTGAGAAAGATAATGTGAATTTGCAGAAAATATGCTCTCATTTTAGCTTCTGGAGCACCTTCCAAACCTCCATGGGACAAGCATGAGAAAATAGTGTTCTCTCAAACATGATTCATGATATCCCAGCAGAAGGTTTTTCACATGGTAAAATCACCTTAGAATACACCACAATTCCTAAAATTAGTATGGTACCATCAACAAATAAATTCTAATGTAACTAAAGCCTGTTATCACCCTTTATAGTTCTCCTTTTGGTGACCCTCAAAATCTTCTATTCACTACAATGCATTTCAATGAGGTACTATCATTTATATTGGTCCCAAGATGGCTGCCAGCAATTCCAGGATGAAGTGCTGACAGCCAATCAGATCTCACGATGACATGTGTGGTTAGGCTCCGCCCAGATATATATGTGACTTTACTTTTGATTTTCTCAGGAACTACTGAACGGATTGACACCATTTAAGCAAAAGGCACGACACTGAACCAAGGGCTACCTCTTTGCCAAATTTGGTGTAATTCCGTTCAGCAGTTCGGGCTGTAGCTGCGACTAAAGGTTCCTATGGAAAAATGAATGGGGAAAACGCGTTTTGGGACCCCCTTTTTTCTCGGCCCTCGCTTGACGTATCACCCCGAGACTTTCAGGATAGGAGCGGACCGGAGCGCCCCAACAAGTTGGAAACTTTCGCGAAGATTCGTCAACCGGCGCCAACGTTATTTCAAATAGAATGTCGCGGATTTCCTATGGATAATAGGTTTTAACTATAACTATCTACTGGCGACCGCCAGTAGATAATATATATATATATATATATATATATATATATTCCAATCGTAAACACCCAAAAATTGGAAAGCCTCACGCAGCGTGTTGTCTTATCCTTTATTGGCAGCCTGCAAAATTCAGACACAGCATTTCAAGCGTCAGTGTGCCTCGTATGCCATACGCGTTTCAGGAAGCCAATCCCTTTTTCACTGGCTGGGCAATTAGAAGCTTGGGAGGCGAAAAGTAACGCTGCATTCGTAGCGTGATTTAAAGTTCTGCCAAAGTGGGCGTGTACTCTAGTGCATTCTGGTTATTTAAGTCCATCGTGGATACCTCCCATCATGCTCCTGACAATATTATACCTTTAGTAGGTTCGCTCGAAAGCCAGGTAAGTATTCTGCCTTCTGTTTGGCCACCAACGGTAACACATTGCTCAGATGGCACTCCTTTCCTTATCAGTGCCATAGACTCGCAGTTTCAGCGGGTGGGCTTTCCGTGACCAAGGCAGGCCACCACATATTCCAATCGTAAACACCCAAAAATTAGAAAGCCTCACGCAGCGTGTTGTCTTATCCTTTATTGGCAGCCTGCAAAATTCAGACACAGCATTTCAAGCGTCAGTGTGCCTCGTATGCCATACGCGTTTCAGGAAGCCAATCCCTTTTTCACTGGCTGGGCAATTAGAAGCTTGGGAGGCGAAAAGTAACGCTGCATTCGTAGCGTGATTTAAAGTTCTGCCAAAGTGGGCGTGTACTCTAGTGCATTCTGGTTATTTAAGTCCATCGTGGATACCTCCCATCATGCTCCTGACAATATTATACCTTTAGTAGGTTCGCTCGAAAGCCAGGTAAGTATTCTGCCTTCTGTTTGGCCACCAACGGTAACACATTGCTCAGATGGCACTCCTTTCCTTATCAGTGCCATAGACTCGCAGTTTCAGCGGGTGGGCTTTCCGTGACCAAGGCAGGCCACCACATATTCCAATCGTAAACACCCAAAAATTAGAAAGCCTCACGCAGCGTGTTGTCTTATCCTTTATTGGCAGCCTGCAAAATTCAGACACAGCATTTCAAGCGTCAGTGTGCCTCGTATGCCATACGCGTTTCAGGAAGCCAATCCCTTTTTCACTGGCTGGGCAATTAGAAGCTTGGGAGGCGAAAAGTAACGCTGCATTCGTAGCGTGATTTAAAGTTCTGCCAAAGTGGGCGTGTACTCTAGTGCATTCTGGTTATTTAAGTCCATCGTGGATACCTCCCATCATGCTCCTGACAATATTATACCTTTAGTAGGTTCGCTCGAAAGCCAGGTAAGTATTCTGCCTTCTGTTTGGCCACCAACGGTAACACATTGCTCAGATGGCACTCCTTTCCTTATCAGTGCCATAGACTCGCAGTTTCAGCGGGTGGGCTTTCCGTGACCAAGGCAGGCCACCACATATTCCAATCGTAAACACCCAAAAATTGGAAAGCCTCACGCAGCGTGTTGTCTTATCCTTTATTGGCAGCCTGCAAAATTCAGACACAGCATTTCAAGCGTCAGTGTGCCTCGTATGCCATACGCGTTTCAGGAAGCCAATCCCTTTTTCACTGGCTGGGCAATTAGAAGCTTGGGAGGCGAAAAGTAACGCTGCATTCGTAGCGTGATTTAAAGTTCTGCCAAAGTGGGCGTGTACTCTAGTGCATTCTGGTTATTTAAGTCCATCGTGGATACCTCCCATCATGCTCCTGACAATATTATACCTTTAGTAGGTTCGCTCGAAAGCCAGGTAAGTATTCTGCCTTCTGTTTGGCCACCAACGGTAACACATTGCTCAGATGGCACTCCTTTCCTTATCAGTGCCATAGACTCGCAGTTTCAGTGGGTGAGCTTTCCGTGACCAAGGCAGGCCACCACATATTCCAATCGTAAACACCCAAAAATTGGAAAGCCTCACGCAGCGTGTTGTCTTATCCTTTATTGGCAGCCTGCAAAATTCAGACACAGCATTTCAAGCGTCAGTGTGCCTCGTATGCCATACGCGTTTCAGGAAGCCAATCCCTTTTTCACTGGCTGGGCAATTAGAAGCTTGGGAGGCGAAAAGTAACGCTGCATTCGTAGCGTGATTTAAAGTTCTGCCAAAGTGGGCGTGTACTCTAGTGCATTCTGGTTATTTAAGTCCATCGTGGATACCTCCCATCATGCTCCTGACAATATTATACCTTTAGTAGGTTCGCTCAAAAGCCAGGTAAGTATTCTGCCTTCTGTTTGGCCACCAACGGTAACACATTGCTCAGATGGCACTCCTTTCCTTATCAGTGCCATAGACTCGCAGTTTCAGCGGGTGGGCTTTCCGTGACCAAGGCAGGCCACCACATATTCCAATCGTAAACACCCAAAAATTGGAAAGCCTCACGCAGCGTGTTGTCTTATCCTTTATTGGCAGCCTGCAAAATTCAGACACAGCATTTCAAGCGTCAGTGTGCCTCGTATGCCATACGCGTTTCAGGAAGCCAATCCCTTTTTCACTGGCTGGGCAATTAGAAGCTTGGGAGGCGAAAAGTAACGCTGCATTCGTAGCGTGATTTAAAGTTCTGCCAAAGTGGGCGTGTACTCTAGTGCATTCTGGTTATTTAAGTCCATCGTGGATACCTCCCATCATGCTCCTGACAATATTATACCTTTAGTAGGTTCGCTCGAAAGCCAGGTAAGTATTCTGCCTTCTGTTTGGCCACCAACGGTAACACATTGCTCAGATGGCACTCCTTTCCTTATCAGTGCCATAGACTCGCAGTTTCAGCGGGTGGGCTTTCCGTGACCAAGGCAGGCCACCACATATTCCAATCGTAAACACCCAAAAATTGG
Organism: Calotriton arnoldi; assembly: GCA_963921515.1. Lineage (NCBI taxonomy): Eukaryota > Metazoa > Chordata > Amphibia > Caudata > Salamandridae > Calotriton > Calotriton arnoldi. The sequence goes on from CAWUFW010014540.1 coordinate 18,202, forward strand.
AAAGCCTCACGCAGCGTGTTGTCTTATCCTTTATTGGCAGCCTGCAAAATTCAGACACAGCATTTCAAGCGTCAGTGTGCCTCGTATGCCATACGCGTTTCAGGAAGCCAATCCCTTTTTCACTGGCTGGGCAATTAGAAGCTTGGGAGGCGAAAAGTAACGCTGCATTCGTAGCGTGATTTAAAGTTCTGCCAAAGTGGGCGTGTACTCTAGTGCATTCTGGTTATTTAAGTCCATCGTGGATACCTCCCATCATGCTCCTGACAATATTATACCTTTAGTAGGTTCGCTCGAAAGCCAGGTAAGTATTCTGCCTTCTGTTTGGCCACCAACGGTAACACATTGCTCAGATGGCACTCCTTTCCTTATCAGTGCCATAGACTCGCAGTTTCAGCGGGTGGGCTTTCCGTGACCAAGGCAGGCCACCACATATTCCAATCGTAAACACCCAAAAATTGGAAAGCCTCACGCAGCGTGTTGTCTTATCCTTTATTGGCAGCCTGCAAAATTCAGACACAGCATTTCAAGCGTCAGTGTGCCTCGTATGCCATACGCGTTTCAGGAAACCAATCCCTTTTTCACTGGCTGGGCAATTAGAAGCTTGGGAGGCGAAAAGTAACGCTGCATTCGTAGCGTGATTTAAAGTTCTGCCAAAGTGGGCGTGTACTCTAGTGCATTCTGGTTATTTAAGTCCATCGTGGATACCTCCCATCATGCTCCTGACAATATTATACCTTTAGTAGGTTCGCTCGAAAGCCAGGTAAGTATTCTGCCTTCTGTTTGGCCACCAACGGTAACACATTGCTCAGATGGCACTCCTTTCCTTATCAGTGCCATAGACTCGCAGTTTCAGCGGGTGGGCTTTCCGTGACCAAGGCAGGCCACCACATATTCCAATCGTAAACACCCAAAAATTGGAAAGCCTCACGCAGCGTGTTGTCTTATCCTTTATTGGCAGCCTGCAAAATTCAGACACAGCATTTCAAGCGTCAGTGTGCCTCGTATGCCATACGCGTTTCAGGAAGCCAATCCCTTTTTCACTGGCTGGGCAATTAGAAGCTTGGATAAGGAAAGGAGTGCCATCTGAGCAATGTGTTACCGTTGGTGGCTGAACAGAAGGCAGAATACTTACCTGGCTTTCGAGCGAACCTACTAAAGGTATAATATTGTCAGGAGCATGATGGGAGGTATCCACGATGGACTTAAATAACCAGAATGCACTAGAGTACACGCCCACTTTGGCAGAACTTTAAATCATGCTACGAATGCAGCGTTACTTTCGCCTCCCAAGCTTCTAATTGCCCAGCCAGTGAAAAAGGGATTAGCTTCCTGAAACGCGTATGTGCATACGAGGCACATTGACGCTTGAAATGCTGTGTCTGAATTTTGCAGGCTGCCAATAAAGGATAAGACAACACGCTGCGTGAGGCTTTCCAATTTTTGGGTGTTTACGATTAGAATATATATATATATATAATCTGCAAAAGCTCCCCCCCCTCCAAAAAAGAAGCTCATCCACTTTGGATCGTTCACAGCAATTTCTGTCCGATCTGTCAAGAAAAAGGGAGGTGGGGGAGTCCCTAAAGTGCCATTTTACATTTTAATTACTATAGGATTCTTTGCTGTCTGACATAAAAAACGTCTGAACGTAAATACTCCAAATTTGCCACAAAGGAACTTTACTCAAGGATTGTGCTTTGGTTGGTTTGGTGTAAATCCATTTAGTAGCTTTCAAGAAATTAGCATTTAAAAAAGTGTTTGGGTTGGGCATGGTGAGATCACATTTTAGAGTAAAGTTCCACTTCAGACTTTAAGATCAGGCTGAAAACAGCTGGGGCGAGATCCACTAACATTTTGGGTCATGGGTGTGCCATTTTGTTTTGGCAAAGGCACAACAAAAAATGTATTTCGAAATTTGAAAAGCCATACAGAGCCGCATTTATGGGCTTTGTAAAAACAAACAAAAATAGTAATGCAGAGTATAGCACTGCCTTGCCTTACTGTGCGTCGAGTAGGCGTTACATGGGTAGACCTGGGCGATCCCGTGCACCCACCCATCTATTTTAACATAAACCCAAATTTACTAAAGTCTGTGAACCTGGGTTTGCACCAAAATGTTGAATCTACCCGAGGCTGGCGTAACAAGAAAAAATATCTTTATTTCTCCTTGTTACTTCCTCCTTGCATGTGTGCTGCAGAATGCAGCACACATACAAAGAGTAATAGACCTCTAAGTATAGTAGGTACTCCTGCACAAAACTATTCTTACCACAACACAGGCACGTTTACACCATGGCGCAAGGGTGCCTGTGTTGGGGCTAGCCAGCCACAAATGGGCATTCACAGGGTGAGACCTGAACAGTAGCATATCTTTGTAAATATGACACAGTTCAGTTCTCTCCAATTCACACAACGTAGCGCTGCAACTTGGCTTGCTGCGCTGTGTTGCATGAGCTGTTGGTACATCTGAGTCTAGGTCTTCACCCAAGTCTATTGTGTGCCAATGTTTTTTCTTCTCTGCTGTAGAGAAGAAGCTGTCAGCATAATGTTCACATGCTCAATATGGGACAAGAGACAGGGAAGTCGGGGAAAAATTGTTTTGGAACATGTTTGATGCACAATCATCAAAATGGTGGGCATTATGGGCAACTTAATGTAGCCCAAAGGAAGAGGAACTTCAAAGAGTTGGTGTTTGCCCCCCACCCTCTGCACTTGTCCACCCCCACTGCTCATAGTCTTCGCTTGTGTATAGCAGGTATGGACCGCAGACACCCGAACCCCACCATGCACAGCTTTCAGTCGCCAAACCTTTGACCCCCCCACTCAGCATAGCGTAGCGCTCTCCATAGTAATCCGATATCTGCATCAGTGAAGTCATCAATGATGTCATTTGATATGCCATCATGTCCTAAATGATGTAATATGTGGGGGTCATAAATATTGTACATAACTGGTGAAATTGAGTGCTTCTTAGGTTTAATTATGTAGCACATTCTTTGACATAATTTGTTTCAGACATCTGAGCTAGAAACAATATTTTTTGTAAAATCTGCTAACTATATGGCAAATTTGGTAAATCCATAATTATGTGGTAAAAGCTGCATTCACAGAAACGCAGAAAGCCATGGGCCCAGCCATTGTGTTATCAAACATGTATTCATGGAAGATAAACAAAACCTAAACTTTCTAATGCGACTCAGTGCCCATTATTAGGTGCACGTTAAAACAAAACTGATTTTTCTACCTAACTACCCCTTAAATAAATATGTAATGTAAAAATACATAACGGTAACTGCAGTAAGTTCCTATATTGCCACGTCAAGATTCTGGTGACATTTACAAACCGCTCTTCCTTCAGCCTCATGGTTTATGTCACCAGAACCCCTCAATTACAATAATGGACCATATTACGCGGTTACCTGTTATGTATCCTCTTTTTCTATGTAAATAAATATATACTTGTATATATGAAAAACAAACATGAGGCACTCAAAAGTGTTACATGGCAAATTCTGTTTATTTAGTGACAAAAAGCCTCATAAAAATGCAGACAACCTTCGACTGACACCGGTCTTGGTCTCTGCAATCAATTTGTCCTTTCTTACTATTCATTATTGATGCCCTTTACCAGACCCACCTTAAGGTGTAATTCTGAGAGATGTAGTCCATATAAAAAAACATTAAACTATATGCTCCTTTCACTGAAGCACATGTATCACATCTCAAGATTGTTAGCAACAGTTTCAAATCTTATATATGTTCAATCCAGGACTTTTTCATGATTTTCCAGCCATATGTCTTTTGACTGATAAACATTTATACACCAAACGTATTACTATCATCTTACGATCATGACTGTCTCGAAACACAGTAAGTGGGTCATGTCTAATTTTTGTTGATGTGCAATTACAATTATTTCATCTGTCAGTATGTGTTAAACATTGCAGTAAGCTGCCACATCCGAAAAGTCAGTCTATCACCAGGATCAAAAATTAATTTTAGCAGATTTAAATCTTCATTGTACTGGGAACAGTATGTCTGCATCCCCACCTTCGGATTTGCTTTGTTGCAGTATCATCTTGGTCTGTTAAATCATTTCATTACAGATTATTCTCATTTCTTCCCCTTGTTCCTTGACCATAAATGTACATATAATTCTTCATCATTGTTGAACCCAAGTGGTGCTTTTGGTTTCAATTGTATGATATGCTCTGATTCTAATTGCCTAAGATTTCCAACTTTTTTCCTCCTCTCTCACTTTTGGCACCTTGTGGATTCCATGGGATGCCATACATACACATTCCCTAAAGAAAAGTCAGAAGCGAGTTAAGGCAGTCTAATATATTAACAGTGACTTCACCATTAACAAAGTAATGACATTCACAAGTTAAGTGCTACTTTCACCTCATGTCCAGTGGCGGCTGGCTTGTAATGAGGGTGGTGGGGTAGGTGAACAAAAAAATAAATGAATAAATCACAATTGACTTACCTTTGTAATTTGCCGTGCAACGTCATCCTTCTTGGGTGTCTTCTCTCCTCCTGGAAGCTCCGGACCAGGAAACAGCACTACCCAATCCTCGCGCTGCTCTCACAGCATGAGAGCAGCGCCAGGATTGGATAGAGCAGGCTCTCCCAGCGTTCCTAAGAGCACTGGAGGCCTGCACTTTCTCTAACCCAGAACTTTAAAATGCGCATGTCTGGCTGGCCGCATTTTAAAGCACATAGCTCTCTGCTGCTGCCACTCAGCAGCACTTGCCCCGCCCTGTCCTGACTCTTAGTTCAGGAGTGGTTGCTGAAAAATAAAATGGTAATAAATAAACTTTATTACCATTGTATTTTCCAGCTCTCTGGCTTGTGGGGCAACGCTCCTCCGCTTAAATGGAGGAGCCACCTCTGGTTCAAACACAACTTTAACTTTCACCCATAATATCACTTGTGAAAACTTGAAAAGACGTGTTTGAGAATGTCATCGATTATGTTAATAAGAATGGAAAAGGTTGTATGAAGGCATGAATAATTTTGTGGACTGACCCTGTAGAACACTGGTAAAGGGTGGCTGTGTGGGGTGCACTGGTCGGGGTGTTGGCATTTGATGGTTGAGGAATGGTGGTTGTATCTCTGTGCTATGGCAGGGTGTTTAAATACATGATGCTATGCATGTTGCATATGATGGTGACTGTATAATGGTGGATCTTTGGGGAAGTGATGGTGTCTGTATGGGGTGTGTGAATATAGCTTAATTTGTTTATGGGGTAGATGCTGAGAGGACTTATATTGATGGGTGTACTGTGCTGTAGTCATGGGATGCCAGGTCTTATATGATGTTTGGTGGGTGACCATATGATGGTGGGAGGATGCATATATAAAGGACTGTGTGTTGGCATATTAATGTGGATTTGCTGACCTATTATGTTGGTTGTGTGCACATATGGTGGTACATGTGCTGGCATATGATGGAGCTAATAAAGTTTTCAGTTTTGTAATTTATTACTTTATGTTTGAAGTCGCGTGTGACAGCGCACATATTGTATGCTGGGGGATAATGCTGACTTAGTATAGCAACGTTTGGACATTAGGTGAAGGTATCACCTCAACTTGTGAAATTCAGGACTTTATTTAAGGTGAAGCTACTGTTAACAATTAGTCACCCTTAACTCCCGTTCAACTTCAGTTTTCTTAGTTAATCTCATTTTTGGGGTATTTTTATCTTTTGTGTGTTGGCTTATGCTAGTTGTGTTTGATACTGGCATTGGTGGTGGGTTTGTTAGCGTAATGATGTTGGTAGTGTGGGCGTATTATTGTGTGTCAGTGTATCATGTTTCGTGTGTGACATATGAAATTGGGTATGGTGGATTATGTTAGTTGTTTGGATGTATGATGGTGTGTGGTGATGTATGATGGCTGTGTAAACTTATGATGGTAGGAGTGTTTGACAGCCATTGTCCTGGTGAGTGATGGTGTTAGTGTTGCCATTTGATGGTTGTAAGGATGTATGATGTGGCTATATTTGTGTGTGATGACATGCTATATTGTATGGATGTATGAAGGTGGGTGAGTTGGCATATGATATTGATTCTGTGGTTTTGTGTATGGGTAATGGGTGTGTGGGCGTATGATATTGTTCATACTGACATATGATGGGTGGTTTGGCATTCAATGGTGGCTGTGGTGGTGCATATGCTGGTTATGTGGATGTGTGGTGGTGAGGCTGTCATACAAAGGTGGTTCAACTTGGCTTGAACCAAACATAGTAAACTCTCTTCTTCTTGAGAAAACGTGGTTTTGTGACCCATCTTTTGGCACCACAAACAACATCTTCTTCATTTGAGGCAATATGAGGACACTGTGGGTGGTCAGTTTACCTGTTTTCAAATGCCCATACATGTTTGAGATGAATTCAGATATTCGTATGGTCTGATCTCAGGAGTTGTGCTGTCAAATTCAAGGACGTTAAGTTTGGGTGGAACAACTGACCTTGTGATCTGGTGAGGAGGTTTAGTATGCATGGCAGCCTCTTGTTTGTTTTACTGACATATGTAGATGCTCCCAGAGCCACAACTGTCTTGGCCACAAGGAGGCAATCACGATCAGTGTTGCCTGTGAATTCTGAAGTTCACAGATAATGCCAGTGATGTACGGAATCAATGAAAAGGTGGATAGTAATTCCTTGACCAGCTTATCTAAAGGGCATTGCAGAGAGAACCTGGTTCTCACCTTTTTGATGCAAAATCTTGGTGTTTTTAAGTTAGGGGGAAAGCAAAGAGATATGACCCATTTCTGTAAAGATAAATTGAAGAATCTCATCATTACCGACCCACATGTTTTTTTCGTAGCACCTGCTGAGGAAATTCTTTGCCCTCTCCTTGTAGGTGGATGGCCCTTAAAGTCAAACTTCTGCCTAGGGTCCATGGCCAGATATTCTGAGCTGACAAGGATCTAATTCGTCCTTGCATGTTTAAGTACTGCGTTATTGTGTTGTCTGTCTGAATAACACTGCTGCTCATCATCAGAGATGGTAGGATGGCATTGAGAGCTAGATGGATTGCTCTAAGCCCCAACTTATTGATGCAACAGTTGCTTTTCAACCATCGATTTTGAACAGAAAGGGCATCCAATAGGATTTGTCGGAGACTACAGTCTTGCCTTTTTCTTCTTCCAGCACCAAGAGAAATACTACTTTGTTGTTGTCAAAAGCTGAAGTTTGTTGTTCCAGTTGTCCTTCTAGTCTTTCATTCAAGACAATGAAAATTCTAAAAGCCATGGAACTCGGTAAGTAATCATCATATTTGTCTTCAGAAGTGACTGGACATCTTTGTGGCCATGATGACTTGGGAGTGCTGTAAAGAATTGCAGTTGCCAAAGGCCTGTCAGCTAGGAGAACTCTCATTTACATGAAGCATTTTGTTTATTATTTGCAGCTTTTGTCTTCTTAATGTGAGGCTTTCGTCCAACCCCCTCCTCTTTCGTTTTAACAACCAAACTCCAGGTCCTGCTGTCAGTCTTGTCCTGGAACCTTGTTTTGGGATGGCTGGATAGCCTTAAAGGAGTCTGATAGTCACCCCTCTTTTCCAATGCAGGCCCTTAATTTGGATTTACTAAGCCACTCAGTCAGTCAGTCAATTCACTTTATTCGGTTATAAAGATAAAACCATAAAAGTACACAATAAAAACAGCACAATTAATAAATAACTTAAGAAAAACAGAGGCTCATGTCTACATGCCCATTCCCAAAGTCAGTGGCCTGTAACATTTGTAAATATTACATCATAGAGTCCATCTCTTAGAAAACAACTCTAAATCCTATGTGACAAGTTAATTACAATAATAGCAGTCATCTATTTCTTGTTTAGTCCATTTTAATCAGTTCCGCAGGTATCGTTTGTAGTCAAAGACAGTTTATAGGAGTCAAATTTACAAGGTAGGCTCATAGTTTAAAACTTCCAAGTGTCCAAGGTTTTTCCTTCTCCCCAGGGCAGATATGATAAAAGCGATAACACGTAGACAAATATCCCCATTTTCCAAAGCACAAGGGTAGTAAAAAGCATCCTGATAATAAATATAATTGCCAGTCTTAAAAATGGGTGCTAAAAAACGTTTCCTAAGATCCCTGTAAAAGCTGCAAAATAGAATAAAGTGCATTGTGCTTTGACTAGTTCTACCGTCCCATGGAGAAATTGGTAAGATGTTAGTTTGTGTCCCAATTTTAGGGAAGGCAACCCTTTAATGCAATGTTCCTATACATAGTCTAGTAAGGTAGAACCTATTTTGTCTATTCTTTACAGTTGTCAAATAATTTTGTAGTCTCACCTGTACTGGGCCTGAGAGAGATCTACACACCGTAGATTTTTTTCTCTCATGTGTATCTCTTTCTAAATCTCTCTTTCCCCTGAGTATAAGTTTAATATCAGTTTTGGTGTATTCTATGACTTTATCTGGTTCCTTAACTCCGATGGTGTTATCCACCTTTTTAAAAGATTATCTATGTAGGTCAACCATTTTATTTTCTTCCAGGCATCTAACATTACAAAGGCGATAATTTGAGACTGTCTAAACTCGTTCCCTGTTTTACTCCATATATTATACCACTTAAAAAGGGAACAGCCACTTCCTTATGTGTGATATATGCTGAGCTCGTTTTTGGGACGGACAGCAAACGAGCCAGGAACATATTCTCAAAGGTTTGCAACGGGACACAATTAGTATACCCCACAATGCAGCTCCATACCCAGCACTTGGGAGGCATTTACTTCTATACAAAATCAGCATCTCCCTAATTGGTTTCTGTCCTATTTTGCTCGCAAATCTAAAGATGGATTCCATAGATCTGAGGAATTTCATTTTAGAGAGGTTCTTTTACCTTCCCAGAGCCCTGATGCAGTAATTTGTATTCCTAAGTAAGAAAATATTCGGGACTCAGCTTGTCTCTCTCACTTTATATGATGTGTTCTCTTTTTAGCTCTGTCCCTTTCCACTCACCATAGTGACAGTTTTCTTTAGATTTACTTCATATCTTTGTTTTCCATAAAGGTAACAAAATTATCGATCAAAAGCTTGAGCCCATTTGCTTTTCTGGATAAAAGAACAGCATCATCTGCATATAATAAAATTAGCACAGGGCGAGATCCAACCATAGGAGCGTTTTTGTAAACACTCATTCACCCCATTTATATAGAGTGAAAAGAGTAAAGGGGCCAGAACACATCCCTGTCTGATCCCTCGGGCAACCTTGAATCTTTCAGTGCATCCCCCCCTTCGGACTGTAGCGCACCCGTGCAGTCAGATGAGAGTACCATTGGGACAGATAATTTATAATGCCCATTGGTGCACCCATATCTGAGAGGGTTGCCCATAACTTATTGTGATTTACCAAATCGAACGCACTTCTTTAGGTCTGCGAAGCATAGGTGCACGTGTCCCTCTTTTGCAACTGTATATTTGTTAATAAGAAGGTGTAAATTAACACATTGTTCTGACGTACCAATATCGCTCCTGAACCCATACTGTCAGTAAGAACATGTTTCTCCTCCACCCATTGTTCCAACCTACCCAGGAGGATTCTGCCCATTAATTTAGCCCTAGAGTCCAGGAGGGATATTGGTCGATAGCATCTCGGGTCCCCTCTTGCTCCTTTTTTAAAAATTGAGACAATTGTACTTTCTGTCCAAGAGACAGGGAGGAAACCCTTGACTGTGGATTTACATACTTGTGTTAGCATGGGGGCCCATGAAACGGGATGTGCCTTAACGGTATCTATTGTGACCCCATCTGGACCCACAGCCTTACCATTTGCAGCTTTAGTTAGGGCGTTAGTGACTTCTTCTAAACTTATGTAAGGAATAACTACAGCGTAAATAGAAAGCACAGTTGGAGCTGCCGGCTCTATAGGGCAGTTTTCTGGATTAAAAATAGTACCAAAATGTTCTAACCAGAACAGATATCTCCACCCCAGATTCACCTCTGTCCTTTAGGAAGGGTTGGTTTATTATTTTCCCAAAAAAGGGAATTATTCTTTAGATCGGCAGCCTGCAGTAGGCCATCCCCAATCTTATCTTTCAGCTCCATCTTTCTTTTTTCTAGTGCAAGTTTATACATGGCTCTAAATTTACAGATCTTATCCCTATCTCTCGGCATGTCCCGTAAGGCTTTCCTTAGGTTCCTATTTATGGCGGAACAATCCTTGTTAAACTATCCCCTCTTGCTATTTCCTTTTTTTCTGGAGGGGAGTCTTAGTTTCTCTGGGATTTCTGCCATAATTTTACAAAAGGATATCATAATGCATTCCGGTAGGGACTCCAGATCCATGCATGTATTAAAATCTCTGCCATGATTTTCCCTGTAATGGCCGTGCTATCTATATTTGCCCATTTTAGACTAATTCCATTTCTGCCCTGTATTTCAATTTGATTTGTAATTTGTGGTCCATTTAATTTTGGAATAATTATTTTGAGGACCTCTGTCAAAATTGCATGATCACTGAGAGCACTTGGGCTAATAACAAAAGATTCTATTATTCGCTGCCCATTTTCGGTCACCAAGATGTGGTCAATTGAAGAGCTTCTACCATTTCCATAGTATGTTCGTACTAATGATCGATCTTCCCCTTTACAATGTTCTAGCAAATCCAAGCTATATTTAAAGATTATTTTGTTTAAAGCCTCTCCATATGGGTTATGTAAAAAATGCGTAATTTCTTCCCCGTCTGTTTTTACATAGCCACAACCTTTGGATCCCCTCCAGCTACATGTACACAGATTAAAATCCCCTAACCATATTAATATGTAGTCATCCTTGATATGGGTTAAAAAAAGATTCGATCTCCTTACTTAAATCAATAATAATGTTTACTTTGGTTTTATCAAAAACATTGTTATAAACGTTAATTAGCACCAAGTTTGATTTTCCTTCTATTTGTAAGTGGAGGAATTGGAAGTAAGGAGAGGACATATGGGACCTAAGTAGTTTCAATGATGTGGTTATTGATATTAAAACTGCCAGACCTCCCTTTGCCCGCCCTCCCTCTGAGGGGGTTGCCGGGGTTAAAAATGAAGTAAAACCCTCCACATAAAAATCATCTGTGGCCCAGGTCTCTTGCATACAGACTAAGTGTGTTTTGCTGATGGCCTCCAGCCATTCTGGATTTACTAGTTTGTTTTTAACTCCCACAACATTCCAAGTCTTGATTACAAGATTTGTATTTCCTATCTTTGTACAAGTCGGAATTCCGCGATTTAGATTTTGGATTTCACAATCTACATAATGTACACCAGTGGGGTTACTACCCTTCCTCCCCTCCCCGTTGTCAATCCTGTGTGTCAATGTTCGAGAGGGGGAGAAACCTGTTTGTAGTTGGAATTGTTATCCATGGTTTATTAGTTGATATAATTTGATGTCGGGTAGGATGCTGATCAGAAGGTAACTCTGTTTGTGCACGAGTATTGACCCTGCCTTTAGAAGAAACCAAGGGGGTTCAGCTGATATATTCCCTCTAGTGATCTCGGGGCTTCGAGTACATCCCAGTCCAAAAAGTAAAGTTCTAACCAGCTGAGGGGAGCAAAAGTTCACAACAACACAATACCCCTCGCTAGTTTTTCTCGAAGGGCCTATCCAGCCAACTCTTCTAAGCATTATCATTTCTTGAGCAACTCACTCACCGTGCGTGGCTTAGTAAATACAGAGTAACGTAAATTGCTGCCTTGCAGACTTGGCATTGAGAAGGAGTTCCATGGGTGGAGCGGGAGCTTTCCCATGCATCCACCAATGGAGTTTGACGTAAGCCCAGATTTACAAAGGTCAGTAAACCTGGGATTGTATCAAAATGGTATGCATTCCTAAGTGAGATGAAAAAAGGAGAGATATCTTTAGTTCTCCTCATGACTTCCGCTTTCCACAAGTGCTGCAGAATGCAGCACATGTAGAAAGGAGAAAATAGGTGTAAGGATTGTTTTTGTGCAGGAAGGTATCCCTTCCTGCACAAATACAATCCTGCCTGTAACGCAGGCACTAGGCAACACACAGTGTGCCAGCGCAGGAAGAGACCATAAATGTGTCATATCTTAATCAATATGGTGCGTTTCTGCTCTATGCCAGTCACACAATGCAGCGTAGCAAGTTGTCTTGCTGCAGAGCGTTGCAGGGCTTCTTAGTAATTCTGCCCTAGCCTGGATTGTTGATGTATTCTTTATATATTTCTTCTGCTTATTTTTCTTCCTTTAAATTTCCCTAAGTTTCCTTTCCAGTATTAACTTGGGGGAGGTCGTGAGAGTCTCCTTGGTAGCCCTTCATACTCATGCGTATATCTAAGCAATCTATTTTTTTGTACGGCCGCCTCATTGTGATACTAAGGGACCACGGCGAACCTCTGGAGTTTGGCTAAAGCAGACGGATCACTCCCCAGTATTATATCCTATGACATTGTTTATACTTTTGGGATTCACAGTCTGGATTTGTGTCATCGGGCAAGTTGGCCCAAAGTTGCCATTCTCCTGATCTGCAGAACATACCATCTTAACTATTTGTAAACCTCTATCACCCTTTTTAACATTGGCTTATTAACATCTAAACCCTGTTGATCCCAATGTGAATTAAGGATTGCCTCTACCATCACAGGCCATGTTTGTCCTTGCAAAATAAGGAGACCCATCCTTCAAAGTACCCTTATATATGATAAGTTTCCCTGGAACCATTTCACATAATCAGAGTAAGCCATTGGCTCTTCTATCTGTTAAAGATCCTATAGGGCAGGAGGTGCAGCTGGTGTGTATCTTGTAAGATACACTGTGTTACCAATGACTGCGTCAAAGGTAACACTCAATTGCCTGGCACATCCTTGAGGAAGTTTACTTTCTTACCCATATTGGGAATAGTCAGGTAATAATGAATAAACAATGTTTCCTTTGTAGCTTAAACTTGCTGGAAAAAAGGGGAGTCCCTTCCTCATTCCTTAGAAGGAATTCTACATGTACTCAAGGATGTCTTATATGTGGTATGGTGTGTGAAAGAAATCAGAGCTTAGGTCTTGAAGAGTAAGGAAGACCCACATTGGGCACCACTGTCAAATAAACCAGTACCTTGGGAACACACTGGTTACATTTCTTGTAGCCCACGTAGGTGTAGCTACAGCCTGTGACCCTGTTAAAGCTAGAAAAATGTAGAGGTATCTCACAAACCTACTTATGGGCCATGCCTCACTGGCTAAGAAAGGATATAGAAACAATAGACCTGGAAGATATGCATTGCAGGGAATTAGATATTGGGGTCCCTTCTTTACTTGCCCCTGAAATCAGTGTACCACCGTAACGGCATATAGACGTTATAGTCGTATAGTATACGCTAATCAAGTGTTGCATACAAGTAGAAGAATCACTATGAGAATGAATAGGCCATTACTACAGGTGAATGCCAACATGAATACCATGAAATTTCAAACCTAAAGACACAGCCTACTAAATGAATGTCTCATCTGCCACCAGAAATGTAGAACCTACCACTGCATTCTTTTTGGTTTTAGCTTCGTTTGCAGTAGTCAAAGGACTGTCAGCTTATTATTATTATGAATGTCCTTCAGAACAAATTTCCTTGTAGTTTCAAATCCTCTCTCTATGCTCGCTAGGCGAGACATTGTTTTTATAGTCTCACTAAGAATAAAATATGCAAAGAGACCTTTTAGTTCCGAGTTGACAACACATGGAAATGAGTCATCGTTGACAGGATATACATGGGAAATATTTGTGGGAGATACTCATCCACAGAAACCATCAAGTCACTACTAGAAGAGATATACTGTATGAATACAAGTCAACAGTACGCAGAGAATAAGAGATTTGAACAAAGCATTTCTTTTTTTATATCACATTATATTTCTTTTAGTATTAATACAGTACAACAAGATATATAGGACAGAATCATAAGGACTGGTGTGGCATATAAATTGACCATCAATCGTAGTTACAATCAAACAGAGTATAAAGAGAAACTAAAGGGGCACATTAGGTTTTAAATCATTCCATAACAAGAAGTCCATGGACCCCAGATGTTCTTGTGCTTTTTCTTGCAACCTCTCCATTTGTACACTGCTTGTTCTGCAGCCGCTTAATAGTCCATGCCACTTTGCTATTTGCGCATGGAGGTGGGTCATGCCTGATGACAGTGGTGTGCGATTTCACGTTTAGTGATCAGGAACCCAAGTCCCACAAGAGTTCTCCGTGCCCCACAGCGTGAGCACCCTTCATTAGGCCCAGGATGGCAACCTTAGGATCAGTGGCACTAGAAGTATGTACAACCCTGGCCAGAGAGTTATGTATCAGTTTCCTAGAAGTTAGAATACTTAGGCAGTCCAAATTCAAATGGTAAAATGTAACGGGGGGGGTTGTGCACTGTGCATGTGCAGGGCTATTGGATCTTTCAATTCACCATATCTAATCAGGACTGTAGTATATTCTATGAAAACAGTTAAACTGTATTGCCCAGAGGTTCACAGGGATAGCCAGGTTTCAGGCCGCCATCTTGGCCTCCTGCCATTCATCCTCATCTAATTCACCCAGATCCATTACACATGCCATCCTCGTGCTACCCAAGGGGGTCTGGGTAATTGAGAAGCAAAGATCTATACAGCTTGAAGATGCTGTTACGTTCCATAGGCTCAAACACTAATTTAGACTCAAAGGGATTAAATTCAGGAATTATCAGATCTTCACTATGAAGTGACAGTGCGAGCTGGAGATACCTAAAACATTGTGACTTGTACCATTCATAGTTTTCTGTGAGTTGCTCAAATGATTTAATATGGTCATACTCCCACAGAGTTCCCAGCAATGATATCCCGATGAGATGCGAAGGTTTGAATCCTAACAACTTCGTGACTTGTGGTAGTTGGGTACCACACCATAAAGAGGTCAGATTTATTGGCTTGCTCAGCCACTTAATATGCCTTAATGCCTCATGCCTACATAATAGGGGAGCCTAGTAACCAGAGGGAGGGAATGAGGAGAAGGCCTCTGTATGGGAAATGCAGGGCACCAGAACTCTCCAAGGTCTCTAGTTTGAGGTGAATCACCAGGTCATCTTTCCCCAAACATCCAGTCTGCCATTGGCATCATCTGTGCTACCCAGAACTAAAGGCGCAGGTCAGGGAAACCCAACCCTCCATCAAATGTTGTCATGGTGCATTTGGGTTATGAAACTCTTGGAAATGTACCTCCCCTTATGTATTTCATGACCATAGCCTGTATGTCAGGGAAGAAGGTTGATGGAAGGATGAAAGCATAATTCTGCAGAACGTAGAGGGAGCGTGGTAACGTAACCACTTTATATAGGGCCACCAATCCCATTCTAGAGATTGGCAAAGAGGACCATGTGTCCGTATCCCTGCACTTGCATTGCAATACAAGTAGAATATTGAGATCCCAGTCCCTACGCTGGTCTAAGGTTACTGCCATGCCAAGGTTGTGGAAGTGATCTCTCGCTATCTGGAAGGCAGGTACAAAGGGAGTATTGGGGACCCTCACCCAGGCCGTATACAGGTAGATTTGTGCCAGTTTACAGTCAACCTGGAGGCCTCCCGATTAACCTTTAACATCTGTTTTAATTGAAGTAACAAGTTATCTGGTCACTGCAGGAAGAGCATGATGTATTCTGCATATAGAGCTCGTTGTCCTCCATACTGTTAGGCCAGCAGAGCCCTTCAAGTTTGCATCATTTGTACCCCACTCCGCTCAATGGTGAGGGCAGAGAAGGAGAGAGGGGGCATCATTGCTGCGTGCCTCGCTCTATAGGGAAGGAGTTTGAAAGTACACCCTTAACTTGTGGCATGGGGGCAGAGCTGAAGGCTGCCACATATGCCAGGAATTGAGGGCCTATGTTCATCTTCCAGAATACCTGCATTAACAAGGCGATGGATCATGTCAAAGGCCTTCTCGAAATCTATAAGGACTATTGAAGCTGGAGGGCAGAGGTCTACAGCTCTGGCAAATACCATCTGGACACGGCGCAGGCAGTGCCTTGTGCTACAGCCCGGCATAAATCCATTTTTGGTCCTCCTAGATCATCATTTTTATAACCATGGCCAGACAGTAGGCTAGGATCTTGCTGAGCAATAGGAATTGGGCATTGATCAGGGCTATAGGCTAATAGGAAGCACAGCTTTAGGGGGATTGATCAGGTTTGAGAATGGTAGTCATCAGTGGGGATTTTAGGTCTCTAGGAAAAGTATCAGTATACCTAATTTAGTCATAAATTAGGAAGGTGGGACATTACCAACGAGAGTACGGTTTTAAAAAAAAAAAAACACTCCACAGGCAGGCCACTCAGACTTGGGGTTTTCCCAGAAGTGGAATTTCCAATAGCCGTTTAGATCTCCTCCACCGTAAGCAGGGAGTCAAGCTCGATGGAGAGGGATCACATGGCTAGGGCTCTCGTGATGGGATGCAACTCCTTAGGGGCACGCCTAAAGTACTGTTCTTTGTTTTAGCTGCCAAAGGCGGCTGCTACCTCTAATGGATCAGTCACTCTCTGGTTTTCTGCATTGTATATTGAGGCAATAAAAACTCACTGCAGCATCTCTGTTTGCCAACCAATATATATGCTTTCCTGGTTTATTACCCAACTCATATACTGGATATTGGGACATTGTCCATGTTGATTTAGCTGCATCCATTAGCTTCTGTCCTAATTCCAGCTGGAGCAGTGGTAGCTGTATTTGTTGCATTTGGGAGCACTAACTTGTTGGGCGCTGTTGTAACATGCAGTTTAGCTCCTAAAGTCTACCGAAGTTTCTCACTCTGCCTCTCCACCTCCATGTTGCATAGGAAAAGGCCTCACACAAGGTGACTAAAGAGGAGACAGACTGGTCATTGACCGTTAAGTAGTCATAGACAGCCTCTTGGAGATGGTCCACGAACGTCTAATCTCTAAGCCACCAGGTGTCAGGATGCTAGAAGTCCATGGGGTCCCAGTGGAGGCAGCCCAACAAAACCTTAACCAATGCATGGTACCATAGACATGTTGGTGGTATACAAACCCTTCAGACAGCTCGTAAGTGAATTGCTGGGACAAACCAGTAATCAAGATAGAAAGCACACCGACGAGGGGGGCCGAATAATGAGTGTGCTACTTCACAAGGGGGGTTCCACCAAGGTAATATATACTCCCAGGGAAGTAGCCCACGTAGGCAAGGTTGTTGGTCTGGGAGTTCTGGACGGGAAGTCGACATAGTCTTCTTCATTATGGCATTAAAATCTCCCGCAGTGATAGTTGTCCTTGGTGAGGCGTGAAGATCATCTGAGGACACTATCTGCAATGTGGAGCTAACTAGGTTGGGAGAAGCGTATACACTATACAGCATCCAAGGAGCCCCGTCCAGTGGACCCTCAACCACTACATAGCAACCTGTATCATGGGTATGAGTCGTAATGACCACAAGAGGGAAGGATTGATGGAGAAGAATTCCCACCCCCTGTAAGCCCATTGCAAACCCAGCAAGATACACTGTATTGTAACCATGGTGACACAGAAAGTCACACCTATTGGCTAACAAACAAACATGTTTCTTGCCATACCAAAGCCTCCGGGGAGTACTTTTTAACATACAAAATGGTGGCACACAGGTTGACCTCATCTAGGAACGCATTAATGTTCCAAGTTATCTTATTATGAGAGTCCATTGTAGCCTGCATTAAAGCAATCAAAATTCTCTACTAGCCAGTCCAACACTATAACCTCTGCCTCAGCTAACAAAACTATACACAATGAAGCAACCTTCCAACTCCCCCTCCACCATTCCAGACCCCTAGCCTCAACTGAAGCATAAGTCACCATAACAAGTATGAATTCCTGAAACAACTAACAAGTACGCTAGATAGCCCCCATCACAGTCAATGTTGCTACGAAAGGGGGGGACGGACACCACACCGAATAACCATATGCATCAGGCTACCAATGCGTTGTTTACAGTTTGATCTGAGCCCCTGCACCAGGGACAATGAGAGCAGCACCATGCGTCCCACCTTCCTCAAAGTCTGAAGTGTCTGTAATCGGAGCAGCAATGTCCACTGCAAGGTTCCACCCAACCACATTCTGATCTTTCAGGACGGCGACACTTGAGTTTTGTTGGTTCAATAGCATCTGTTTCTTGCCTCTCAGCCACCGTCACTTTCCGGTTTATGCTAGAAGTACGTGTAATCTGTTCCTACTACTACACACGGTCTGGGTGGTCAAACACCAATGTCTTTCCTTGATAAATAACTTTGTTTCACCGTCCACAACATGTACAAAATCTCCATGGCTTGAAGTTTTTGTTTAACCAGTATGTATGACTTCCTTTGTTTTTGTACCAGCTTCTTATAGTCAGGGAAGGTCGTAATTTTGTGGGAGTAATGACAAACTTCTCCCAGACCCCATGTTGTATGGAGGATGAGATCTTGGCCTCTATAATTCAAAAAATGAGCAATGGCTTCTGAGTCAGCCCTTGATGTGCTCGTTCAATTAGGAAACAGGAAGACACTTGTTTGGCTGGGAGAAACTCAAATATACAGGATTCCAAAAATTGATCCTGGTGCGCTCCCACAGTCCCCTCCAGGAGGTGCATGAACCACAAGTTTTTGCTCCATGCTTGGCCTTCTGTATCCTCCACACTTGTCACTTTCTCCCCAGCAGAACTCTAAACTTTATGAATAGTCATGTGAAGGTCTTTAACCAGGACTTCTAGTACGGAGATACAGCTTTCTGCATCCAAGACGCAGCTTGCAGTGTTACGAAGGTCTTGTCCGAGGAGGGCTGCATTTATGCTAAAGTCAGCAATTTTAGTTTCAAGAGCTTGCTTGTAGGATTGGATCACCTGTAGGATGACGTCAGTGCTGTATTGGCCACCCTCAGGAGCACCTTCATGGATCCCCATGTTCACACGCCCGGCTTGCGGGGTGCTCTCAATCTACAGCATAATCTTGGTGAATTTGCAGAGTTTACCCTGCTTGGGGAGAGGTTTGTTCTTGGCCATTTAGAAGTTTGTCCAGGCAACCAGAAGGCCACCCCCAGCTGCCACACTAGCTGTTCTCCTACCTGTCAGACCTCAGTCCACAGGTGGCACGTGTAGTCGGATGAGTCAGGGCCTTCCGGAGTCTGCAGCACCCCAAAAGCGATTTAAGTGACGGCAGGGTCAGACACACAAGTGGCTGTGTGACAGTCCTTAGAGAGTTCGTATGGTCAGCAATTCTCTACGCTACATAGAGGGCCCTGCATCGCTGAGTAGGCAAAGTCAGGAAGAAAATATAAGTCAATTTGTAGGGCTTGCCTCCTCAGACAGTCCCCAGGCATAAAAGCTCCTCCTCTAGTGGGGTTCAAGTGTGTGAGCTAATGGCTCTTAAAGCCTCCCATGGCAAACAATCATCTTCCAGTGGGTTACAAAACTGCGGTGGTCCTATTAAAAACCCCATGAAGGCACCAGCCATCTGGGGCGCCCCAAATCAGGCAGATTCAGACACTTTACAACACCAATACAGTGCCAGATTAAACCCTGTGGAGGCACCTAGGCAGTCAAAATTTCGGGCCCCCCTTGCAAATTAAGAAAGTTTGATTGTAATTTTCTTTCAAGATCAAATCAATATTATTTTGATCCGTTGTCGTGGGGCCCCTAAAGGAGTGGGGCCCATAGGCAGGTGCCTACTTTGCCTATTTGGTAATACGGAACTTCACCTGTAGTCAAATATTGCGGCAGCGGGACAGCAGAACATCAGCGAACCCCACACTGTAGTCAGTGTCTCTCTGAAGGCAGGAACACAAAAGTGGGGTGTCAGGCCTCCACCGTCCAGGCCCAGGAAGGGGCAGAAGACGATGGGGGCATGGAAGGGCCCCAGGTCCCCTACGATACGGCACAGAAATGTTGGTCTGGGCAGTCCAATCAGCCCGTACCCCGCACTCACCAGTAGTGCTTGAGTTATGCGGCGGGATCGGGCATTGGGGGTCTAGCATTCCTTCATAATGTGGGGGAGACCCTCCCGTTCAGTTGTGTCCTTCACCGGTGCGGCATCCTCCCAACAATTACAGGAGCACCAGCTCTCACAGGATCCACTTGCAAGGCATTCAGTGCGCCACTCCTGCAGGTCGCCTTTCCAGGGCCTGGATCCCACCAAAGGCGCTCTCTGACACGTTCTCCTGCTGACACACCAATGGACCACCCGTCTCCCCCACCTCATGGGGCGGACCCGCTGTCTTCTCACAGTTGCTGACTCGGGCTACGTGGTCGGGGGTGGTGGCGAGAGAGCTAGTGTCTGGGCCATCTCATATGGCCGGCAACAACGAGCCTTCCCGCCAGTGAGGCCACCATTTTGGCACCCCACAGAGTTGGGCATGAGGGGCCGACAAGGTGCAGTTTGCCAGCCACTCCGTGAACCAGGGCTCCAGACTCTGCCTGGCAGCCATCTTCACTTGTGACCCGGGCCGGGGGAGGCGAAGCCGGACCCGATAAGGGCCCGCGGGGAACCCCTAATGGCGGCAGGACCACCGAAGTGCACAGGGCGAAAGCCCGTGAAAAAAGATGCGTAAGGATTGGTTTCGCCGTTTGAAAAGTGCGAACCGCCCAATAACATGGAGAAGGGTGGGGGTGACCAAGAGGGCCAAAAGGTGGCGGGGGCCGACCTTACCACAATCGGACCTCGCCTCATCGCCTTGGAGATCGCCGTGCCGACTGATGTCATCCGGACACCGCGCAGGAAGAGGGGAGTGGCGAGCATCCAGGAAGACGATACCTACTGCCAGGATCGCCATGTGGAGAACCGTAGTGGGACGCTGCGTCCTACAGAGGAGCCATGGACGAGGCGAGCGATGGGGATTCATCTGGGCACATGTCCAATCAAACCGGTGGCAATGCCCAGACGTCAGCAGTGGTGATGGCAGGCCTCGCAGGGAAGCCCTGGGCCAGCACCGGTCATGGTGGGAGAGGTACCTCGAGATCACAGGCTGGTGTGCTCAGAGCTGCTACCTGGTAGGGATAGGCCAGGTGGGCTGGCGCCGCACCACAAGGGAGGTCGGTGCAGACAGTGGTGTCCACGAGCCTGTGGCTGTTGACGTCAAATAGAGGAGGTGAGCATGGGGCTGGAGACGGGCTGCGGGAGTTCCAGCCACGCAGGTAGCATGTTCGCAGCCCCTCCCCCCCCCAGGCCACTGTGTTATGCGAGGATGGCTCGCGCTTGGCATTGCAGGCAGCGGTGGGAAGGGGAATCAGTGTGCTTGCAGCATGGGTGCATTGCTCTCGCTGGAGCGGCTGCAGGGGGTGAATGGTGTGCTGGAGTGCTGGCGTGCTCGTGGGGGCAGCGACTCGACCGGCTCCAAGGGGAGAGAGAGGAGAGTCACTTTGCTCATGAGGGGCTCTTTTGCATGGGTGAGGCTGTTGGAGTGAGGCGAGTGGGGGGGGGGGGGGTGTGTGCGGTCAGGGTGTTTCGCTCGAATGAGTCACCATGCAGGCTGCTGCAGTGTGTAGGGGTTGCGGCCTTGCCCCAGGGGAGGGGTTTTCCCTCGAGCAGGCCGAGCCTTGACTGGCATGGCAGAGGGCATGTTCGGAGATTGCTAGGGGCACAGCAGGAGAACGATGACACAGCATTCCGACCTCAATGGGCCATGTGTTTCTTTGTTCCCCAGGGTAGGTCCAGGCACTAGAGCGCAGGATGGTGAAGGGGCAACCTCCCGGTGAGTGGCCTTGGGGATGGGAATCAAGGTATATGATGGGGGGAATGGTTTGGGCTGTGAAACAGAATGCTGTGCGGCAGAACACGAGGGAGAGTCTGCATGGAGCCGACAGCTTTCTTGGCCAACACGGTGTTAGTCTTTGATGGAGAGAGCAGCTGTATGTCTCAATTGCGGCAATGCGGGACAGGCAGGGCTGCATGCCATATGCGCGGTGGAGTGGAGCTGAGAAGTTGGCCAGGGCGCACGCAAGCGTAGTGGGAGTTTAGCCGGAAGTCGGGGGCATTGGACAGGGACCGGAATCGCAGATGTGGATGGCAGAATTTGTGGTGCAAGTTGGAGTGCAGCCCGCGTGAGTGGGGAGTATTCAGGAGATTGAGACAGGAGCTGCCTTGGAGGGGCTTCGGTTGGGAAGCACCAAGAGTTTAGCACTACAGGAAATAGGGCGGGGCTCACATTACATGGTGCATGCTAGGCCTAGTGCTCACCAGCAGGCCGGAACCGGATGTACGGTTGGCAGCAGAATGGTGCTTGGCTCACTACCGGCCCCAGTGGTGCCCTGCCCCCGGCCTCTGCATTGTCAGGCGAACAGGAAAGGTCGAGATAACCTCGGTGATTAATGTCCTGCCAGGGGAGGGACAGGAGTTTTGTCGGGTAAAATTGCTGTTTTGATCAAGAGGCAGTACAGAAGGTTAACCGGCCTGCGGCAAAGACGGTACCACACAGAGCACAAAGTTCATTGCAAGCTCAGACCAATCACAACGCTGCTTAGGAGAGGGAGCCTGGGTGCTTCCTGCTTTCAACGGAAGCGACGTCAGAAGCAACCGGAGCTGAGGAGAGACGCGGCCGGCCAAAGGTAAGTGTTCTTTTTTTATTTCCTCCCCCGCCCGCCACCCCCATCATTCCCTAACAGCCGCCACTGCATGCGCCCCCCAAGTGCCCGAGCACCGAACAATGGATTTCAGTGTTTCCGGAGGTGCTGATGCGTAGAAGAGACCAAGTAATGGTGACAAGGCCTATCTGATGTGCTATGATCGAAAAGGTACTTTTTGGGTCTGAAGAAACATCATCAGCACATGCCGAACTCAAAGGCATCCGAGTATACACTCAAAACCGATGGTGGGAACAAATCTTATCTAAAACGGACTTGGTGCTCATGCGCATTGTCCACCAAGAGAAAGAGTCAAAACACTTATCAAGACCCGAGAGACTTCTTCTAGCCCAGAGCTAGATTGCAGTCATATGCAAAGCATATGTATGTACTCAAGAATTGACTACCCATTTGAAAGCAAAAGGCTGCATAATCATACAATCTATCTCATTAAATGCACACTCATCTTTTCAGAGAATGCAGCCATCGTAATTGTTCTCGACTTGAAAAACAAAACAAAAAGCCAACCTATATTGAAATGGCAACTGAGTATTGTTACTTAACAATGAAACATTCGGGAGGTGTGGCCAACAAGGTGGCTGACTAGCAGCCTTTTCTGCGAGCTCCGTTAGCTTGTCCATAATCCTGACTTAATCCATCCTGCTGCCTGCCATCCGGCCCAGAGACTGGCCTCTGTAGCATCGAAGAGGTGCGGGACAGGTGACATAATTTACAAAATCTACTTTTGCAGAGTACAAGCAGCCTCTGTGGGCGCGGGCACTGAGACGCTGAACAGGCCCCAAAATGGCAGTGGCAGAGAGCGGATGCCAAACGCCGGCTGTGCCGAAGACTGAGTGAGGCGCCCGCTGGCACCGAGATGCATGCCAGTCTGGGCTGGTGCCGTCCAGCGCTCCTCTCCTGCTGTGCCTGCCATTGGTTGCGTCGCCCTGAGGCCGGGACGCAGCCAGAGCTGACCAGAGAAAGGTGCAAGCCAGGCGGGCAGAGACCTTGTAGGTGAGCAATGCCTGGAGCAGCTGGTTTGTGTGAGGGTGAAGCAAGAGTGTGCCCTTTCCTCCACCACATGATAGAAAAAGCACAGGGTGGGCTGGCAGCAAGGCCGGGGGCCTTCCCCTGCCCCACCAGCACTGGCCACGGAGGACATCTGTGGGAAGGGTATAATCTAGGCTCACAGGAGGCGAGGGATTCACAGTGGACACAGCCTCCCCCCCCGAACAGCAGGAGACGGCGGCCGTGTACGGCCCGACTGCCCTCAATCCCCCTTCATCGCCCCATCCAACCTGAGGGGTGCAGTGGCACCAGTGTTAAGAGAAAGAGTATCCGGGGGCGAGAGAAGGGCCTCCATGGGCTTGAGAGACCTGGCTGCTCCTTACCGGCGCTGCCTGCACTCCCTTTTGCTGTCCTCATCGCTGGGGGCCCAGCGATCCAGAAGGAATGGCTGGGCCACCACCCACAGGTGAAAGGTGCTGCGGGACAAATAAACAAAAGGGGGCAGACAGCCGGACGAACTGGCAGGGGGGCTGATTCCGTGCCCCTCCCCAATCTCGGGCCTGGTTGTTTCAGCTGCAACTAAATAGTGGCTTATGGAGATTGCGTGAGGGGGGCCTCCCCTTGCACCTGGGTTGCCGGTGCAACAGTATATACACTACTGGGGCCTGGAGGTGCCTCTGAGGGGCCCCTCCCCATGACTGATTGAGTGCTGGGACAGCGCAGCAGGACAGCGGCCTTCCACCACACCTATCCCCTGGCGATTCGGACCTTGGTGGCATATACACCTCCCCTCTAAAAGCCGCACAATAAACAGGAGTGGAGGGTGTTCAATTTTGCACGCACAAGTCTTCTGATGCTATGACAACTGGCCTGGAGTGGTGTTGGTCCCCAATTGGTCTTTGAACTGTGCACTGAAAGCTTGGGGCCCGCGAGTGCCAATGGGGGACTGCGAGCTCACCTGCGCCCCAAGGCAGCGTTTCTTCCCTAAGGCAGTAGTACAGGTCCAGAGGAGCTTGCTGGGCTGTGCCCGCCCCTTTTTTTTTGCTGGGCATCCTCTGTACCAAATGTATGGCCAAGGACAAATACCCCTACCCCCCCTTCCCCCCCCCAAACAAGGGAAAATGGACCACTACACGAGGGTGTTGACCTCGCAGGCGGGATCCGAAGAGGGCGCACAGACTATGCCGGACAATGCAGCACTCCTAATGGCAATCCAATCCTCTAGGGAGGTTCTCGAAGGGAGAATTGGGGAAGTGCGTTCTGAAGTCTCCCTGCTCCGACAGGACCTACGGAACGTGTATGAGATGGTCACGGCAGCAGAAAACAGAATCTCGGAGGTAGAGGACACGACCCAGGGCCTTCACAAAGAAGTGACAGAGCTAAGCTCCACCGTGAAGGAAATGGTCAGGAGAGTGGACAATGCGGAAAACCACGCAAGGAAAAATAATTTACGTTTTGTGGGCTTTCCTGAGGGGTTTGAGGGGTCCAATGTAGGTGCCTTTCTGGATAAACGGCTGAGAGCCTTACTTCCTCCAGAACAATTTTCTTCCTGCTGTCATAGAGCAGCCCACATGGCGTTTAGCGCAAAATTTCCTCAAGGGACATCTCTGCAGTCTGTGATCACCCATTTCTTTAAATTTTCAAGATAGAGACATGATACTAAGGGAGCTGCCCTGTATGGGAGAGATCCGTCACGAAAATGCCAGAATGATGGTTTTCCCAGACTACACCCGTGAGGTTCAGAGACGCACCTTTGACTACATCAAAACAAAGCTACGGGCCCTCCACCTACAATATATATGCTGTTATTACCAGCAAAGCTCAAAGGCCTCTATGAAGGTAAGGCGCTCTTCTTCCAGTCACCTGAAGAGGCCTGGACCTGACTGGAGGAGCGTCTGCCCCAGAGGATGGATAGAGGGGGACGTACGAGCCTGAGTGCCTCCTTCGCAGAAGGGGCAAGCCCCAAGGACCAAAGTTCGGGCAGACTAAGATGGAGCCGCAGCAAGGGGTGAGGTGGGGGAGGTGGATCAGGCTGACTACTTGGCAAGGGGTCTTTTGGATCACCCACCCCCATTAGTCCGTAGGGAACAATTCAGGGGCTGGAGGGCAACTGGGTGGAAGTTAAAAACCTGGGACCTGAAAGACCGAGAGGTGGCACAGGGTCTGCAGGTGGACACTGAGTTATACTTCACGGAAAATGAAGACTCAGTGGATTCTAAAATTGTACTGTGGGAGGCATTTCAGCATGTGCTTCGCGATGGAGCCCAAAATGTAATCGCACAGAAAAACAAAAGAGAAATAGCAGAGCTCGAGGAGCTGGAAAATCAGATCTTACAACTCGAGGGGTCACCGGGATTGGCCACTGATCCCCTAGTTCTAAGGCAGATAGCAATGTGGCAGGCGGAGTATAGGGACTTGGCACAGGAAAGGGCCAAACAACAGACGGTGGCTACATTGCACTGCCTAGACGAAACAGGAGATAAGGCAGGTAAACTCCTGGCATGGCTGAGTCGTCAGGAGCAGGAAGCTCGATGGTGCATAATATCGTCAACCAGGCAGGGGTCAACAGCGACACAGATGCCTTAATCGTCGACGAGTTCACTCGTTAATTTGAACAGTTCTATAGGGCCAGGCCGCTTCACGACTCCAACACCATAGTGTAATACTTGGCCTCAATCCCCACCCCTGTGCTGGATACAGAAGCACGGGAGTCGCTGGAGGGCAATCTCACACTAAGTGAGGTTCAGGACGACATAGTCACACTGAGAACGGGGAGAACTCTAGGGCCCAACGGCATCCTGGACGTGTTATAAACGTTAATGAAACCTGCTAGGACCTCACCTGTTAAATCCGTTCCAGGAGGTAATGAAGGCGGGAGGGTCCTCCAGACCTTTGGAGGGCTACCATTATTGTACTCCCCCCAAAGAAGGGAATCCCACAGACCGGTGCAACTCCTAACGCCCGATCTCCCTGCTCAATGTTGAGACAAAACTATTGACTACTATCCTGGGCACACAAGTCCTACAGGTCATTACACCTTTGATACAACGTGACCAGTCGAGATTGATGCCCGGCAGGTCAACCCGCCTCAACCTGAGATGCACGCCTAATTGGCTGACGACTGTCCAGACCCATCGGGCACTGCATCTTTTCTTCTCCATGGATGCAGAAAGGGCATTTGACGCTGTTCACTGGCCTTTTCTGAAGCAGACTCTGCACAAATTTTGTTTTGGCCCTCAATTTAGGAGATGGGTGGCGGTTTTGTACTAAAACCCTGTGGCGACAGGGTGAATGGAAATATGTCAGCTGAATTCCCAATAGGTGGAGGAACCAGACAGGGATGCCCCTATCCCATGTAATCTTTTGAATGAGAGGTGAAATTACACCCTGGAGTGGAAGGCTACCGAATCTCATCCACTGACGAGACAGAGGAGAAAATATCTCTGTATGCTGATGATGTACTTCTATACACAACAGACCCAGCGACCACTATTCTGGTACACTTTCAGATATTGGGGGAATATGAGACCAACCCGGGATACAGGATTAACTGGGACCAATCAGTGCTGTATACCCAGCAGGGTTCACGAAACCCACTGCTGCAGCCACAAGGCCTCGGAGTGGCCGGGGATTGGTTTAAGAACTTGGAAATTTTTGTGACATCACAAAAGGAGCACTGCTCTAGCCGGAACGTTGGACAGGTGCTGACAAACTTCCAGGTCGTCGGCAGGTGGAGGGGACTCCCCCTCTCGTTGACTGGACGAGCGGCCCTCTTTAAAATGATTACGCTTCCAAGGTTACTATATGCATTCCAAAATACATACTATCTTATCTCCAGGCGGTGTTCACCAAGATTAATGAGTTGAGGACCCTGCTGTGGGATGGAGGTCACCCTAGAATATCACTACGAACGGTACAGCGTTCCCAATACAATAGAGGGCTGGTGCTCCAGGATATTGAAGGATGCTACTGGACAGCCCACTTGATTAATATTAATAATTGGATCTATGTCCCACAACAGCATCAAACAGACTTTAAAATGCAGTGTTAGAGCAGCACTGGCACCTACACTACATGTATGGAGGGAAGGACACCAAGAGACTGCCGCTGGCAACCCAGGTAGTTCTGGTATTTTGGGGTAAGGCCACAAAGATATTGGGGTGGGCACACAAGGTCACCAGGAAGACGCCCCTTTGAAAAGGGATCCGGTTGAAAGAGGTAGTGAAGCTGCAGGGATTTAGGACATGGGACACTAGATATTTCTGAAGTCGGAGCTATCCTTGAAGCGGGAGACATTATGCCCTTCTCCTCGGCCCAACAGGACTACCATCTGCCCCAGACTCACTTTTTAAAAATGTGCACAACTTCGTCACGCCTGGGGGGCTGAGGGCCTGGGGGGGACAGAGATCACGGAATATGCCCCCCTTGAGGGGCGCATCTTAATGGAACAGACGTAGAGAACGATTAACAATAATATGCCAGATTCACTGCATCAACTCAGGAAGAGATGGAGGTGGGACATGGGTGATTTTGTGGACATTGAACGGGAAGCAGTGCTGATGCACCCGTCAGGTTGCTATTAAGGGGCGTCTACGCTTAATACAAATTAAAATACTTCACAGGGTTTACTATGACTGTAGCAGATTACTTAACATGGGTAGGGCCTCCACACCGAACTGTTTGCGATGTGTTGAGGCAGCAGGTTCTTTCATGAACACAACATGGGACTGCCCCATATACAAGTCTACTGGAGAGCGATCATCCAGGAACTTCCAGAAATACTGGCGGTTGCGCTCTCACTTGACCCAAAATACATCTTGCTGGGAATCCCAAATGGCATTTATATTCCGCGCTTCAAGCCCTTGTTTAGCGTCCTGGGGTTGGTGGTGGCCAAAAGGGACATAGCGAAATACTGGGGAGCAACAGAAGTACCCTCCATACATGAATGGAGACAAGGGTGGACCTCTATATGGCAGCCGAATAAGTGATCTACCGCAGCAGAGGCTGCCCCCGTAAGTTTCACAACATCTGGGGTTGGTGGAGGGCCTACTAAAGGTTGGAGTCTACTGAAGGTTGTTCCGGTGCAACTCCTGGTCCAAATGCCGGACAGACCCCATCTGAGTGAGAGGTACATTGCCATGCTTTGCAAGTGCTGCTCCATATACACTTTTTGTCTCTGTGCCTTGATAAGTGTATTCAGTATTCTACAAATGACTCTGTGTACCTGCAATGTGTATTTGCTGAAAATGGCGCCTGTTGCATGTGACTGTGTTGCTTTTATTGGTATTTGCAAACAAAAAGAAATAAAAACACTTTAAAAAACAGAAGAACAAACAATGAAACATTCAAACATAAAATCAAGACGTTAAGAAGGAATTTTAATGACAGCAATTTCTTCCCAGGCCCATGGGAATACTGAATTGCTCAAAGAAATTAATAATCGTTTGAAAGAAAACAAGCAACTTGAAAAAAGCCATCAAAACCCACCTTTTTCTTGCATAACTGATCCTTCAGGTGTGTTTTCTGGTCTGCCTATGACAGTTGCATTCTAGCGCTGGGACGCCCCGTTGCTGGGGCAGCTGTGCGCTCTATAAAACTCATAACATAACAACAAATCCTTACGTTGAAGCTAAATCATTAACTGCTGTCGAGAGACGCATTAAACTGAAATGAGATTGCAACAAAAAATGTACATTTGTAGGAGACCACATTCTAAGCTTGTAACAAACTACTTTAAAAATCAAGAAAGACACATCAAAAATGACTTCCATTAGAAACCAAACAGGGTCAAAATGAAACACTAAGATTCTTTGTGTCTTTAAATATTTCTATGAATCTGTTTACACCAGCAAAATCTCCCCATCAAAAGACTTGCGTGACAGCCTACCTAGTTCTGCTGACACCGAAATCTTTGAACCTTGAAGCAGATATTGCAGAGAAAGAGCCTCAGAAGAACCACAGTCTTAGGGAAAAGAAAACCAACGGGGACAGATTGCTTCCCACCAGAATTTAAAAAATGCTTTCATGAACAACTGAGACTCCTTACCCTACACCCATTTTATCAGCAACAAACCCCAAAACGATCCTTCACTGAAGCCACAGTGACTCTCACACCCGAGGAAAAGACATATTTTAAAATTCTAGCAAAGATTATTGCTTTGAAACTTTAATCTATCATTCAACAACGGGTAAACCTAGAATAAAAAAGCTTTCCAACCAGAACTCATTGCATCCACCAAAAGCTAGAGTGACACAATCTGGTGTGGCGTGGCATGGCATTAGATGCATAAAAAGCCATTGGTTGGTTAGAGCGTCTAATCTCTTACAGCACTTCAGTGCCAGGGTCAGGACAAGAAATTCACTAACCATGATAAATGCCTTAATGCTTCACGAAAAGCCAGGTTTCTAATCCCTGATCCTTTTGATCGCCCTCTGCACTCGGTCGAAAGCCTTTTCCAGGAAATCTATATATTGGCTGCTACTTGAGTGTTTGAGCTAAACTAACCAAACAAAAAACTAAGCTCATACCCCTCAACTAAACCCTGCTTTTAACAACACTTGGGAGGTTGCAATACAAGGTGGGGACAGACCTGGACCATGATATAGACGTCACCAAGCTGACTTGAAAAACAAATCAACAAGGAAGGCAGCATCATGGAACATGACTCATGTCAAGTGTCTAAAGAAACCTAGATCTGTATCTTTATATGCTTTCTCTTAGTACACCCCGCACACCATACTCCTCCAGAGGAGTGTCTATCCTACACCTTCACGTCAACTTACTCCCTCTCTACCTTGCTCATTGGTCTACTTGCATGGACTGATACTCATTCTACCAGAGTGAACCCTACTCCATTGTACATATATCCAGTCATACTTCTTCTTCCTCTTACCTGGATGTGATACATCTGTTGCAATAGAAATATGAAATAAAAATATGTGCTTAAAAAAGTACAAAAAAAATACGATGGTGCAGGCCATCAAATGGATATTTCTAAGGCACTTGCGGACAACGATTTAACAGAAATGACACCAGTTATTCATAATCAAAATTTTTATTGCTTACATTGTCAAAATTGTACAGTTCAGAGACTGATCACCAACTCGCTCTTCTGATAGCCCTCTTTCATTCAGGTACAGAGAAGCAGGAACTCGTCTGAGGTTAACAGTGATTTTTATGGATGCTCTTTTTCCTACAACTCCCTCATCTTTTGGGATGGCTTATGGAGATGTTTGGTGGCATTAATATCTTATAATTTGCATTGGAAGGAATGGAAAGCTGCTGTGTAACAGGGTGCTGAAAGGGACAACCCTCTGGGATAACTGGTGCTATTGTGCAGTCCTTGGTTATCCTACAAGACCAGCACATCCCTGAGGAGACAGGACATTAAGTATGACAAGGAAGGATATAGAGTACACCGGAAATTATGGTAGCATGACTCTTCTATGGGCACATTCTTCTGCGGATTAAAAAATACCAATGCCATCGCTATTCATATACTTACAAGACCTAAGGACAGTGTAGAAAATGTGTTTCCATAACATTTCATAGGAAAGCTTGGGTAAACCAACATTCACATGAAATTATTGTTTTGCAAGAGTATGAAAAGAGAGCAAAGTTCTTGTATCCATCTCACAATGCAAACCTCACAACACTACGCATCACACTAAACCAGAAGTGCTTCGATGGCCTGTGGTGCAATGACCCGCAAGCTATTGATACAGTGGTTTCTGTACAACTTTGAAGGTTTATTCATGGTTGCTCTTGGGGAGGCTTCAATCGGTCCCAAAAAGGGTTGTGGTCTAACTTCTCCTGTCCTTAAAATGACACAGCTCAGCAGGTCTTTAGGGAGGGACACCCTCTTATGTGGACTGCAAATAAAATCCCTCCGTTTTGGCACCAAGCATGCCATCGACATGAGTTCACGTGAAATGGTAAAGTAACATCAAAAAGGGTGGCAATAACCTAGGAGGCACACTCCTTCAAAATGTTATAAGACAAGGCACTATAGGCACTCTTCTGCGGAGCGCCAATTGGCGCACATAATCCCTGGAGCGGCTTCTTCCTCAATATATCCTGGCCACATTCTCTGCAGCACTTAAAGACTGAAAATTAGCGAAGCTCCAACAAGAACTTTTGCAAGGAACAATATATTTGCAGACCTACACCTCTGTGAAAATTATGGCCAAACCAAATACCTACAGCAAAAAAAGGGAACAGTTATTAGAGGCGCCCAGGGCGAGATATACACAGACGGGTGCCACTTTAAAACTATCCAAGAGGCTATTTCAAAAGATTAAAGCTTTGAAGAAAAACGGCATCCATTAAAGTTAAAGCATAGAAGGGTAAAAGTTAAAACACAATTATTACAATGCAACACAGGGGGGCACAATGCATGTAAACCGGGTAAAGTCAGCTACTGGCTGAACAAACAATAAATAAAAGTTAAGCCATGTGCTCTTCCTAATTCTAGTTCCAGATTTCACAGGTACACCATCTCTACCGGTTGGCGGATTCAATTTCAGAGCACACACCACATCAGAGGCCCACATAACCTATTGTGCAGGTTACTACAGTGAAGATGTACATATTTTTGTTCGGGTGCACTGTCCATGCTCACCAATCCTATCTAGTACGTTGAAGAAGACTGAATGTACTTCAGAATGTTCAGAGCTATCACTGTTAATGGGGTGAGTCACAACAGTTCACCATACTACAGTTCTTCATCTATCATGACTTGCAACACGTAAAAACTCAAATTTGGAAGGTGCTTGATAGTTTTGAAAGCAGGCCCAACACAGGAGACCGAGGCAGGCTGGGTACATACGAGGGCAAATTTAGAACACAGTGTTTGTGGAGCGCTACAGTTTAATTTACGCAAGGACACTCACATTCATGAAAAGAGGCTGGCCGCAGTCCTAGTGCAGCCTTATCTGCTGCATGAGTGGTAATTCCACAAGCCCCATTTGAACACCGCTTGTTTCACTGCATTTTCCGAGTTCAAACCGGTCCCTCCTCACATAAATGCAGTGCCCTGAGGGACTACTCTGTGGTTGAATCAGTGACTCTACTTCATCCGTGGAGCTTCCATTTGTCCCCCAAAGATAGGTCTACAACTGCCATCAGCACATAGACTTGCACATCCTTGGCTCTCCATGGAGGGTGGAAACATTCTTCTCTGCATCCTCAACCATACCGCTCTGCTGTGTACTTCAGGTTATGTTCGCTGTGCTCTCACCAGGGCATTCCCTGCTGCACACTGTTGCTCCAAAAGGAGTCAATTTCTCCAGTGTTTTAGCACTGGAGAACCATTGCTGGATGATGTATCCAACATGCACATCCAGGAGCTTTTCTCAATGACCGAGCACTGCTGCGGTTAGAAGACTGCACAGCAGCTTTAAGGCGGGATCTCACTTTTTTGGATACATTAAAAACGGGTGTTAAAAAAGATTAAAGGTTTGAAATGTAGATAATCATTTGTACAAAATGTTTTGACTCCTACATCATCTGAAAGGACCTTTCTTATTGAAATAATGTTAAAACAAACACTAGTCCTCCCAATAAAACAAATAAAAATACACGCCACAGTCAACAAATGTTGTAATGTTACAAGACATAACACACAATGGTCTGGCTTTTCAGAGGGATAAGGTAAATATCAATTAATAAAACTAGGAGGGTTAACACTGCATAGAAAACATTATCGTGCGAGGAAGTGTGTGACAGACCAGGGAAGGGAGATATCTGACAACACTACAAGTGAGGGGGGATCTTCAGAGCGAAGGCTGGGCCATACAGAGAAAAGTTACACCCATTAGAGCACCACTGTCTATCCAGGATCAAGGAGGGTGGCGATCACCTTGTTGGAAAGAGGAGTAAGACACTGTCAAGGCCCGGGCTGTCACAAACGGAGTGTGACGTGTAGACTGGAAGTGTGACACCAAGCAGGCCATTCTGTTGCATAGACCTCTCAAGTAATCGTGCTAAGTCATACAAAACTCTGAGAAAGAGGCCTTATGGTTCCAGCGTTCCAAAGGATGTTTTCGCTAAGCGACGGGCTGTTTAATACTGATAGCAGCATAATGGCAGACGGATGCCCATGGTCTTTACGGGAAGGACCAGAGTCAAAGACCATCAAGTCTGCGCCAAAGAGAGCTCTTCCAAGCCTTCCTTCCCAATACGGTATCGAGCAAGGTCTTTCCTGGTTACCATCCCCACCACCTACATAAACGAGAAGAAAAAAATCAAATCAAAGGATTTAATCATGAGGATTGTAGTTTCAACTAACGTCAGCAAGGATGCAAGCTTGGTGCTGCGATCTCTGAATACAGCAAGGCGCCCCGCCCCGTAAGAGCCACAGGCCAAGTAAACCTTATTTTAATCCACATTATTTGACTTGCTGCCCTTGATCAGTCATCATACCATAACCCTGGAGCTTTCCTAGGCATGCCCGTTCCCAACCATGCAAAATCAATTCTGTTTAGTGGAGCAGACAATATAGACAAGATGCCAAAGATCAACATCTCTGAATCGGCTTGTCACACAATCAACCCATTACAAGCTATGTGGGTGGAGGAACAACTCACTGCTCTCAAGGCTCAATCCTCTGCAACATTTCTCACTTCCACAACTGGAATCAAACATTCAAGGAGGGATACCAAGCACCTTTGCTGTGCTCTCCCATTCCCCCACAAGATAACCACGGAACACGCACAAGGCTGAAGATAGTTCTCATGTTTGCCTCCTCCACATCGTAACAAAAATATTTGCCATTGTGAGTTGGTGAACCTCTACATAAAGTATCCAAAAGTCAACTGTTGGGGGCGTTTGGGTTTCAGGTTCTTGGCGGCAGAAAGCACTCTTTTTGTTACTGAAATATCAGCAAGGGCTTTATATTAATTGATCCTTTCGTTTTTCCAACAATTTGCGTGATATGGGGGTTGTCAAAAGGGACGCATCAAACATTTAGGGGTGCACGTGCTTCTGGTGACAACTGAAACGCCGATACTGCCATGCCCCACAGTCCTATGTCCCCTTCTACCAACCCAAGAATTCACAACTGAGGGCAGGGGTAAGGCGGGAGTGTTCAATAACAGACACACCTTCTGGAGATACACCCAGGGTTTTGAGATGAGGGAGAAAAACAGTAGTGAGCTGGAGATAGATTTGATGACAAGTGACAGGAGTGTGTTGTGGTCACATGGAGAGTAGTTAGTGCTCCTATGAGTGCTGGTAGGTTTTGTAATATGGGAGAGGAAACCTTGGAACATATTCTTTGTTTATGTTCGGAGTTGCTTGAGCCCAAAGCACCAATTTAAGATCAAAGGGGTAAGAACTATTTCCAAAGCAACCCATTTATGGTCCAAGGGGAAAACCCAAAAATGTGTTGGTCAGGTCACCGGGTTTTTTAAGTTGACTTTTAAGTTATGGGATGGTAAACTTTCAGTGCATTATGTGCCATAATAATTATGAGCAGTCCCTGTGGTATGCTTCTAGCTGAACGTTTTTAGACACTGGCTGATTGTCTGTATACCATGCTGCTGCTATTCACTTAAGGTGCTTTATGGACTATGCTGATGGTTTCCTTCGGGGTGCTGGATTTGCATTTTATCTTTTGATTGGTGATTTAGTTATGGTGTTTTACACTGTATTGTTATGGCTGGTTTACCATGTTTCTGCTATCAACCTCACCCATTTTATTGATTATACTGAGGGTTTCCCGCCAGGTGCTGGATTCTGTATTTTGATCTCTTGGGTGGTCATTTATTCATGGTGTTTTATATTGTATTGTATATGGTTTTTATATAAACTTACACAAACTCACTTATAAGATAGGAAACACTGAATGGAGCTTAGCTTGAGGGAAAGGGGGCAATTGCCTTCGGTAATCCTGGCTTCATATTGAAACTGTAATTTGCTGAATTCTACATATCAGATATGCACCTGTTGTAACCGGAAGCGGATAGGTCGTTTACTGTGTTATCTTATGAGCAGTTACTGTAAGAGAGAACTACCAAAATGCAATAAAGAGATTCAAACAAAAGAAATGGAGCTTAGCTTGAGGGAAAGAGGGAGGTGGGGCAGGAAGATGCGGACAGATTTAGGCACGATTCAACTGAATGTATAGTTTGAGTTAGGAGGTGTACAGGGAGATGCACGAGGTTTAGGCAGCTCACGTAATGCTACACAGCAGGTTAATAAAAGTTGCATGAGCGACGTTTCATTTATTCCTAATTTAGAAACTTTGTACTTACCCCGTTTTGATTATCTACCACCACCAGATGACGCAGCCCTAGTGCACGGAATAATTTGAAAACTCGCGTCAGCGAAGCTGCCTGCAAGACAAAGAAGACAGCAGTCAGATCATGAGGATAAATATTGCGTTATTCCTGCAATCCATTCAGATTCTAGCTTCTCAACTTATTTTTTTTTCTTTGTTAACTCCCTTCCCCCAACCCCTTGGGGCCCTCATACCAAGACCGTATGCTAATATTCGGTCTCCACTGACGGGGTCTAGGCTCCACCCAGCATTTACAATGACAGTGTTTAGGTCTCCTTCAACTGTACAGACATGCAAACACTCCTGATTAAGGCAGAAGGCTTTCCGTTTCTTTTTAGGCAAAAAAAATTTGTTTATTTACTTTCCTTCCGCTTAAAACGTCCTCCACCTCACTGCAGGTTAATGGGGAAATTAAATTACCCTGATTTTTTTCTCCAAACCGAGTCCCTTGTAGGTGTGCACAAAAGCTTGCATGTATGGACTCCTGTTTATATCCCTATATGACACTTATGGCTGCCACCTGGCAAGCATTTTACTGGCATGGCTAATATTTGTAAGTTAAGGCCGGTCAAAAAAAACCTTGCAAGAATCAGCAAAGGGTGGCATGTTTTTCCTCTTTGAAATAGAAAGTCACAACAGTGAATGCATTAATAAATCCATTGAAAGGTATTTCCAAGGCTAATAATCTACTCATAAATGCTTACTGAAGCAGTCAGAGACATAATTGGCACGTTAAAATTAATGCACAGGATCTTACATAAATTCTTATTCAAGTACCTGTCACTCAGAAATTTCCAAAAATGGACGGTACTCTTATCCGAAAAGGTGGCAACCCGGATGACATTCGATGCACTGCGATCCTCATTAGAAATGGTTGCCCGTAAACTGACCGTCAGCACCACTGTCCGGGAAGGTCTACCGTTCCTTGGTTTGGGCAAGATTTAGTACAGAAAACTACACGTCTTCACGTTTGAGTCACAGATTAAAGTGAAATCCCATTTACTTTTGTCATTAAGTACTTTTACATCTCATTATGTGGAAGTATCGCCACCCCGTGGAGGACACAGAAATATCATGCCGTCACGTCTCCTACGCCTCACTCCTCAGATCAAATCCATGCGATTATCCGAACAAAAAGAAACACTGTGGGGATTTGTTGAGCAGACAAATAGCTGAAAACCAGGAAAGGCAAAAGAGAGCTATGATTTTAGTCACGAAATAAAAAGGGGTTCAGAAGGTCTATCTACATTTAACTTCTTATTGAGTTTTTTTTAACTCATAAAACTATCACAGGCTTCCACTATGAATACAGAATCAAATTCATATCTTTCCTGAACAATTTCAATACTAGTTGTTTCTGATTTTCTTCTTGAGGGAGTGGAGGATGTGGCGGGTGAAATTAGAAGGTTCTCAGCAAATTATATTTTGCATAAGTATTTTTTTTTCGTTTACATTTTTAAGACAACGCTCAATCCACTCTTACAAAGCAACGAACGAGTGCATTGAGAGATGAGAAAAGGGTGCGCTAAATGATCGATTTTAAAGTATACAGAGCAGTAATATTCTAGAAAATGTAATAGAAATTAAAAGTATCGAGCGGTTAGAGTGTAGGTTTGCCACCTTTCCGAGAGAAAAATACCGGCAATTGTTATTGTTTTAAGTCTGCGGGCATGATCTTAAATCGGACATCACACAAAATCGAATGTATTTATTTGTAACATGACTTTCCTGCCTGTGCTTACTTTAATTATTACTCATGGATCGTTAACGCTGCTCCAGAACACATTCAAAAGTGTTTTCTATCTAGGTTTGCTGTTGTATGGATGTATGGATAAGGGCAAAAAAAAAAAAAACCCGCCTTTTGGTGATATGGCTTATTTTTGTACTGGCTGGACATCAAAACACCAGTAGCATAGCTGCCAAGGTTTCAGATTGCTTATGTGTGCCATTTTCATAATTTCAGTGTAATTAGGAGTGATATTCAAAGACTATGAGTGACAGTTTCTCGCGAGCAAAATCAAGTAATGAATGTGAGAAGTTGGCCTGGTATATGCTGTCCACTAATTAAAGTGGGCACCTTGCACCAGTCCAAACGACCCTTATTGATGATTAGGTTAAAGACAACCTTTATAGAAAGCTATCCTAGTGGTAGCTGTGGAGAGCAGCCTTCAGGCTAAGTCTTGAAGGAATGTAAAGCAGCTTGTTTTACCAGTATATAACCTCTTGAATGACCAAATGAAAGGAGAACCACACAAGGTATATATAAAATATATGTATTTATTACTAAACACTCTCTACTAACCTCTTTATGAGATTAGAGAACAAGGCACACAATATTACATTACTAGAACAACAGTAAATAGCACAATACAGAGTGGGCTCCAGGGGAAGACCAAACCATATATTAAGAAAGTGGTATAACAACCACGACTTGACTAGACACAGTGCCTAGAGCACGTAGAATCGCTGGGACCCCAAGGAACCACCCAAGGTAGTGACACAGGGGACCCACGGAGGACGGGTGCAGTGTGGGAACACAGACGCGAGCTCCATACAACTATATGGGAAAGTCGCAGTTGGAAATTTAGAGTTTAAGGACACTTCGGAGAGGACTTCAAGCAAACCCAGTTAAACTTAGAAGGTTCTAAGGCCAGCACCCTTGTGAGTACCGAGGTACCCGTGTTACCTAGCCCAGGGAAGCCGGGTGCATAGGGGTCAAGTGGTGTCGGAAACCCTCGTCGTTTTCAATGGCGTGATGCGAAGAAGTGCTGCTGACGTGGAGAAGAAAAGTGTCCGGTGTGACCCAAGCCTGGATCGGAGATGAGAAGAACCTGAAAGCAGAGGGGACAAAGTCTGGGTCACTTCATGTGACCAGGAGCGGAGCAATCGAATGCCCACCGAAGTCGGGTGCTTCAGGTGCGAAGAGGTGAAGCTTGACTCTGCAGCCACGAGGACCAGGAGATGTCAACGACGACCAGGATCTGCAGGCGAGCTGTCCCACGAAGGATGTTGAGTGCTGAGGGGTCAGTTTCCGGATTGGAGACCAACAAGCCTTGGCAACTGCAACCCACACGGTCAGAGTAATGATGCTTCTGTGAGGACCAGCAAGGTCCTGGGGACTCCCCAAGCGATGGAGAGTCAGGGCACGTCTGGATCAACCAGGGAAGCCCACTGAAAGTTAAAGTTGCCTTCTCAGGGACCCACAGGTCAACGGACCAGGGATCGCGAAGGGACCTCGAGAAGAATCACACAATACCAGCCCACGGAACACTTGTGGAGTGTAGGCCAGTAATCTTCGGTGGAAACACTGCTCGGGGCTTGGACTACAAGTAGCCCAAAGCACAGCCTCAGGGATCGCCTAAAAGCATATGCTGCTGCAAATGTGCACAGTGTCCAGGGGTTCGGGTTGCACGGTCCCCACGAGGGCTGCGGGTCTCAGGTTTGCTGAGAGCACTAGTCGGCCTCGGGGAAGCTTGGGCACCCACCTCCTGTGTTGCAAAATCTTCGGAGTCCGTCGGGAGCTGCGTAGATGCAAACCGGTCAGATGCGTTGAGGTGCCTGCTTTGCAGGGGAGTAACTCCTTTACTCCAAGGGAGATTCTTCAGTCGTCTAGCAAAGCGTAGATCGTCGAAGGTTACGTGGTTTCTGTAGCAGAGTTTAGTCCAGGTAATATCTAAAGTCCTGTAGTCAGGGTTCCTACTTTATACCCAAGGAAGGGGTGGGACAAACTCTGGGGACCCACCTATGGGAGGGTCAGGACAGAGGGGTGGCTACACCCATGTCCTTTGTCCAGTTTCGCGCCAGAGCAGGGGCTGATGGCCCCTGCAACCGGTTTGAGCTGGACTATACACAGGGACACCAAATGTGCCCCCAGTGCAGACATCAAAGCACTCTGAGAGTGCACCCACCCAGGCCCAATACACTAAAGCCTGTCTGGGAGGTGGTCACACCTCCCTGTGACAGGAAACCTATTGTCCAGCCTCCCCTGCCGGAGTTTCGTCCAGCAGCAGGAGGGCAGACTCGTGTCTGTGGCTGGCAGCATCCATTTTGTGATGCCAGGGCTCTGTGAAGCTGGTACCGGGTGTACCGGTGCGGTCATATTTCTCCCTCTAGGAGGGAGGAATCATACCTCCCACACCAGTTACTGGTGTGGAGGTATGATTCCAAGGTTTTTGACAACAAACACAACATAATTCCTTGCAGCCGTTTTAAAGTTAGCATTTACCGCGAGGTTATAATGCACTTAAGAGTATATGGTTGGCTGCATCACAGACAACCCCGGAATAGTGGTTCTGAAGGCTGCAGAGGGGCTCTGCTCATGCATGGGCACCCTCTCACATAAAACTCAGCACCCTGCCTTCAGGATTGATAAGGCCTGCCATAGGGGTGACTGATAGGCTTATATGTGCAGTGATTAGGATAGACATAGTGAACCTATATCTAAGGAAGGGGTGCATGCACCACCTTACACAGGCTGCAGTAGCAGACCTGTTGTGTCATTTTGAATGGCCTCTCAGGGGTGGCATAATACATGCTGCAGCCCCTGGGAGGCCTCTGGTATACCATATACTAGAGACTTATAAGGGTACCCCAGAATCCAATCTGGAGTGTACCTAAAGTACATGCAATCAATTTAGAGGAGAAAGCAGATAGACTGGGGTCCTGAATAGCAGGATCCCAGTCAGACTAAGTCGAAAACAGTGAAACATCAGCAAAAAGTGGGGGTAACTATAAGAAGCAGATTCTACTCTCCTACAAGGAAGATGAGGGAAACATATAAATATCAGAAATTTCACCCATTTGAGCAACGAGAAACACTAAGACGATCTCAAAACTTCTGCAAGCACCAGAAATAGAAGAGCACTTACTTCGCAGGAGGGCCCGTAGTAATAAACGAATGCAAAATTGCCAGTAAGATTTAACTGGTTTAATATTGAAGTAAAAGAGCTCGTGAAGAAGTGCACCACAGCTGCAGACTCTGGACTGCAGCACACTGACACTGCAGGGATGGCCTTGCAGCTAAGTAGTGACTCAC
Source organism: Calotriton arnoldi (assembly GCA_963921515.1). Lineage (NCBI taxonomy): Eukaryota > Metazoa > Chordata > Amphibia > Caudata > Salamandridae > Calotriton > Calotriton arnoldi. The sequence continues at coordinate 59,066 of CAWUFW010014540.1, forward strand.
ACACTGCAGCTCTCGGCTCCTCAGGCCAGCTCTGCTCTCTGAAGGTCTTGCAGGGCTGCTTGATGATGCTGGCGCTGTCATGTGACAGGCAGCCTTTCTGTTGTAGCGTCTCTCCCACGGGTCACGTTAGGGATGCAGTCACGGCCTGCCTCTCCCTCCAGACAGGGACAAACGCACATGACTGGAGGGCTTCACTGGTGAGGGTGGAGTTCCGATCCTTCTGGCCTGTCGATAATGTCCAGATGGGCTGGGGCAGCTGCAGTTAGGGAAAACAATCTGCGTCGAGCCCACCAACACAATCCTGCTGCCCTGTATCTCGATCTCTCCTCGGGGTCCAACTGTTTCCATGCAGGCCGGGTCGGTGCTACATGTCACGGTGCTGCAACCTGCACCCTCCACAGGCCTCCCGGGGCTGGGTCTCTAACGCCTTGGGTTTCTAGTGTCTGACTTCTGGCCACAGCTAGCCCCTGGTAGCGGCTGGGCTAAACTCTAGTACCCCACCATCAAGCGAGGAGGGCGATGGCTGCCGTGATCCATAGCCGACTGCTACCCCGGGATGCATATGAAGTAGGCCTTTGTCCTAGGACTTGTGACTGCGGGAGCAGGCAGCGACGTTGGGTGCACCTCATACTGATGTCCAGGCTGATGGGGCAGGAAGGGGAGGCTAATGGTGCAATGGGGCTCAGTGAGGAGCTGCATCTGGGACAGCTCTTGGCCGCTTCTTCCTCCTTTGTGATTCTTAATCACACATTATTTGCGCAGGTCTACCAAGACAGGAACCCAGATAATGCACGTCTGTAGCAGCGCGGCACAAGGCGTTTAAAGCAAGAGCAGGAGCTGGAGCTGGCTGGCTAAGTGGTTTGAAACTTTACTTAAACCGTGCACTGCTCGTGCACCGCAGGTCAGGTGGCCCACTTATAGGTGTGCCTCTGTGACACATGAGTCTCTGACCTCGTTGTCTGGGCAATAGACATCGGGCAAAATCAGACTGACTCCTGGGACGCCAGTGCCGAATGCCGTGGTGTATAGGTAACATAGTAGCCAGAGCCAGCTTAGCTAAGCCAGCCCCCGAGCCTGCCCCGCAAGCAGAGCAGATCGCGCGCTACCACTAGCTTGCTAAGTCAGTCACACAATGGTGCTAATTTGAGTCTATGTTTTGTAAAGCGCATGGCTACTCGAGGCTTCCCTGCGCTGGTGAGTACTGTGCTGAGAGTAGGGCCTCTGGTACAGCTGAAACAGCCATGTCTTAAGTTTCTTCCTGAAGAAAAGTTCATTTTCCAGTGCTCTGAGACTGGGTGGAAGATCGTTCCACAACTTTGGTACTACGTGTGAAAACGATCTTCCTCCCCATCTCATCCTTTTTACCCTGGTTGTAGTGAGGAAATGAAGATGCTCCGTTTCACCACTGAGACAGCATTATAAATGCGTCTCTTTGCATTTCAGTGCGGGGATGCAAATCACCACACTGAAATGCATTAGTCTAACGTCTGATGTGTGGTACCTGGCAGGGCTGCAGTAGTGCCAGTACAACACCAGCCAGGTGGTAACCCTATTAGAGTGTCTTCCCAAAAGAATTCCTGGGGAAAAAAGTCTCTGATTTTAATCTAATGCATTCGGGGGAAGGATGATTAATGGTGCTGTTCAAGCATAGCAGCATTACCTGAGGTACGGTGTAGGGTGATGGGTTCATGAATTCAGTGAGGTCCATCAAGCAGTCTCTCTCATCCTGGGACACATGGATGGACTGGATCGGAGGGAACCTGGGGTAGGCATCTCGAAAATCTTTTAGCATGAGCCGCTTGTGAGTTTGGCCCAGATTTGCCCTTTCCACAAAAACCTGAGCAAAGAAACAAAATAATCAGTTACAAAATTACATAAAGAAAAGCTCATTCTGAACCTGGGAGTTCAAGTAACCATGGACATGTTACTAAATAGATGCTATGAAACTAGTCTGGAGTAGGTAGCTAAACTACTGAGGAGTTGCATGGCCACATAGTTTGAAGAGAGTTTCTCCTTAATGTCTGGTTGCTACCAGCAAATTGTAAATATTAGAGAAAACCTAGAAAACAATTCCAGACAGTACCAGATGATCACCTCCATTAAAAGAAGTTCATTACCACCAGAGAACAATTATCCAGGATCAAAGCTGCTGCCTGAGAAAGCAACATAGCATCATGAGCTTGTCGATGATGACTATGGGGGTGGATTAATATCCCACACAATGAGCCACTGCTCAATGATTTTTATTCTTTTAGCAGGGGAAGATACAATAATGAGTCACAATAACGACCAAATGATGTCCCTTACTCTTACGCAAAGAACCAGCATAAGCAAACAAATGCGTTCAAGTTGCAAACTATTGCATTCAAGTTGATTAACTTGACTAACAGTCAAGTTGATTAAAGTGCAATTGTTGACATAGGAGCAAAAAACAGCCCAACAGAGTATTGAATCCTTGAAAGACTCAAAAACAAATAATCAAAAAGCAGTGTTTTGAAAGGTAAATATAATATAAACTTAAAACTTGAATAATAAAAATAAGAGCTTATTTCATAAACTTCACCAATGTAATGCAGACAAATTGCAGAATACAATTAGTCAGCCTGTATTCGGGAAGAAAAACAGGAACTCATCGATGGAAATTCCAGAATCAATCATTCATTTACAGACAGGAATCAACCAAATGTGACTCAATCTTGGTTCTGCCTCACTGGACTGTTTAGTACTAGGCCACATGTTATGTTATGCTATGCATATTTCTATGGCACGCATATCATCCAGTAGTTGAACCTGGCACCTCTACACAGGAACATAAGCAAACTGGATGTATTTCAGCCTTATTGGACCTCCCTGTTGAAGAGACGCTAGAATTCATATGAGACATTATGTCACAGGAACCCGTCTTAGCATACCCATGCTTCTGAGGGCAATTTCCTGTGAAGAGCAAAAACTGATGTATGGAAACGCTCAAACGATTTGCAATCAATTGCAATTACACTAGGCAAATTTCATTCAATCTTTTTTCGCTCCCTGTCATTACAGACAAGAACCAACTATATGCAAATAGGTCTTGGGCTTATTGAGGGGATGTGCTTAACAGTACATTGTAAACTATCTCTATTACGTGGATTTGCTTCTCTCTGTCTACAATAGTAGTGAGCACAGAACTGATTAAATATATTGTGAGGGACAGTGACTCGGTAACTACTAATTGCTGAGAATAATTCTAGGATTTCATCAGTGACACCACCAACAGAAGAACACTGTTCAAGAAAATCCAGCACTGCATCAACCCATTGCAGGACCCACCTATTCCTCGAACCACAGATAATTGCAATGGCACCAACCTCTTTTTCAGTGAAAAAATACAGAAGCTCAGACATTACATCAGCAAGTGTTGGGGAGAGGATGTAGCCTAAAGGCTAGGGCAGTCGATCTCAAATCTGGGAAAACCGAGTTAGAGTTTTGGCAATAAGGCTCAACATCCTGTGATTCTGGGCTAATCACTTAATCTCCCTGTGCCTACCAAAAATGAATGTGTCCTTGTGTAATGCAACTGGGGGTTCGTGTAACGCAACTGGTGCTCATGTAAAGCGCTCTCATACCCGATACCTTCGGGTCAAGTTCGCGCTATATAAAACTACAGAAAAAAACCCGACACCAAGCCTGCTTCATCTCTTACACTCATCTCTTACACCCACCCCTTCCCGTAGAATCCCACAATGGTCAGCCTCTGTAGCCCTATCTTTCCCAGATCTCACTAACATACTCAACTCCCTCAAAGCAACTTATAAAGATGATGTCTTACCACTGTCCTTCATCAAAGCTGTCTGGGGATACTCTCTTACCCCTGCTTACTATTGTCAATGCCGCCCTCACTTAAGGCATCTTTCCAGAACCTCTCAAGACAGGCCAGATGCTCCCATTCCTAAAGAAACCTATACTAGATCCTGATCTTTGCCAATTAGCGGCCCATCACTCACCTACCATTCACTGGCAAGATAATTGAAAAAGCAGTCTATGTTCAACTACAAGATCACATCAGTGATGACCATCTTCTGCACGAATACCAGATCACTCAGCAGCATGGAGACTGCTACCTTACACAATACTGACAATGCCTTCTTGACCACAGAGGAAGATGACCACTGCCTTGTCACATTGTCAGGATATCCCCGATTAGAAACGTGACCATTTACATACTCACGTTTCTTAAGTTGGCTTCTCTTTTACACATGGTGAATTTTGACATACATTTGCATGCGTGATCATGAAGGCTAACATTCTTTTAATCTGAATTGCTTACATTTCCACTTCGTATCCACACTATCACGACACCTTGAACATTCAGCGCAAGTGTTACTTATGTTATTGTCTGGTAGGCGACGACGCTATCCAACTAGAATTAACAATTGCGGCCTGACAGGGGTTGCGACATAGCCACATGGGTGCTGTTATTATATATACAGAACCACATCCTTGTTTAGGGAGAGGAGCACTTAGCTGACACTTCGAGGTCACTATATGCCAGAATTCCAGCTCAGCTGATTTCTGCATACCAACACAAGGGATGTCCAGCTCTACACCAAGACGGGCAGCCTGATGACATTACCCACAGGTAATGGTGAGTTAGACCACCCAGTGAGGGATTTGGCAGATCACCCACCCTAGGCAAGACCAGGTTAGGGAGCGCTAGGTAGGAGTGCACTATACACAGTACTTATATGCCCGCATATATTCACTGTCCTAGCACAATGGTTAAAAAGTTCATCTTTTTTAATATTCTTGTTATGCTAATAACTCCAATTTGTTTGATTCTATTATCACAGCACACATATTTTATACAAGAATCACAATGCTTCAATAAATATTGAAACGCCTTGCTGAGTATTTCTTGTGTATTTCTTTGGGTATGCATGAGTGGCCAAGCAAAAGGGTTCCAGATCTGTTACCAAGATTTCCTTGGGGGATCTGAATTGTCATGTTTTGAGGTTGCACACACATTTTTTTACCCTGTAAGGTTAGGGGTGCAGATCTTGCACTGTGGGCTAGCAGGGAGACAGGCCACAATATCCTGAGGGTGTGCATGGAATCAGTCTGGCACAATCCTGATGTTTATGTTGTCCGACAAATGCACAGTTTTACCGATGATGTACAAGCCGTATGGCAGCCTCCTGATATGGCTAGACTTGCCAGCTGCCTTCAGCACAGTTGACCGTCCCACCCTCATACTCACCTTTAAGTCTCGAATGGGGTTCACTGGCAATATTCCTTCACTGCTTCTCCTTTTACCTTTCCAAACGACACAACTTTCTTCTCATGGGCACCTCTAGGTCAATAAAGATCTGCCAGGGTTCAATTCTGTATCCTGTCATCAACCTTTGAATGGAGCCACTTGGTGCTCCACTCACTGATAACAGCATCAATATTCACCAATATGTCTATGATACACAAGTCTACTTGAAAGTCTCCTCTGCTTCAGACATCCAACACCTCAAACACTATCTGCATATCATCCAGACCTGGATATCTAGCACCTACGTAAAGCTCAACACCTCCAAGACAGAATTCATGTTATTTGCCAAGAACAACAAAGAAGATTCAGCACAAACACGGTCAAGAATGCCAAGGGCCTTTTTTATGCGGAGCGCATTGCGCAATCTAAGAATAACTCCAAGGAAATCTTCACAATTGTTCAGAGTTTCCTGAAGCCCCGTGCAGAACGTATGGTTGCTCCGGCCTCTAATTCCTGGTGCGAGCAGTTATCTGCTTTTTTTTAATAGATAAAATACAAGCAATCCAGGATAGTTTCGGGCCTGTACGCCCTGTGGAGGCGGAACACTCACTCCAGACAGCCTTGGAGCATGATCCTGCCCGCATTCTTCTGACAGTGTTTACGCCTATTCCTCTGCCAGACACTTTGGCCATTCTTAAATCGCTTAAATCAGGGTCCCCAACCGATCCCTGCCTAGCCAGGCAGTTGGCATCTGTGGCGGAGGTAGTTAACCCCGAAGTAAATAATATCATTAACTTGTCGCTTCATACCGCCACAGTTCCAACAGAATGGAAACAGGCAAAATTACTCCCCCTGTTAAAAAAACCTTCATCAAACCCCGACATTCTGGCTAGCTATCGACCAATCTCACTCCTCCCGGCTGTGGCGAAGGTGTGTGAGAAGGCAGTCTACAAACAGCTTTCTGCGTTTGTCGAAACATCTGGCGCTCTCCACCCGGCTCAGTACGGCTTTAGGGCCTCATACAGTACTGAGACGGCATTGGTCGAGATGACGGAGGCTATTAGGGAATGCCTTGACTCAGGCGGCAGAGCGGCCCTTGTTTTATTAGACCTCTCTGCCGCGTTCGACACGGTACCACATCGTCAACTGCTAGCCTGTTTGTCGAATATCGGAATCTCTGGCCTAGTGTGGGATTGGATCGAATCCTTCTTGGCAAATAGAACACAGCAAGTGCGGCTGCTGCCATTTTCGTCCACACCGAGAAGCATGACCACGGGCGTCCCTCAGGGCTCAACACTGAGCCCTCTTCTTTTCAACGTCTATGTGACGCCGCTAATCGATCTGGCGGAAGGGCTGGGTGCTAAAATCATAGCATATGCTGACGATACCCAGCTTCTATTCACATGGAAGAAAAATGATGTATCCCCGGATTCAGCTAAAAACTGCCTGACGGAAGTTTTTAAATGGTTAGCGCGGGCCCAACTCAAATGCAATGAGGATAAGTCTGAGGTTCTCCTCTACGGGTCCTTCCCGCAGAATTTTAGGGAGGACCTGTGGCCTGAGGGTTACCTCATGCCAAAATCTAGAGGCAGTCCAGTAAAAAACTTGGGGGTCTGGTTTAGTGAGGACCTTAGATTTTTATCGCAGATCAATAAACTGGCGGGAGTGTGCTTCGGCACACTGAAACTCCTCAAGAAATTTCTGCCGCTACTCCCTAAAGCGGCAAAAGAAATGGTGACCCGCGCTCTCATTCTTTCGCGGCTGGACTATGCCAATGCCCTTTACATCGGTCTCCCTGGCTAACAGCTAAAAAAGTTACAGATTGTTCAGAATGCGGCCGCTAGAACGCTACTGGGTATTCCGGGTAGATCCAGCACTAAGCATCTTCTTCGTGATTTGCACTGGCTTCCGGTTGACCAGCGTGTTCTGTTTAAGGCGCTTACCATTGCTCACGGTGCCCTCTATAAATCAGGACCCCTGTATCTCAGGAGGCGCTTTGACTTCTATGTGCCACCTAGACACCTTCGCTCTACGGGACAATGTCTCGCTGTTATTCCGCGCCACCGCCTCGTGAGAATGGGAGGCAGCTCCCTCTCTGTCAGGGCGGCCAAGGCCTGGAACAGTCTGCCCTTCGAGCTTAGGAACAACCATGACATTAGGCTGTTTAAGAAGCAGCTAAAAACCTTGCTTTTTAATGAATTCTCCTGCCGTGGCATACTCCACCTGTCTCCCCAGAATGGGCTTTCGCACCGGGACACTTCCGAGTATCCGTGCGCGCTACAAATGGCGGATAACATAACATAATGACATGAACCCTGACAGCTTCGAAACCCCAACTTTCAACAAATGCCAAGCCATTTGGATTCACCCTCAATACCAACTTCACCCTGAAGAAACACGTTGCCAAAAAAAAACCCCCGCAAAGTCTGCCTGATACCAGATCTTTCTTCTAAAGATAGTCAAACTGCTTATTCTAGAACGCAACGTTAGGTCTGCAATACAAGCTCTCGTACTATCGCCCCAGGATGGTGGTAATGGTCTACTCCATGGTCTCTCAGACTCCACAACTGCACCCTTATTGGTGCAATCTACATGCATCAGCATGTCTCTTTCAGGGCTTAAAGAAATATGATCACATCATCTACATCCTGATGGAGCCAAGACACCAGACTGCGGACTAAGAAGTGAGCCAAAGATAAAAACAAGACATAAGCCTATTTCATCTATGCACATAGGATCTGGAAAAGCAGCCCGTATCAATCAGGACCACCTCAACGCTGCTCCAATTTAGGAAGGAGTTAAAGACTCACCTTTTTAAGAACACTACATCACAATGCACTAACGCCCACAGCCCAACTTCCATCCTATTACTCGTTGACTTTATGCACGCCTTTGACATGCTCTGCTTGTATTTCAGTTCATGCCGAGCTTGCACTAGCAGTTCAGATTTTATTGTCACTTTAGAGACAGATCTTAACTTGATGTACATATTGTTAGCCCCAGTCGGGATATCAGTGGGCAAAAAATGATAAAGAGTGGCCCACAGTATTTACCTGTGGTTAATGCATTAAATGGACAGGTAATGCAAGATACCAAATACCTGCGCACTTCTTAACATTAAAGGGACTGTACCCGCACTTCTCAGTGGAAGTGTAATACTTTAAATAGGAGAATACCAGCACCTATCAGTAGCAAACAGGTACTTTGCAATAGCAAGTGCCAGCACTCGTATATTTATGTTTCATGCAATGCTTTTCAGTTTTCTCCTTCCTCATCGGACAGTTTTGTATGAAAATCATATATATGCATCATGATGGTCAGTCAATATCCAGATTATGTCCATATACATCGGGGTACAGGGATTCCAAAAGTACACAGATACTGTTTGAGGATGTGCCTCACATTCAGAAGTGAATAGCTTTCTCTGGTTAATCAATCACTGTGCTAAGATTCCCTTGTAGAATATCTAGCACACTAATCAAGAAATGTTATGGGTAAAAAAAAAAAAAAAAAATGTAGACATAACAAGCAGTGACACAACAGCCAAAATAGTCTAACATGCGTATGGTGGTTCAAGGTGAAGCATGTTATACTCAACTACTAATGATGAGGCATTCTGGCATGATGAGTCGAAGTATTTCCAACTCAAAAAGGGAGACCTAACCAAATGCCAATCACTAGCTAAGGTAGTCTTTTCTAGGAAATCACAATGCCGTCGACTGATCATCACAGCATGAGGATGTCAACCCACGGATGGCTAGTAACCGCAAATCAAAAGCAAAAACGGATTTCGGCCTGTGTAAAGCAGCATCAGGGCTGGGCCACAATGTAAGTAAACAGCACAAAAAACGACTTGCCTGCTAAGCGTACAATCTGCCAATTGGTGTGCCTGGTACAACTGAATTCTTGCCCTCTTTGCCTCTTTAGTAAAAGTGCAAGCTTAGCGGGCAAGGCATTTTTGTGCTGTTTACTTTTGTAACCTTGAATGGCAATTACTCAGAGAAAGATACTACCCCTGGATAGTTTCAGTTACTGCCAGAGAAACTAATTCCTCCTGGAAAGGAGTGAGTTCTGGACAACCTGTCTTTCCTAGGCAGTTAATTTCTTTCATGAGGGGTGAGGTGACACTGTTACAGCTACCAAGACTGTTCACAAGTCACATTATTCCAGTATGATGGTTTATCTTTATGTAAGCAACGCTAACCAGAATTTTGTTTAAAAAAAAAAAAACCATGATGAAGAGGCTACTGGTCAAACTGGTACATCCACCTAATACACATTCATTTGCAGCCATAGTACTTGGCTGTGCATCCAATTTAGGTATAGGCATTCAAACTTAGTTGCTTGGAATCTAACACTGTGGTGGATGCTTTAACCGTAAAAATAGATTTTGTTTTCGATTAATGCAGTTATAGATGTCCCACTTGTTAAGTCTCTATGCACATATCACTTCAGTACTGAATATTGACATCTGGTTAATGACAAGAACTCATAACAGATCATTCAGTTAAGGTTCTTTTTTGTTTTATTTATCCCAATTATCAGCCAACACGTTTTCCCCATCTAATAGCCTGCAGGCGTGGGACTTTTCCAAGGCTTGAGATAGGTCACAAGACCTGAGCAAACAGGAAAAATCACTCCCACTAGGTTCTAAACGTGTGTTCACCACGAGCGCAGTTTTGGATTCAGTGTTGAATCTGAAACTTAGGACCAAGTGTTCTGGTCAATGAATGACCAATGCTCAAGTGGAATGCGGGTACATGATACAAGGATTATTTCCTAGCGACCGTGACTCCTTGGATCAGCACCTGCCCGTCCTATTTTCAGGACACAGAATCCAAAACTGCGCTCATGATGAACACAAGTTTAGAACCTTGTAGGACAAATTTTTCCTATTTGCTCAGTTCTTAGGTGAAACACTTGTTGGCTGATAATTGGGATAAATAAACCAACAAAGATCCTAAACGGAATGATCTGTAATGAGTTCTTTTCATTAACCAAAAAACATTCTATGGTTAAGGCATCCACCACACTTACTAACCTGGATTTGTTATTTAAGAAATAACATCAACTGACCTTATGTTTGAGAAGCACAATGAGCTGTGATCGCAGGATTAATCCACACAGTCTTGATGGCTGAAATGAAAAAAGCACAATTGCATAGATCACACAAACCTCTAACAACTTCTCAATCGATCCATCAACACATCGTACTTAAGAGTTCAGAGACGCAATAAAAATGCATTTACTTATATTGCTTTCAGGATGCCCACTTTCCACATGTGTTTTTTCTGCCAGTGTATGATCCAGCATATTGATTGCCATGACTGTTTCTTTTGGGGGCCAAAGATTGCCATTAGAGAAGCCCCCAAAACATATCCAACCATATACAGAAGGATTTGATTCAGAGCATGCTTTCAGTCTCATCCTTCTATTGGATATAAACTGTAACAATCAAGTTATGAATGCGATCCTTCCTTAGGTTACCGCGGGGGAGGGGGAGAGAAAAAGAAGAAAACCTACCTGACCGGGTCCCGCGCCGCCTCTGCTCCTGGGCCGGGTCCCGTGTTCCGCGTTTTCCAAAACAGGAATTTAGGAACAGGAACAGGCATGCTCCCTCCCCTCCTGTAAGCCAATCACAGCGCTGCCATGGCATCGTTGTGATTGGTGTAGAGTCCCGGACAGCGCCCAGCCGGGCACCTGTAGGGAAGCCATTTTCTCTATGAAGGCTGCATGCAGCCTACATAGAGAAAATGTAAAGTGCGCATGACTGCTTTGGTCGGCCCCAGGGCCGACCAAACAGTCAGAGTACTCAGAGTGGTGCAAGCCACTCCTCCGCAACCCACCCTCCCGCCCGCCCCCAACCAGACATACCCCTGTTTTCTGCTTTCTCGCAGCGCGAGAAGCAGAAACATAAAATGGTATTAAAAATACCATTTTATGTTTCTGCTTCTCGCACTGTGAGAAAGCAGTGGGGCGGCGCTCCTCCGCCCTAATGGAGGAGCTGCTGCTGTTTGATCGGTTTGCATTTGTTTTTTTCTTCTTACAGATGCTCGACTTTCTGTTCTGCAACCTATTAAAGTCTGATAAATAAGACACTTGACCCAGGACTTGCACCTGCTCCTCCCACATAACCCTCAATCTTTCCGGACTTCATCTTGAAATGGTCACAGCTCATCTTTCCTCTCCCACCAACTCCTCAAAACATCAAACACCGGGAGTCCAACTTGGGTGTCTAGAAGAAGGGCAGAAAGGTTAAAGGCGGCTTCTATGCTTGGCCCTTTCCCAGACTGGAAAAAGTCTAGTGATAAAACCTCTACTTGTTGCTCTCAAGTCCCTGTTTCTTCTGAACCTCCTCCCCTCTCATTACTTAAGCTTAACCAACCAATCCTCCTACAGCATCACCACGTTGCTGACCATCACGGTCATCATGAACACCAACTCCAATAAAAATGCCTTCACATTATTTCTGAGTGAGCCCACAGCTCAAACAACGTGGTGAATGCTATTTCCTAGAGCCGTGTCCTGCATCACCTGGGTTTACAGTAGTTTCATGTACAATATAAATATACCCTGGGTCGCCTTCTGGCTACTCTGTCTTTACTTGGGCCTCTGTGATTCATGATAACCTCCATATGGCATATTTACTGGCTCCTTAAAGCGCCTCCCATGTAGTTGCAGCTGGGTGATCTGCACATGTATTCAGTGGTGGCTTAGCAGAGCTCCCACTGTGCCGGTCTCAATAACCATTCTCACTAATTACTTAATAGTGCTTCCAGAATTGTGTTTTATTGCTCCTGGTGGGATCCCATATATTTGGACCTTCTGATCTGCACCATGGCAGTTTCTACTCCGTGGCACAGGATACACTTAAAAATGGCAGGATGAAAAGTTTTCCTACGGGCAACAATTTCTAATCTAACACGCTCTGCAACACTTCTTACTTAAGCACAGCACCATCACCACACAAAACTTCATGCACCTCACCCAACTCCTCCCCAAGTGCCCATTCTACAACCAACACATTTTCCAACCATGCACTTAAAAGGGGTGCCATGGTACCCAATGCAAATTAGAGTGCTTTGTAAACCCTTCAGGGGTATAAAATGCATGCACTGAATTGGGTTCAAACACTTCTCACAAACCAAAAAGTAAGAATTGAATCCATCAAATCAAACAGACATCGTGTAGCATTCCTCAAGGATCTCACATTCTGCAAACTATTTATATCTTCGAATGCCACCTGGCACAGTTTCTAGAGCTGTACTAGGAGAACTTTAAAATTTACACCAAGGACGACACACAACCCCAATTAAGCTTGGAAAAGTGCCTGGAGAATCCAAACATTAACTTGTGCTAGGACTTGGGGTTACACTGGAAGGAGACGTTACTACCACATGCATTCTTAATAGGGGAGAAGCATGCAGCGAAGAGGACATTCAATACCATGGAGGCAAAGCAGATTACCCAATGTCGTCTCCACCTAGTACCGGTAATGAGACAACCAGGCATGAATACTCATATGAAGAACCTATCCCTCCTAAAAAAAGAGGGGATCCATCATTAGCAAAAGTGGAAAACAAAAGAACATAGAAAGAAGAGCAATGGAGCGAAGTGACATCCCTCTTTGGATAATTTGCTGTGAATTTAACACTTGCTTCAGTTCTAAAATGACTCTCTCCTTACTGAGAAGTGGAAGAATGAGAGAAGTTAAGCAATGGGAATCATAGTTTCACCCAACAGGAGAAAATCTTCCAAAGATCCCACAACAGAGAAGGCCAGCACAAATGTGACGCGGTTGTTGTGAAAGGCAAGAGCAACCACCATAGAGTTATTCCACTGAAAGAATTTAATTGAACCTCCTCCAGATGACGCAACCAGGTACAACAGCGTGACAATACAAATAAGTTTGAATGAATTGTGGCCAACAATGCCTTATAATCTAAATTCCGAAGTCATGTCCTTGAAGTTCCAGACACTGGAACCATGAGTCATGCCCTCCTGCGCATTAGCGCCTTCTTCTAAAATAGTGGAATCATACCCTGAGAACTTAAAGGCACTCGACAATAACCCTGTTACAAATTAGAGGTGTAGGATGAAACTTGAAAGTGAGGATATCAAGTGGGTGAAGAAAATCTAATACCACCAGAAGATTTCACGGTTAGTCCGCCATCAGTATCCAGAGCAAGAGACCGAAGAGCACCTCTATCCCTGAACAATGAAAATTCACTACTGTGAACTTTGTGAGGATATTAAGTGATGAAGCCACACCAAACAGCAGTACTGTAAGTTGAAAATCAATGATACCCAGTACATGGGTCTGCCTGACTAAAGAATGAAAAACACATTCTGAAGGGCCAACAAGACAAACCCTAAACTACCGGACTAAAGCATCTGTGCCAGCAATTAAATGAGAACCTGACTAAGATAAGGGAAAACCCCGAATTCTGCCATCCATTCTTTTCCATTCCTCTCAGGGAGCGACGACCCCCTACAGGACAGCCTGCTATGACCTGCTGATGGCCAGAAAGAAAACAAAGTTAATCATACCATAACCAAGTAAGAATCCCCATACACAACCAAACATCAAAGTGGAATGGAAGATTAGCCAATAAAGAACTTTTGGACATTGAAAAGTTGAATGGAATGAATGATTCATGGACTTGTTCACATAATAAACTGCAATAATTTAGAAGGATATACATTTGGCGTTTATATAATTACTTGACTGTTGTATTTCAGTACTTGTTCTTTTTGTAACAAATATATAGAGGTGCCTACTAAACTGTGGTGTATTTTGTAATTGTATACTAGTGGGATTCTACTACTAGGTAGGATAAGTGTGCAAAACCCTGAAGGATCGAACCTAGCTAGCGACAGATGCCTTGCTCTGGCTCAGCTCTAGGTCGTCTCGGATTCTCAAGGCCAAAATGAGCTGCCTACCACAGATACTGTAATGGCATGCACCTAGAATGAAAGGAAAAGCATTAACCTTTGATGCTAAACAGGAGAGAGCAAGAGCTACCCATCTAAAGGGTGAATTGCTCAATTGAAAACTAAAAAACCTGGGATCACTCCTGGCTTTGGTGCTTGGTCAAATTGTGCGAGTCCTTCGTGAATACTGTACTTCACCAAGCCTTCTTTTCCTTCATTATCACATATGAGAGCACCTTAGGATGTGCTCTGAACAAAAACATCTTGCGTTTGATTTATTAGATTACAATGTTGCTCTGTATATAAAAAGAATCTATGCCCATGACAACCAACTGTATTTTTAGTTCACTAATTGAATTGTTGTCAGTGCGGGGTGGGGGCATGAATGTTACTAAGTTCATGTTTAAAAACTATCACTTGAAATAAATATCTCTCACTGCAGTGATATAATCTCATGTACTAAGGGGAAATGCTTCCGGATGTAAAAGAAATACACTTTTTTGAATTTTGAAGAGAATATCATTTTACATAATGTTTTTTTGCACAACTTACATAGCAAATATTTTCAGGGCTAGGCTCATACACAGCTATGTTGGTTCACCCACCTGTACTAGATAGTTCACTTTTTTTTTTTAATACACCTTGCAAACTTCAACTACTCAAATCAGCTACTTTACCGAAGTGTCCTCTAAAGGGGAACCACCATCTGTGCCACAGCCCAAAACCATTTGATTAGCACACTAGCAGGCATGTGGCATGGCAAGCATGAAGAACAAGGTTCCCAAACGAGAACAACTTCTTTCATCCAGTCTCAATCCACTGTGACTCTCCACTGGAGGAAGGAAAAGAGCAAGTATATTGTCTGTAGATATAACGGTCCTGAAGTACCAGACCTTAAGGTGAGTGATGACAGGACAGAACTTTTGGATCATCAGGAGCCAGGGGCTGACAACAAGCAAGGTTGCAGTAGATGGCAGCTTAACCCAAATTGTCAAAATAGGGCCTGGGGGGGCCTCGATAAAATGTCCAGTTGTAAAGGCCAGGGCTGAAGGATTTCAGTCAGTATGTGGTCTAAATCTCTGCAAATAACAAACACATTTCAAGGACGACATCCGCCTTACAAAGAACCACCTTAAAAGAATGAATGTCCTCCACAGAAAGCTCAGAGCAACAATCAGAGACAACCTGTACACAGAAGCCCTGAAATGGTGCCTGATCAAAGCCAGCAGAATGTCCAAGGTTGGCCTACCCCTTGAATTCTATTCTACAGTAACAAAAACTGCTCTGTCTCTAGATAACTTTGAAAAAAGATCGAAAAACAGCAGTGTGGATGATGTAAGTTTTGGCGCTAATTCTGAAACAATCAGCAAGGCCTTTGGGGGCAAAGGAGGAGCTTTCACTATCAAGACACTATCAATGGGGGTAGATCATAATGTATGTAGAAAGTGTCAGCAGAGGCACAGTTGAAGGCCCCACAGCTGCCTCAGGCTGCAAAGGCGAATCCAAGGGAGCTAGAGGAAGATGGAAAACTAGCAAAGCTTCAGTGAGTACTGCGGGTCAGTATCAAGAGTTGAAAGAGGGAGGTGTGGTCTGGCAGCACCAAATGCAGAGCCAAAACAGAGCTGGGCATTGGTACCAGGCTCAGGTCGAAGTCAAGGAACATGCCTGCTGGCCAGAAGATTTGCCCTGCAAACAGGAGGAAAATCAAGAGGAAGAATAATTGTCCATTCAACACATACTTCTTAAACTTGGTGCAGGAATACTTCCCTAGTAACTAGACTGTCCTTCTGTTCCTGTCACAACAACAGGATCTGAAGAGGCAACAACTCCATTGCTTGTTGAAACCACAAGGTTGACAAAACATTCCACCCCCAGTTCTAGACAGCTGTCGAGTCCAAGAAGTTACAACCATAAGCTGACCTGGAGGCATGCGCATGATCCATACTCCAAAGGCATACATCAAAGGAGTCAAAAAAGGGTCTCCGAGAGTAACAAGAAAGACTTGTATGAGATCCTGACCTCATGTAGCATGTTTTACCTAAAGACACCACAAACGATTTTTTAAAACAAAGTTCCAGTGGGTAGTAACTCTGCATCCATGCCAAAGCAGCCTCAGGTCGCCGGGTGGTGGCCATATGCAATATTGTGATGTCACATCTAGTGAGGCATGTAAGTCTAATTGGACCTGTGGCACAACTCAAGGTTGCAGGAGTGATAGTTCAACTTTTATAGATGCAGTCTGGTATCTGGGACATTCATTAGGTCAGGTATCTGAAGATAGAAGTATCCATCAAAACTCTTTTTCATAGACACAGAGTATGTCTGATTCTCTAAAAGTACTTTTATAAATGCAGAGTAGTCTCTTCCATAGGCAAGGAACCAGTCTTATGAATAGTAACTTATCACAAGTGCTTGCAGCCTCCCCCATCCCACACTGTTGCGTTTACTCTCAACTGAAGAAAAAAAAAAAAAGACTTCTTGAGAAGACAACACAGTTATGCTCGATTGTTAGTGGTAAAAAACCCTTCTTTACGGACCCGTCAGTGCCCGAAGGACTACCAAGCTTCTCCTTTTGGTCCTCCACCTCTGGGACAAGTCCCCGACTTGAAACAGAAGAAAATTAGAAGTCGGAATCTTACGAAAATTCATCAGTATGCCCAAGAAGGTTTGGTATGTCTATGAAGGAAGCTGGAGGTTAACACATGCACACAATGGGTCAAGATACTTTGCATATAAAGCAGACAGGTCAGAGTTTACTGATCAATCCTGACAGACCTCCTCATTGATGCCACCCACAAGGAGGCCACGAGGGGACACATCTATGGTACCTCCATGAGGAAGACAAAGTTACTTATTGTTTGTGGAAATTTTTGCTACCCCGAATAAAAGCTTAAAATCTTTAACCAGGAAATTTAGTTGAGGCTATTTTACATCCTCGTAACAACCAAAATACCTCAAACAAAGTTCTCGGCAGACTACGTTGAGACACTCAAAAATATCAACTAGCAACAGTTAAACGATTACCAAACTAGATTGTAGCTCAATAATTTAGTCAGAATAAAAAGCCTTGTATAGAATTGCATTTATATATCAGCGTGTTGATGAAAAATCTGTAGAAGGATAGACTCACAGGTTTGTTCTCCACTACAGGAAAACCATTGTGGTTGGATGATGTGTCGCTAAGGATATCCACAATGATTCCCACTTTCTCCATCCTCTTCAGACAGGTGACTGGTGCGCTCATCACCTCCCTAAAAGAAGCAAAGGGTATCTAAATGACGACAGGAGCATGACAGTAGATATACATTAAGAAATCTGAATCTTCACAGCAGGAAGCAGATGTGGCTAGTGTACTAATGCACAAGTTACTTACCTTCGGTAACGATATATCTGTAAGAAACATTAGTTAGTGATAGAATCCTTACCTTAGAATTACCCCCAGGCGTCAGACTGGATCCGGAAAGTTTTCATTAGCAGTACCTCTGCGCGTCGGAAGGTGGCGTCGGTCGGCTCCGCGTCCGTCGTCGGCGTCGTGGTGGTGGTCGCCGGGATGACGTCGTGGCAGCTACTTAGACGCAACCCTCGCACGCTGACGTCAGTTCTGTACACGACTTTCCGCGCCAGAAACGCAGAGCCATGCAAGATACTGACCACTGGTGCACAAAACTAGGGCCCTGAAGGGATGTCCTTAACCCTAGAAATCAGTTCGCAGAACGGGGAGGATGGGTGGGGCGGTAAGGAATCTATTACTAACTGTTTCTTACAGATATATCGTTACCGAAGGTAAGTAACTTGTGCATCTGAAAGAAACACATAGTGATAGATTCCTTACCTTAGAATAGATACCCCAGCAATACCAACCCCGGTGGTGGGTCTGCGAACCAAGATCACACCAGAAAGTCCTGGAGAACAGAACGGCCAAAGAAGCCATCTCTCCGGACTTGGCTGTCCAGGCAGTAGTGCTTGGTGAACGTGTGCAGCGTTGCCCACGTAGCTGCCCGACAGATGTCGCTTAGAGGAACTCCCCGTCCCAAAGCAGTGGTGGCTGCCGTCGCCCTAGTGAAATGGGCGCGCAACCCAACTGGAGGCTCCTTTTTAGCCAAAGAGTAACAGGCCTTGATACACAAGACGACCCACCTGGAGATGGTCTGCTTGTGTACAGCCCGACCTTTCTTGGCGCCCACGTAGCCAATAAAGAGTTGGTCATCCACCCGGAACTGTTTCGTGCGGTCTAGGTAGAAGGAGAGCGCACGTTTTGGGTCCAGACAGTGGAGCCTCTCTTCCTCTCTCGAAGGATGCGGAGGCGGAAAGAAGGTGGGCAAAGTGATGGTTTGGCCAATATGAAAAGATGTAACCACCTTTGGAAGAAAGGATGGACGAGTGCGTAGGACCACTTTGTCCGGATGCATAGCCAGAAATGGAGGCTTAGAAGAAAGAGCCTGGAGCTCACTCACTCTCCTAGCAGAAGTGAGGGCCACCAGGAAAGCAGTCTTAAGCGTCAAGAGACGAAGAGGACAGTTGTGAAGTGGCTCAAAGGGAGCACACATTAAAAAGGTCAAGACCAGGTTCAAGTCCTACTGAGGCATAACGAAAGGAACCGGAGGAAAGAGATGCGTTATGCCTTTCAGAAAACGATTAACAACAGGGGACTTAAAAAGAGAAGGTTGATCAGGAAGCCTGAGAAAGGCAGAAATGGCCGAAAGATAGCCCTTTAGAGTGCCCAGAGCAGAGCCCTGCTGGGCCAAAGAAAGAAGGAACAAGAGAACCTCAGAAAGAGTGGCAGAAAGGGGATCCACAGCCTTTGCTGTGCATCATGCCACAAATTTGTTCCATCTACAGGCGTATACCGTCTTAGTGGAGGGACGCCTGGCTGCCAAGATGACATCACAGACTTCGGGAGGCAGGTCAAAACGTCAGTTGCCGCCGCTCAATCTCCACGCAAGGAGGTGGAGGCTGGACAGGTTCGGGTGGAGGACCGTCCCCTGCTGCTGCGACAAAAGATCCTCCCGAAGAGGCAGACGAATCGGAGGATCGATGGCCATACTGAATAGCTCGGGATACCATACTCTTCGTGCCCAATCCGGAGCCACAAGAATGACTTGGGCCTGGTCGCGCCTGATCTTCTTCAGCACTCTGGGCAGAAGTGGTATAGGCGGAAAGGCGTACAGAAGACCGCAACTCCACTTGCGACAAAAAGCGTTGCCTAGCGAGTGCCGCCTTGGAAATTCCAACGCGCAGAATTGCTGACATTGCGCGTTCTCTTTGGTGGCGAACAGATCTAACCAAGGCTCTCCCCACTGTTGAAAGAGTCCTTGCGCCACCTCCGAGTGAAGACGCCATTCGTGATCCATCATGCACCTGTGGCTGAGCTCGTCCGCCTTGGCGTTCAGGGAACCTGCCAGGTGTTGAACCACCAGAGATATGCCCTGATGTTCCAGCCATGTCCAGAGACGCAGAGCCTCTTGACATAGGGTCCACGACCCCACCCCGCCCTGTTTGTTGCAGTACCACATGGCGGTGGTGTTGTCTGTGAACACCTGCACTACTCTTCCCCGGACAGAGGGAAGGAATGCCTTGAGTGCAAGACGGATCGCCCGAAGCTCCAAGAGGTGGATGTGGAGCCCGGACTCCGCCGGAGACCAGAGGCCTCTGATCTCCGCCTCTCCCATGTGGCCACCCCATCCCAGAAGGGATGCATTTGTCACCACAGTGTGTTCTGGTTGGGGAAGGGAGAGGGATCTGCCGTTGACCCAATCCTGGTTCGTGAGCCACCACTGCAATTGTCGTGCAGTGCCCTCCGAGATCTGGACGCAATCGGACAGGTTCCCCTGATGCTGCGCCCACTGGAACTTCAAGTCCCACTGCAGAGCCCGCATATGCAACCTGGCATGATCGACCAGCAGGATGCAGGAGGCCATGAGTCCCAACAGCCTCAAGGTCTTCCTGACTGACACCCGGGATAGAGGCTGAAAGATCGGAATCATAGCCCGAATATCCCGGACTCGCTGTTCGGGAGGATAAACCCGAAACTGCGTTGTGTCCAGAACCGCTCCGATGAAGAGGAGCTTCTGAGAGGGAATCGGGTGCGACTTCGGCGCATTGATGGAGAACCCCAGCAAGTGCAGGAGATCGGCCGTAGTCTGGAGGTGGGAGACGACAGCCTGGGGCGAGCCCGCCTTCAACGGCCAGTCGTCGAGATAGGGGAAGACTGGAACCCCTGATCTGTGCAGATGAGCTGCGACCACCGCCATCACTTTCGTGAACACCCGAGGGGCGCTGGTAAGGCCAAAGGGGAGCACGGTGAACTGAAAATGCTCGTGGCCTACCGTGAACCGCAGGTAACGCCGGTGGGCCGGCAGGACGGGGATGTGAAAATAAGTGTCCTGCAGGTCCAACGCTACCATCCAGTCTCCAGAGTCGAGGGCAGACAAGACCTGAGCCAGGGTCAACATCTTGAACTTCTCCTTCCGGAGAAGCGGTTGACGTTCCTGAGATGATGCAGGCCTTTGTCCTTCTTGGGCACCAGAAAGTAGTGGGAATACAAACCACAACCTACTTCTGGGACAGGAACGCGCTCGATTGCTCCATTGGCCGAGAGAGCCGTAACTTCCTGCTGGAGAAGGGACAGGTGATCCTCCGATATGCGATGGTACTTGGGTGGCATGGAGGGAGGGGTAGTCTCGAAGGGGAGGGAGTAGCCCCTTCGGACGATTTGCAAAACCCACCTGTCCGACGTGATGGTGCATCAGTGGGGGAAGTGATGGCGAAAACTGCCGCCCACTGGTGTTTGGTGGCCCTGAAATGTCGGACTAGGAGGGCTTGGAGGCTGCGGCGGAGGGGGTGGAGGTGGACTGGCCCGCCCGCTGGCCCCCAGAACCACGGCGTTGGTTCCCACGTCCCCGGCCGCGGTGGGATGAAAAGTTCTGCACCGGCCTGTGGCCCTGAAGGGAACGTGGTGGGGCACCCCTTTCGTGACCACGAAAGGGGCGAAAAGCAGACTGTGCAGGACGCAGGGTGGAAAGACCCAAGGACTTGGCCGTAGCCCGCGAGTCCTCGAAACGCGTCAATGCACTGTCCGCCTTGTCGCCGAACAGGCGACGGCCATCAAAAGGCATGTCCATTAGGGTGTTCTGGACATCCCCCGAAAAGCCAGTCGTCCTCAACCAGGCGTGGCGTCTGATTGCCACCGACGTGGAAATCGTTCTGCCCAGTGAGTCGGCGGTATCCAGCCCACACCGAATGGCGAACTTAGCTGCGTCTCTCCCTTCAGCAACAGCACGGGAGACCACGGTCCGGGCCTCCTCCGGACACTGAGGCAGCACTTGCGCCACCGAGTCCCACACAGAGTGGGAGTAACGGCCCAAGAGGCATGCGGTGTTCACCGACCGCAGCCCTAAGCTGGAGGAAGAAAACAACTTCTTCCCAAGGTGATCCAGCTTCTTGGATTCCCTATCCAGGGGTGCGATAGGGAAGGCGCTCTGGGACGTCGAGACTTAGACCACCAAGCTCTCAGGGGAAGGGTGTTGGGAAAGGAACAAGGGGTCGCCCGGAGCCGGGCGGTGGCGTCGGGCAATCATCCTATCCACAGGAGCCCCTGTGGTGGGCTTGGACCAAGTGCCCAAAAGGATATCTGAGATAGCTTCATTAAAAGGCAGCAGGGGCTCCGAAGAGCTCGCTGCCGGTTGAAGTACCTCTGTCAGGAGGTTAGTCCTGACTGCCACCGTAGGAAGCTCAAGGTTAAGAGCCTCGGCCGCCCTACGCAACACCACTGCGTAAGACGCTCCCTCCTCCGTAGCCACGGTAGGAGGAGACAGCATGCCAAGGTCTGGCGAGGTGTCCAAACCACTGGCATCCCCCAGGTCCTCTCTCCAGTCCTGTTCCAGTTGTTCCGTTAAAGGGTCACCTGACCCCTCCCAATCCTCCTCCTCCTCCTCGTCCTCTGGGTGCCAATCTGGCCTAAAAGGGACTCCAGGAGTGAACAGGGGCACAAAAATCCCACCCGGCGCCGGATCCGGCATCTGTCAACGCCGGTCCGGCTCCGTGTCTTCATCCAGAAGGAGGTCGGGGCCGACGCCGGCCGGAGGGCCGGCCGGCACCAGGCGCGGTAGTGGTGCCGTCGGAAGCGGCGCCGGTGGAGGTGTGATAAGGTCAACCGGCGCCGATCCGGATCCAGGCCTGGATCCACGGGGGGCCTGCGGCGCCGGGGCCGGAGCCGCCAGCAATGAAGGTCCAGGGCCCCCCAGCCGAGTCCGCCGGGCCCGAAGGCGCGCCGGCGGGTTCGGGCCGCCCAAAGATGGCATGCATCGCCTCGTAGAACGTACGAAGCTGGGCGGGAGTCGCCCCGGGTCCCGGAAAGGGAGGGAAACCCGGAGTCGACTCTTCGGGCTCCGCACGCGGAGCCGCGGGAGGGGCACCACCCGCGGACCTCGTCAGGTCAGCCGACCGACGAGGAGAAGTCTAAGAGCGACGATGCTTCTTCGTCTTCTTTTTGTGCTTTGACTTACCCGAGTGCGAAGACTTCGATGACTTCGATCCTGACTGATGGTGGCTCCGCGACCGGTCCCTTGACCTCCCTCTCGACCGGGACCTCGAACGGCGCAGAGCAGACTGTCGGCGTTCAAGCAGTTTTCTTGACCGCTCCCGCAAGGCCTTCTGCGTCAACAACCGGCAGTCGGAGCACGACTTGGGGTCGTGGTCGTGCTCCAGGCAGAAAAGGCACACGCGGTGTGGATCCATCACCGACATCAGTCGACTACAGGAACCGCAGGCCTTGAATCCTGGCATCCCTCGTGCACCTTACGGAGTCGTGAGACGCGAAAAAGACGTCGACAAAAGTCCAGAAAAACGTAGTCAAAAAATGACTGAGGTACCGTTCTTCCCGGATCTGCGCTGGCTGGCGCGGAAAAAGAAAGAACTGACGTCAGCGCGCGAGGGCGGCGTCTAAGTAGCTGCCGCTACGTCATCCCGGCGACCACGATGCCGACGACGGACACGGAGCCGACCGACGCCACCTTCCGACGCGCAGAGGTACTGCTAACGAAAACTTTCCGGATCCAGTCTGACGCCTGGGGGTAATTCTAAGGTAAGGAATCTATCACTAACGTGTTTCTTTCAGATACAAGAGGGTACTGACAGAAAGCTATAGTACTCCAAGTGAACCTAGTCTATTCCTCTACATCTAAACATGTAGGGATCTTCTACCGGCAATCCTGCCTTTCTCCATAACCATCTGTAAACGTCCACCCATGTTTTCAAAATCTGCCCCAATGTAATTCTTGTACTATATAAAGCTTTCTGCAACCCCAATGGGTCTCTACGTCTGCTGCCTTTGAATTGTTCTAGCCTCTGTTGAGGAAATGAAAGACTATATAAGTAGTGCTACGTCAGATAAATGTTCATCAATCTATAAGTAACTGAGGTACAGCATGCTATGAAAGAGAAAAAGCACAGTGCTTATGCTTTGTTCCTCTTGATTAGCTGCTAAATAGGAAGGGGCAAAAGTATTCTCTTTAACTTGGTAAGGAGCAAAAGGATAAGTCAATATATTGGCTTGGCAATGTTCTACATCACCAACTAAAGTAATGAAAGCAGCCTACACTATTGCATGGTTCCCCTTGTTTCTCACCAAAAAAGTATACCGTGAAAATCTCGAAATAAAAAAATAAAAAGAAAGAAACCATAAGCTAGAAATAAAAATAAAATGTAATTATTTTAGCCCCATATAAGGTCCAGGGTAAAAGAACTAGATGTGCAAAATAAACAGTGAGGAGGTACCGAAGCAGTCAGAGAATAAAAAGGGGTGTGGGAATAGAGGAGGACATATAGGAAGTACTGGGGAAACCTTGCTATGTGAAAACATGAAAAATGAAAACAGTAACCTACCAAACACAAATTTAAACCTCCAAATAAATCAACATCACTAATATTGTGATTCAAGGCATTAAATAAAAAATGTTCACAATGATTCCATTAACATTGACAAGGGTCAACCTTACATGCTGAGCCGTGATTACATGAAGAACTCAACCACCCAACACTGTCAACCAAGACGTTCTACCAAGTAAGAAGTGACGGACGTAACAAGGACTTAGAACATCTTTTTCCGACAATCTGGCAAAGGGGACTAGTCCATAAAGTAAAGGATTCAATCCCAGATGCTTGTGTATAAGCCCTACGCAACTGGTATATAAACAGTAAAGTCAAATTATTTCCCTACTATGTCGGTTTTCACCTTATTATATAAAATTTGGCTTCATTGTATTTTAAGTACGTACATTCATTAGAGCTATCATTTAAAACAATTCAAATTAATAACATGACGTCAATATAAAGTACATGAACTGGGTCACTTAACTAACCATCCTAAAGCAGAAGTTAGTTTCCTCAGTTTTTACCTCGAGGTGAGGGAGTGTGATGTCACAGGTGCTTCCCAGTGCAGAAATGGAACACTCTGGAGCTGGATGTGAATGTCGTACAGACCCTGGAATGTGTAAAGAACAAAAACATTTCTCAAAGCATTAGGCAATGTTTCCTAAAAAACATTCAATCACAGAGTATAGAGAAGGTTGATAAATCTTAAATAATTCAGACAACACAGCTTTAACTTATATTGCACAAATTTTAGAAATATGGACTGCAGTATACAGCAGAAATAGCCTACGTGTGAAACTAATCTTTTAAGACCAACCTACAGAGCTATAGTACATATTACAGATTACAGACAGTGCCTTACACAGTACAGCCATTGCTAAAGTTTTACAGTTCTTAGTGGGACACCCAGTAAATACTAAAATCATCATCTGCGTGATACACATCATACAGGCTCTGCTACCCGACTGCAGTTACCCCTGAGATCACAAAGGTTAGTCTTGCATGGTAAACAAGAGAACCATCATTAAAGCCATCAACTATTGGAAAACGCACGACAGTAGCAGTAAATCAGTCCTGTACTGACTAAGTAACTAAGTTACCCCTGAGCGGACTGGCTATTTACAAGTGAAATGGCATTATCCATTGTCTTAATCCAATTAATCAGACGACGTCAGATTAGTGCCTCACAACATCCTTCAAAAACAAAAAATGAATGTCTTACCTCAATAAAATAATCCCCAACAAGTTTAGCTGTCATCAGGACCAGCATGATTGGGAAACCATAGGTGACATTGCTGGTGGCTTCAACCATAATGACAGTCAGACTCAGTGTCATCCTCACAATACCACCTGTGTAAAAGAGTGACAAGGTCATCACAGGCAGCCTCCTGTTTGAAGTACGAAGACAATCAGTTTAGAAAGATGGTTGGATATGGCAGAGAGAAGTCCCCTGCGGTGCAACTTTTTAAAGCAAATCTAATCCACATAAAAGTTAAAGGAGAAGCTGCACCCAAATGGTTTTCATTGGATGTTAACCACCATATGCAATCTAATTCATCCGCTTGTTGTCGTGCCTGCAATGGAGCGTCTATGATTGTTCTGAACACAGAATGCTGGACAGTCATTGGCTCAGATTCCCCTCTTGCCTCTCACCTCCTCTGAATGGGAGAAATGAAGCCCTGGCCGTGCATAGCAAAATCATCTCTAGCACAGTAAGCAGATACTTTTCAGACCTGTGCCTCTGGAGAACAACACATACGCAGTGTAATGGTTCTAATGCTCACCAGCCAAGGGATGTATAGTTTGTTCAAATCCAAGCTGTGATGCTTGGATTTTGTATCTTTTTAGGAGCACTTTAATTTTTAGGTAATGCCAAGAGGCTCGCCATAATTTGACTATTAAGCTGTCCCTTAAAGAACCTCTATAACCCCTATTCTGATATAACATCCACTGTGGAGCACCACTGTAAAGGTCTGCGACTGAACAATGATGCCAAAGATTAGCTGGTGTGCTATGCACTAGGAGACTGCACTTGGAAGCCATACAACAAAGGACATGGCAGGTCCCCCTCCTTCATCAATGCTGCAGTGACCATCTACTTCCAGCAAATTACACTCAAGCGAATATAGCTCACTATCAGGGTCCTCTTGGCTATCTGGGGCCTCAAACTGTATCCAAGCACTAGCTCTTGTTGTAAAAAAGTCAACACATACCTGCAAAACCCAGCGTCATTTCAAGGAAACGGGGCTGGACAGAACTGGTGCGATGGGACAAATCACACATAAAACACAGGCGGCTACCCTGGAGTTTGAGGGGGTGACATAGGTACGGAATACCAAAAGGAAACAAAGGATTCTGTAATCTGCAAATTACTAGTCATTTCAAAACACCCCTGACAATTACACTGCTCCAGAATGCTCTGCATGCCATGGTAGAGGTTAAGCAGAATAAAGTACTTTATATTATTGTTGTCCAATGGTACTAAAGAGAAACCTAGAACTTATGTAACTGGTTGAGCACCCTCTCAAAATAAATATAGTCCTTTGCTGCCACCAGGACAGATAAGCAATAAGTCTTAGCTACAAGTCCATAATGAGGGGCACACCCATTTTAGGTGAGCCTCTCTCATCAGAGTAAAAATATACTGTAAAACCATCTGACTGTGCAGATCTTAATTGTGGGACAACTGTTTGCTCACACCTCCCTTCCCAAAATGGTCATCCTGCCATAAAAACAGGTTCTATGGACCATAGTTTGCATCTCAAGTGTGAACCTCTTGGGTCAGTAGACTTGGATTGTCAACTTGACCCACTGAGCACAGCAGCTTCGAATGCTGTGCATTATCTCTCTTTTTCTCACGGAGTTCTGCAATACCTTCAAGCTACTACTGGCTGGTGCATTTTGTGATGTAGGAGTGCAGGACCTACAACACTATTGCAATTATGTTTGTAGGGAAAGAATCACATAGGAGGTCTGTCTACTCAGTCAAATCAGCAAAATGATAGCCAAAGATAAGATTGTTGTATGGGGAGTACATGTCAGGAGATGCAATATCCATACAACTATGAGTGTTTGCTGAGAAGCCTCACAGGTTAAGAGCTCTACCATGCACAAGTAACCGACCAATGTTAACCAAGAGGCCCACTTACCCAGCTGGGCTGCTGCTCCCATGAGAGCATACTTGCCAGGGTCAGCCCAGGTCTGAAAAACAAATAAGACACAAAGGAGAAATCATAAATACTCTCCAGCAGGGCATGGCAACATAAAAAGCAAGCATTTGGGGAAACAGGCGAGCTTGACTTGAGGGAAAGCAGGAATAAACAATTGGCAGTGAGGGTAATGGGCCAGTAGCGAGCAGAGGAAGAAAGAGCACCGGGAAGCGAGAAAACAAATGGGGACTTTATGCACACTTAAAGCAATGGTGGTTTCATTAAAGCAATAGATATTTCATCAACTATCCAAGATATAGCACTACATCTTTAATATTTATGTGGTATTCCTTCAGACATTTTAACATACTACACTAAGGGAAAGGCAACCTTAGTTTGATCATCTCAATGACAAGACACAAAATCTACAATGACATGACACTAATCAGAATGAGAACCCACTTCAATGACTTGGCAACAAAAAAGGGGGCAACCACTCTGGCACTTGAAGAACCATCAACACATGGGCAAGAGTCAGAACATTAAAAAAACACAGGAACAAACAGTTCTACCACATACACACAGAGAAGAACCTGTCATAAAATGACACGAGACACTCAATGCCCACATCACAGCACAACCCCCTACATCAAGTGAAATCACACTAAAGTGGTGAGAGGACACTCACAACTCCACCACGTATCGAGGATAGCAAGATGCCAAACAGTCTTCCCCAGGCGGCCCCAATTAGAAGAGCTGGAATGAAGACTCCTGCCGACACAGTGAGGCCATACGTCCAGCAAGCCAGGAAGAAATAGACGATTGTGAACAGGCCAAGGGTGAGAGGATTAAAAGAACCTAAGAAAAGAAGGAAGAGTTAAATGGCCACTCTAAGGGCTGCTTCCATCCCGACTCTCCGAAGCATCTTACACCTTAAACACGCGACCAGAGTTATGCTCCAGCAATATTTAAAACCCCCGTTAAAGAAAAGTCAAGAGTGGGCAGTCTTTAACAATACCTGCAGCAACTGGAGAGTGAAACACCCTTACAATGGCTTTAGAAGACCAGGGGTGAGATTAGATCTGAAGTAATACTCAGACTCCCTCAGACAGGATGTGACACATTTTACATAGGCAGCATAACTTACTGACTTGATCTAGGAGTACTGTCAATGCAACTACCTTACAGAGAAGGAGAGCACAGTATTGGGCTTTCAGTGACTAATCACTTTCTGTGAAAGGTCAAAGTGTGCCTATGTGGCAGACCCAAGTCCACCATTTACAATGACTTCTGGCTTGTGTTGGGAGTGGTGTTAAGGTTACAATCAATGGAAGAGCCCTATACTGCGTTAACAGTAATATCTGCTGGCAATTCTATTGTTCTCTCTATATTAACACTTGATGTTGCTCTGATGTGAGTAGCATAATGTAGTTTCATTCGCAAATAAAGATACAATGAAAGGCATGATGGCATGAAATTGTGTAAATGTCTGTTAGGAGGTTTCAGGAAGGCAAAGCGCATTAAAGAGCTGTAGGCTAGAAGGTTTACAGACCTGCTGGTTCATGGAAGAGGCTGCGCACACTTCTTTCCGGTGTGTTGAAGAAGGCAGAGGCCATTGAATTGTATTCTCCATCAGAACAGAAGAGCTGGGGTGAAATATGAAGAATTCGCCATCAGCAGTGATCATACTGGAAAGAATTCAGACTAAATTTTGGGAGGAATGGTAGTTGTATGTGGGAATAGATTTAATACACAAAAGTGTACATTAGCAGCCAGCAGCACTGTACCCTGTCAGTGGCACTGGTTTTCTTTTTTTAACCATTTTTTTTTATTGAGTTACCAATATTGCATATGTTACAGACACATATCAAGTCAATGATCTAGTTGTGTATGGTTCTCTTTAAATACATGGGGTGTGTTACAGCTGGTTGCTATTGAAGAAAACCTTTTTCTTTTATATAAACAGTATGAAATGAAGAAAAAACATCCCCAACCACCCTCAACACGGTCCTTCCTTCCTTCCCTGGTGTAGAGCTTCTTAGATCAAAGCAAGAATGAATGCTCTCAGTAGAAAGCCTAAGGTATCAGCAGTAATAAGTTGAACTTGCAGGTAACTAACTACCACAAAAGGAGGCTCAAAAGGCCAATTTCTTCTCTCTTCCCTGTCTCCATTGAAGTGTCATTAAAATAGGTTCAGTGCTCGAAGGCCCAGTGGATACATCAACGCAGGTGCTCCCTCCATAAGATAGTTTAGCAGAGGCTATTAAAAGATTGACCAGCCTTTAGTATCATCTGCCATATTATATGTGAGTCTTTCCATTGCCAAGAGATTTCAAAGCTGAGAGTGCCACTGGCTAACATCCCTGGGGTCTTTCGTTTTTCAAGATGCCACTAGTCTTTTCAGCCCCCATGCAATAAACTTGTCACTTCTCAATTAATATTGCAAGTCTTGCTTTTGTGCCCCAAAAAGAACAAAAGCAAAGCTCTCTGGGAGAAGGTGGCCCAAAACCGTATGCAACCCAGCCTGTACTTCCTTTCAATATGGTTTTGTCTTGGGACATAATGACCCAATATGGGGGAGATCGCCCACCCCTTCACATTCCCTCAAGCATAGTGGACTGGCTGTGTTGTAATATTTATGTAGTTTAGCTGGGTACATATACCAGTCGTACTGCAATTTGTAGAGGGCCTGTTTAGCTAGGATACTGTGGGAGTCCTTGAGTGGGTCTCTCAACAAGTGTGTCCATTGTTGTTCTCCTAGTTTATGGCTCATGGATGTATCCCATGTACCTGGATAAGGGTGTTTGTTGTAATTGATTTAACAAGGTTAAGACTCCTCCCTTACCTGTCGCCAGCCTCCCAAATCATTCTATATGGGTCAGGTAATGCAGAGCAGCTACTTTAATGGTTGGGTGTGATAACCAGTGCTGCAGTTATCTGCATCACAATCTGTCTGACTCCTCTAAACCAAATTTCTGTTTACATTCAGTGAAGGATTTAACGATGCCCCCTCATACATATCCCTCACCATTAGGCATCCACTACTACGCCAGGTGTTGAAGGGGTGCAATGAGAAGGCGAAAGCGGGGTTAAAATAGATGGAAGTATACAGAGAGGGGTAGGAAGTCAAGCCCAGTAGGACTGTATTTGTTGGGGTGCTAAGCGTTGGCTTGCCTATTGCCTCTGGGCTTCCACACCAGATCCTATAGGAATGAACACTCCATAACTCTGTCCATATGGACCCAAGCTTTCCTGGATCCTCTCGAGCTCCAGTCTGCCAGGACTTAGAGCTGGGATACCATGTAGTAAGAGCGAACATCTGAAAGGGCTAAGCCTCCCTTCTCTATAGGTCGGAATAGGACCTTACAGGACACCCTTGGTTTCCCCCCTGCTTCATTGTATTTCGGGAATGAATAGGCTTTTGAGGGTATGGAAAACGGATTCCTTTAAGAGTATGGATAGGGCTTGGAAGATATAGAGGATATTTTTGTTTTCTAAAGGAGAAAACATTTATTTATTACTATATCACTGAAAGTGAGTATTTGGAAAAATAGACAAAATGCTCTATTTTCCATTTGAAGAAAGCTTAATGGCAACACAAAGAAATTTGCACAATGCAATCATATTTCTTTTCAGCTGAGGGATCTAAAGAAAATGTTTCTTCTAGTTACACATTCTCTTTTGTTGCTTGGCTCCATGCTGGATTCTGTTTAGATGTTAGCAGTTACCAGCAGAATGAAAATAAAACCGTTTACAGCACTTGTTAATTTTCAGTAAAAACTTAGATTTCTGAACATGTTGGGCTAAAGCACTGCATATTTTGGCAAATGCTGGAGGTTTCATGCCAGGTAAGTCTAGAGAGGCAGCACATACAACTTTAAAAACAAAGTAGCAAAACAAAGTAAAGACTGCAAAATCTTAGGTTTTGACATACACCTAAATCAACAGTCAGGCACTTGTACTCAAAAACATTAGAAATTGAATTAGAATCAAATTAACCTTGTTCTATAATGACTAATAAATAGGTTTAGCCGTTTTTCAGAATTTAAAAAAACATTTTTGTAAAGTAACTTTTTAGAAATCTGTATTTTTGCACAAAGTTTAAACAAACATGGAACTTAAGGTAACACAGAACAATTTCATCAGATACTTTTAGATAATGTAGATATTTAATCTGTGATCACCCAACATACTTTGGAAAGAAGATTCTCTCCCTGGAAGGTCTTAATTCAAAGCATTTAACGACAAACATTCAGTATAAAAACGTTACTTATGTTCAAATGTTTTGAAGCTTGAGATGGTTTGAGATTTACATGCTATGCATCATCCTACATCTAGTTATTGAACTAAAAAGCATCTTGTTCACTTGAAACACTTTTTATGAATTTCGACCATAGTCAGAAGTATAAGTAAGTATATGTAAGTGTGACAGAATTTAGCTGCAGAACTACTATTACATACAAGTAAACCTTTCCAGCATGAATGTATTCCAAGGTTAAATGACGTTCATTATTTATGAAGAAACAAGTAACATCCCGTAATGGTTTTGAAGCTTGAGACTATTCTAGTTTCATATGCTACCAATTATTCCATGATCAACAGGCTGTTCTGGAAAAATATTTATAAAATAATACACTTTTTTCTATGTCGAAAGGCAACCACAGGTGATGATGTTGAATTAAGCCCACAATACCTCATCACATAACCACCAACTCCAGAAATGTTTTGCCCACCATCTGCTCTGAAAGCATGCAAGTGTTTAAATTTAGGAAGTAGTTTAGGAAGCATTTATCAGTGTTTTCTGTTAGGAGTCAAGTTTTCGCTTCAGAATCAGTAATGCACACCAGGAAAACCAAAGACGAACTTAAGACTTGGACTTTGTTGAAGGCGATGTGCGTGAAGCGAGAGTGGTGGCAAGTCAGCCCCATTGTCATCTCTTCCCATGCACACAAGTCCACATAGTGTTTAATGAATGCATGAACTGAAGACCAAGTTGCAGCCTTGGATATGTTCACTCACAACCGTGCCATGAAAGCTCACAATGCTGCTTTCTTTTTAGGCAATTTGTCCACGATCTAGTAAGTAATGTTTTGTTTGAAAGGGAGGACAACTGCTGTATGCACGGCACAGTCCAGTAAATAACAGTAGATTTGGTTGCAGACTTGCCCATGATCTGTGCTAAATACAAAACAAAAATCTGTTGGGACTGCCTAAAGTTTTTTATGGAGTCAATGGAGTATGTTAGACCTCTCTGAGTTACACAGGTGTGCAAAAGTTTCTGCACACTTGTTGGGGTCTGGGAAATAAGAGGACAACTGTAGGGGTTGACAGACATGAAAACCCAGGCCAGCAGCCATAAAAAGCCTCTCTCTTTATCTGCAGGGATAGCTCCTGCACTGTAAGCATCGTTGGTGCATATGCGCTATAAAATGAATTTTTTCAAATTTTTGGAAGGCACTCTCATGCTAGGGGAGAACTGTTTATCAGGCAGTAACCTTTCGTGTTTAACCTGTGGCTCTGACATCAGCTGGACCGACACAGTGACCCATGTGTAAAGATCACTTTCAGATTTTCTGTCCGTTAGCTTGCAAAAGCAGCTAAGCTTGAAATTGTCAATTGAAGAAGACAGAAAATTAAAACAAGGATCTTTTATGACTCAAAGGCCTGAATTAAAATGGTTCCCATTTTGTTAAATTCTAAGATTTTTGGAAGTTTACAATATTGATCTATGGAGAAGACTGTTTTAGGTTCGTCAAAGGTGTATTTAGAGGTTCACTTGGCTAGACAAGCTCTGAATCTACAAACGCTTTTTGCCTCATGCCAATGACAACACCTCATTCAGTGTTTGCATGAATTTCAAATCCACGACTGCTCAAGTAGAAACATTGAGCTCTCAGGAGGTTGCATAAAATGAACAATCGCCCAGTAAGTGGATGGCTTCAATTTCAATGTATTAAACTGTTTTGATTTAGGTCTCAAAAAGGTCTATAGCAAAACCTCTTTCAGCTTCCAGTGCCAAAGCAGAAGAGCCACAGTTTATTTAGACTCAGGTGCTGGAAATGGATGGTGTTACATTCACAATACTCACAATTCACAATACTCAAGGCACACCTTAAAGAGCAAAGTCGACAAATATTAGAGACAGCTAATGTAGAATTCCTTCACATGTAGGTTGAAGGAGTCTCCCTCCAGAATCCCAAGATCACAACGTTAGTACTAGTGATCTCTGAATCCGAAGATTACCATTTCCTGCAATGCCATAGTCTCGGTCCTATGGTTGACGAAGAAAACAAACCTTACAAATAGATCTGGTCAATTTCAAAATTAATAGATTAGGTCTTTAGCATACTCCTTTGACACCAGAACACACCTATAATATAACATGTACAGTTGTGCATTTTTTGTCATCCTTTTGTTACTATTTTGACCTTGGTTTCACTTTTGCCGATTATCTGCGTAAATATGACTAAGGGCCTGATTTTGAGTTTGGCGGACGGATTACTCCGTCACAAACGTGACGGATATCCCGTCCGCTGTATTACAAGTGCCATAGGATATAATGGACTCGTAATACGGCACACGGGATATCTGTCACGCTTGTGATGGAGTAACCAGGTCCGCTAAACTCTAAATTAGGCCCCAAGTAACAAAGCACCTACAAATTCTTTGTTAAGTGCTCTGACACTCTTGAGGCAAGGGTTGGACTACAGCTAATAAATGGTCATTACATTTCACTAACCCTACTTAATGAGGGAATCACAATTAAAAAGGCACCCTAAAAGTCAGCAGCTTGAGAAAAAAGCTACTCACTGGGTGAAAAGGAAGCGTCACCAACAGTCACAGCTGCTCCCACGAATCGGTAGTGGGACGGGGAGGGGGGGCAGGAGGGAGAAGGGGGGAGATAATACAAAAAAAACACCACTTACTTGCCAGCCGGCTGGCTGGCTGGCCGGCCGCTACCTCTCTTCCGGGCTTCTGTTGGAGCAGGAAGCAGGATAGGCTCCCCTAAGCCAATCACAACACTGCAAAGCGAAGTGGTTCAGAGCTCAGATGGGGAATAGAAGCCTGGGCATGTTCTCCACCCAGGCTGTAATGCAGCCAGGGTGGAGAACATGGGAAGTGAGCGTGAATGTTTGGCCGGTCACAGAGGGCCGGCCAAACATTCATGCGCACTTAGGAGGGTGCCCCCACTCCTTTCCCCTGCGCAGCCTAGCCCAACAAAACTGCCCCAGGACAGAAAAATAAAATGATAATAACAGCTTGTTATTATCATTTTATTTTTCCTTTTTTGCCGTGCTTTAAGGCAGTGGGGTGACGCTCCTCAGCCTTAGCGGAGGACCCGCCCCTGGTCACCAATTAAGAGAGTAAAGAACGTAGGCTACATAAGAGAGGTTGGTTGAGGCTTGGTGATTTAATATAAGTTTCACATAAGAGAAATGCATGTATAAGTGGCACCCCATTTTCTAGATATTTCCTTGGAGCTCAGCCCATGCTCCATTTGCATAAAGTGGTCTATTGTACTAGGCACCTGAAAATTAGCAAAATTACCACTTCAGTACTTTTTCAGTACGATCCTGACAAGAATGACCGTGGGCCATTTATTTCAGATGAACCTCCTTCGGAAATCAGCAACCTAGTAAACTTAAATTAGGAACTAAAAACACGTATGTTGCTGGTTCAGAAAACTAAGACACTGATTTTAGATCTGAGAATATCTCTGGAACAAATATACAAGTCCTTCACAATGATTTCATACCACAAAGTTTGACAGCATACTAAAGAACACATTATTTTCCTTTACCTTCTAGCTTGGCTTCACTTATCTATTAGTACAGTTTACCAACACTGCATAAGATTTATTTTGTTTGCTTTTAGTTATGTATCAGCTGTAAGGAGTGAGTGTTACCTGCTGCAAGTATTTGGGGCATGCAAAAAAATGCAGTGGATATTTGAGGGAGGGACTGGGCTTAATGAAGGTTTTCCCTTGATGGAGATGCCAGTTACAGTACCTGTAGTGGGTATTCCACAGCAGTCCCTCGAAGAGGTTTGCAATCATTTGAGTAGTAGATCAGGAGGAAGGACACTGTGGCGGTTACGGCTGCTAGTAGTGTGGCTTCAATGACTTGCAAGTGAGGGCGATGCAAATAACTAGCATAAGAGAAGGCATAAATAAGTCAAAATATTAAAAGGAAAAACAAAAAGACAAATAAAGGATATTCCACATCTTACTTTAATTCTCAGTCTCCAAATTCTATGTTCTGATAGGGTTAAATTATTTAATTATCAGTTTCTATAAAAGTGAAAGTGTACACCCTTCCCCTCAACCTACAACAGACCCAAGACCTGCTGACCTTCAGGAGACGACTCAAGACCTGGCTATTCGACCAGTAGCGGCAACACCCCCCCTCCTCTCCCTCAGCGCCTTGAGACCCTCGTGGGTAAGTAGTGCGCTTTACAAATCTTGTGATTGATTGATTGATTGAACCTACACCAGTTGCCATACAAGAACATCTGGGCCTCTACGACTTTATGCCCATTTAGAACCTTACCCTACATCTCCCAAGCATGTTGTGTTTACAGAAGGGAAAACAGATTGTTAACTAATGGTTGTGGTGTACAAAAAGAAAGTTAACATCTTCTATTATGAACTGGAGAGTTAAACATTTGACAGGTTAAACAAATATCTATCAAAAGCGCTTTTCGTCTTCCAGGTTTGTGTGGGGTGAGGATGGAGGTATTGGTTCAGTCTACTGCAGCTAATTAAATGCTGGGAAATTACACAGGCGAAAGATATGGTAGGATGGTGGAGGTAGCGGGTCAGTCCACTCTGGCTAATT
Source organism: Calotriton arnoldi (assembly GCA_963921515.1). NCBI lineage: Eukaryota > Metazoa > Chordata > Amphibia > Caudata > Salamandridae > Calotriton > Calotriton arnoldi. Next base: position 95,092 of record CAWUFW010014540.1, read on the forward strand.
CAGTCAGAGCAGGGAATTCCACAGACCAGAAAGAAGGTGAAGTACAAAGCAACAACAAAAAAGGTACAGTTGGGTGGAGAAAGATAGGAGCTGAAATCTGGGAGAATGGAGGCAGCCCATCAACGGGAAAAAGAAACCGAGGGGAAATTCAGCATGGGCAAGGACAGTTGATAAGGAGAGTGATCCCCGTGCTGAATTCACCTAAAACCAGTGGTAGATGTGAAGTACGTTGATGCTAACAGAACAAGTTTTGTGGGGTTTGCCAGCCAAACCTGGCAATAGTCAATGTGTTAAAGTAGAAATACAACAGATTAGTTAAACTGGGCATGGTTCACAAAAAAAAAAAAAAAAGAAGAGGAACCCCAGGAATTTGTAGGAGAAAACCTGCAATTAGCCTAACAGTACTCATTTATTCAGATTCCAAAACTAGCAGTCAGTCTGCCCAAATCATACAAATGTGGACTGCCCAAACAGTGGAAAATCCACAACACCAGAATTAGTGTAATGTGCAACTGCACATTTCTTTTTGTTCTTGTTTTTCACTTACAAGGAAGATATTTTCTACGTGGAAAAATCACTACTCGTTACATACCACACAAATGGGGATGTTGACAGTTCCTTCTCATTCTAATGACAACAGTTACACCTTCCTTACTAGACAGAAAATAAGTTGACAAGATGAACTCACTCTACCGTGGTCTATCTAAGCACCAAATGTCCCTCCTGCAAGTGGTTACGAATGCTGCACCCAGACTGGCAACTACAGAGAAACCATACATCACTTGGTCCAACTCTGAATTCATTCCTAAGGCTCTTTGTCAACACCAAAATATACATCCTATTCTTATTATCGCTCTGCTTCTCACACAAATTATTCCATTTTGGAGCTCCAATACACTTCTAATTGACATATTTCAACACTACATTGTTGAATGCCCACTGGGCTCATTAGACAGCAGCTCAAAAGGAGAGGGACAATTCACTGAAAAAAGATCTGGCTGTGGACAAACTGCCTAATAATATTTTTTGCCTTAAGAAAGTTCTCAAAAGGTCTCTCTCAGATTCTGCCACTGTAGCCAGATAGTCAGAAGCAGCTTTGGCCACGGCAGTTAGAAGTGTCGCCCTTTACAAGTAGTGTTTCCAATGCTAAAAAAGAGAACAGTCCTGCTTGTTAATGTCTGAAAATGAGGAGTACTTCTCGCCTTATCCCACAGGAAACAAGATCAAAAAGCTCATGTGAAGCAATCAAGAAGTAAGAAGACAAGGAAGAGAGCACAGAAGATCACAACTCTGTCAAAATGAAAAAAAGAGGATCTAGAAAAACTGAAAAATAAAATTGGAGTTTTAGTCTCGTGGGGAAAACAGAAAATGTTAAAAACAATCTTTTCCGCTAAAAAACACAAAAAAAAGAGGCGACAATGGGCGGAGGGTGCTGCTCTCCTCAGCAACCAGAAAAATGTGGGCAAAGCAGCTCAACTCACAAACACGCAAGAAAAGGGAGCACTCTTCCCAATGTATTGGAAAAGGAAGACTTATCACTGCTATCATACAGCAGCCTGGAAAGGAGGGGGGCAAAACTCTCCTAAATTACTGTGCTTTCAAACTAAGCATCAAGAAGCGCACTTAACTATGCTCCAGAATGTTAGATAGAGAGTCTTTAGCCAAACGTAAGCATGCTTGGGCAGTAATCAATATCAGCTGGCATCATAGCGGCCCTGAACCCAGCAAACACAGCTTTAAATATCAGTTTTACGATTTCCATCCATTAGGCTTATCATCAGTTTACGGTTCCCAAGCCCTCGAATCGAATCACGCCAAACTGATGTCTGCCACCTTCGGCCTCAACCAAAGACCCATAAAAGCAGCAGACGTGGGCATTAGTCGATCATTTGAACTGGAGGCTCGGCCATTCCTTCTCTGCTCTCATTCCAGAGCCACCTTGACCTTCTAGAGTATATTGTTACAGCGTACCACGGATCCTTCCAGCACTTTTAGGCTTTTCTTTTAAACAATCTTACCATCGGACTAAAAGAACAGCTGGGCCACCTGGCTTTTTTAGCTTTATAAGTTACCCAATTTAGTGCCCTAGCATCTGGCCTTGCCTCAGTTTGTATTTCAGAGTAACTTTGAAGGGACTTTTTATCTACTGCACATATTAACACCTTGACCGCGGCGCGAATTCCGCGGGGCTGGTGATTTATTGAGTGGGCGGGGTTCGGACGGCCCCCAGCCGTCCTCCGCACACGTCCACTGTGACGCATGACGGCCTGGGGCCGTCATGCGCACCGAAGGGGTTAAAACATGATCATATTGCGCAATCAGTTAAACACTGTTATACCTTCCAGAGTGATTTTATGTTTAAACAATCTTCTTTAGAGTAGCATATAGATGGTTTTAGGTTCTCTCCTTCTTGGCTCTCTTGAACATCTGACGTGTAGTGCTAACATTTTACTAGAGGAGCGATGCAATTAGAAAGAAATATGGTCAAGGGAGGGTCGGTGTTTTCTGTGCCAGTTAGATTAATTTTATGTCTCACCACTGATGCTTTTAATTGCATTGATCCATTGGGGGTGCCGCAATTTTTTATTACATACAGTGATTAATTTTGTTACTTCTTAAGTCTTCAAATATGTTGCCATGATGAAAAATTATATCATGTGCTTTTATGATTCATTTCAAATCGAATAAAGCTTGCTATTTTTTATTTTTTTATTTTACTGTGCAAAAAAAGGGAGCATCTCCCATCCTCACCCAATAAGAAAATGTTCTAGTTGTTCGCCTCAACCAATGGAACAGGGAATAATCATGTGGTCTCAATCAACAAACAGAAGAAGAACGTACCAGCTTGCTTAAGTAATGGAACTATAGTGGGAACCACAGATTTCCTCAAGAAAGTAAACTTGTCATAAGGGTAGGGAAGATCACGATTAAATGACAAAAAATAGGATGGGCATGTGCCCCTCATCTAATATGAAAAATAAGGAAACAGGAGCAACCTTTTCAATTCTATCGTAAAGCAATGACTTTAGAACCTCTTTAATGTGAACAATATTTTAACCTGTCGCAAAGCCAAGCTAGCCTTGCTTTCTGGCAGCACAATCCGGACCCATAAATAACCTTCTGTCTACCTCAGCCAACAACGGGAAACTTCACTCTCTCAAAGGAATAAAACAAGGCAGCGCAGGATGTACATAACATTTTCAACTGCTTCTTCGCTCAGGGAAGTAAATTATATTTCAGTTACTACAAATAAACCACACATACACGAAGGTTACCATTTCCTTAGAGTAGCATTTGTCCAGTAAAAACATTCATATGGCTTCTATGATGCTGCCTTTCTGTGGTAGTGATCATGAGCCACAGATGATCATGTTTCTCCTAATCAGGTAACCAGCGTTTTTGCTTATGGGAGAAAAAAAATCTGGCATACACTGAATGCTGGATGAGTCGCTTGAATCACAGCTGTAACACACCATTAAGTTGAAGGGTTTAAAGAGACGGGGAAAGGAAAAGCAATAAGAGGCAGCACCCAAACCAGAAAAAAAAGGGAAAAATGCAAAAAGCAACTACGGCTGAAAAGGAAAAATGGAAATCTAATAGGAATGGAACTGCTCGGGATACCAAGTGGCAAAAACAGAGCAAAAACACAACACAGACAGGAAATAAGCTGTAGGAGGAAGAAAATGTAGTAGGGAGTTAAGAAACTGAGTCTCAACCGATCCACTACTCTCTAGAAGGCTCTGAAGCACAATGGATTGTCCCAATTAGGTGGCAGCATCCAGAAATCAAGCAAGCGAGGGGGTTGCTTGCATTAGGGGACATCACCACATTAGTTAAATGCATTTGTGGATTTCTTAATAGGTGCCATATAAACCGGTTCCATAGGAGTGTATAGAAGACATTTTTGTATCCTTTTTATAAGTATCAGCAGTAAATGGTGTTTTTCTGTTCACTGTTATGTTGTATATTGTGTAAGGTGTTTGACCCCAATATCATTTGATAGGATTTGGTTTAGAAACTGGATTTTTTGGTTGGCGGGTAGGCCATCTTACCTGATTCTAAACATTGTAAGCCAGTAATTAAGTTGGTTGAATAGAGCTCCCAGGATGCCACCTGAATAAGAGGAAAAACAGGATGAATGTGACAATGAGCCAAAGCTCACCATTCACAGGTTTGGTGTAATAATGTGCACAAACTATACACAGGCTTATTTTTCATTCACAGCAGTGTAATGCAGAAGAGTCCGCTGGTTTACAAGCAGTGGAGCAGGCGACTAACAGTCTCATCATTAACTTCCACTATAAAAAGCTTTATTGCAATATTCATTCAACTCTTCGGAAGGACAATTGAGGCTCTATTCATATCCGGCCTCACTGAATCTACAACACATACATGGCCATATTGCCATTCCCGCCATTGTGTAACTGGACGTCAAACATATACAGCGAATCCAAATTTATTATCTGTGTACAGAGAGGAGTTTGCACAGTACAGTTATTTTTGCATTCACAATTTCCTAGGAAAGAGAGTGTGATGCGTAACATTCTCGTCATTCAGAACAAAGAACAACTAAGCCTTATGCGGAGCTATTTCTCCTTTCGTAACAGGCTGCATGTAACAGTTCCATATCAGTGACTGAGACCGGTACCTCAGCTGCACTAATTGGGCTCCACAGGCAGTGTGTGAAGGACGTATGGGGGGCGGGGGCTTCCCAAGGTGGAAAGGAGCAGATAAAAAGAACATAAGGTTCCTCTATTTGTCTACTGTACTTATTACTGGACGATAAACTTACTCACCTCCAAGTTCTTCACAATATGTTTCATCCCTGTTTGGGCTGTATGATAATTGAAAGGTTTATGGTTTATTTGAAGCTTCAATTCCCTTAAAAGAAAGGATAGGCTATGTGTAAAAATTCTCCACACACAAGGTTATTAAGAATATCAATATTTGATCCTAGGTTCATATTTGTGAAAGTGGTGTGATCAGTGTAGGTGTTCACCACTATATTCAAATTACAGCCACTTTGGGATTCTAAAGGAACCCTATTTATTTTAAGGGAAGTTTCAATAATACCACATCAACAAGCCAGAACTAACATTATAGGGGACTTGCAAGACAAGCAGGTATCATCACTCTTTGACTGGGAAGACCCTTAAAGAGGGTGGGCACATGCAAATATACAACACCACATGCTATGATAAGGTTGTTACAAGGCAACATTTTCCTGTTGTAGCATGTGTGGCTGTAGAGAGACTTGTTCTGCATAGACTGTAAAGCAGCTTCTCCAAAAAGCAGGGCTAGTGCGCTGATGACGCAGATGTCTGAAATAAGGTATTTAACACAGTAGGACCAACTAAAGACTGTTGACGGGTTTGAATGACTACACTTAAAGTGTTTGCTGAACATGTGTGGCACTGATCAGGTGGCAGATTTGCAAAGGTCTCCTAAAGGGTTGTTGCTCAGGAAAGTTGTAATGGCTCCCTTTTTGAGTATAGAACGTGCACTAGGAATCACAAACAGTGTGCTTTTGGCTTTGGCATAGCAGGTTTGGATGCATTTAACAATCAATCTTGCAATGCCGTACACGGAGATGGGGTGTCCCATATTGGCTTAGCAAAGGCTACAAAAGGTTGTTTGGTCTTATGAAAGCACTTAGGGGCAGATGTATCATTGTAGCAGTTTGAGAGTCCTTAATAGCGATTTTTAGAGAATTGCTATTAAGCCCTCGCAAAATGCTATGTAGGTAGTAATCGCAATAATTTTTGCAATTCCTAAATATTCCTTATTTGTGCATCGGAAATTGCGATTCACAATTAAGGAATCCCTTCCCATTCATTCCTATGGGCCAAGAGGCCCATAGGAATGAATGGGAATTGCACGCGCAATTTGCGAGTACCCAATAGGTACTCGCAAATTGCGCATGCAATTTCAAGGGTTCCAAAAGGACACCCTGTTGCACCCCTGAAATGTGCATGTGTCCGGTGATCAGAGGGTTGTACAGGTTCCAAGCGGGTGCTTGGCTTTGCTGGCGGTGTGCCTACTGGCCACCACCCCCCTCCCGAGACCCATGGTGTGATGAGCTTTCACCCAGTGTATACATGTGGAATCCCCCGAAACAAGGTTGGATTCCCTCTTTGACAGCAGGTCGTAATCATACACCCTGTTCCTTTGTTTTTACATTTGATTCACGGTTGGGTGAGCCTTAGCGCGCTCATACCACCGGGGTCTACGCACCTTGGTCCTGACGAATGCCCAGCTATTTGCTTGACAGTGGCAGAAACATGTTGACCATTCACCAGTAGTGGGATTTAGCTGATTATACTACTTCAGCTTTTTCATCACTTTCTTTGGTTTTTATCCGTGCCTGGTTGGCCGGCGAATAAAGTTATTGGTTACAACCAAGGCATTTTTAACATTCACTTTTCACTATCACGTCACAAAAAACTTTTACCAGTTCCGCAGTAATTCTGGCGTCGAAGCACACCTGGTAGGTATTCGACCTTCCGGGTGGGGCCCTATGATGAAGCATGTCACCAACCAGGTTGGTGAGTGAGGGCTTTATAGAATCAAATTTTGATTCTCCCTTTTCCTTCTGCTCTCTTGTTCAAGGGATACACTCTTTTGTTGTTTAGAGTATTAAAAAGGGAACCTGCTTCCACCAATCGTAGAAGGATAAGAACAGCAAATAAAGGGGACAGCCGGCATTACGTTACACTGCCATTAAAACCCACGGATTGGGCTTGGCTCCCAAACGCACTTAATTATTGATCCTAGTGCGCAGCCTCCTGAAAATATTACCCATACAAAAAGGTCACAGCTGAAAATCAGTTCACGGAACATAAGGAGTTTAACTGAATGGGAAGGAAAGAAGGCAGCCATTAACGAACTGAAGAAATGTGATATCATTGCCCTGCAGGAAACCTGGTCACTTTTCTCATTTCCTTAGTCTGACTTAACAGTCTATGAAGCTCCAGCAATGGCATCACAGGGGTCAGTTTAAGTAAAAAATTAACTGGTGGCAACAGACACGGTGCTTTGCATAGGGATCGGCGGCTACATCTTTTTTCAGGGTTTCCTTGGCTTAGTCAAATAAAGCAACACCTCAGCTCACCCTTCTTCATGGGTGCGTTTATCTTCTCTCCCCAAAAACAAGACGGGAAGCAACCCTGGCTGTGCGGCTCCCAACATTGAAGGGTCTTTTAGTTCTACACCTAGATGACATGTGGGTCGTGATGGGAGACTTCAACGCCAACCTAATACAGAGTCGAATAACGCATTTGTGGAACTTGATAATCAAACATGGGCCATACACTGATTGAAAAGCAGTTTCAAAGGGTTGATAAACTGGCCAATGCCATAGAGTCTTTCCTAAAACAGCTAGGTTTGAGAATACTGAATGGAAGATTCAAGTCAGACTTGCATGCGGCATATATGCACACGTCATGCTTTAGGATGGCTACTCTTGACTACATTTAGGTATCCTTGGAGCATTTTCAATTAATAAGTGAGTTTTAAGTCATTCCAACTCTGGCCAGTGATCATGCAATCCTCATATGTGAAGCAAAGATCCCATGCCCTATTTCCATTAAAACAAGACTTGTAGGGAAACTAGAAGAGCTGGAGCCCATTAACAAAATCAAGTGGTCTGTGACATATAATGATGAGCGAGGGGTAATCGCAGACTAGTTCCTGGAAAAGATTCAGTGAGCAAACTGTGAAGCTATCGATCCAAACATCTGGGGCCTCTGGGCTGATTACCTAAGGGAACATCTTGGAAACTTGGGAAGTCCGGTAAGGGTGAGGTTACTGGCCATGCCAAAATGGCAGCAAACAGGAATGAAATAGTGGCCAAAAAATTAGCCTAAATGATGTCTTGAGAAGGCTTAGCCGTGATAGGGGGGAGAATAAAGGGCTATGAAGCCGGGTGGCTGCGATACGATCGGAATATAGGAAAGTTTTCTTCGCCCTACTGAGGAATAAGGAGATTCAAAGATGGATTGAATCACATGAGGTAATAAAATCAAAAGATCAGAGAAAATTCTCGCTCTGGATTAACAAATGCTGTATCTCTAATCGACAGGAGTCTGCAGACAACATCCCTCACATGAAATGGGAAACATATCAAAGGCCTATATGTGAACCATCGGGTCGACTAACATACTCAAGGCACCGGAACTGGGGCGCAATAGGCAATCAGCACCATTAAGCTTGGTCCCCTCAGAGATGTTTTTATTAAGCTCGGCCCAAGTAATGGTAGCCATCAAATCGATGCGTGCAGGGGGTGCCCCTGGACCAAGTGGCATCCCTTCTGCAGTATACAAGTGGGCCCGATGCGCTGGGCCAGTAATGGCTCCTTTACTCCAAGAATATCTACTGGGGTCACACATTCCGGAATCATGGAGGGGCTCGCTCTTGGTCCCTGTCTATAAGAAAGGCTCTCAATCATGCCCTGGGAACTAACGCCTGATTGTGCTTCTCGATACAGAAGGGAAGTGCTTTTAAATAGAGAGCTCCAAGCTTGGGAAGAGGAAAAAAAGTTAATTCCTCTGTCTTTCAAAAGGGCTGTCATATTGATAGCTCATTTGTATTACCCACCTGAGTGATACTATCATGGCAGCAAAGGGCTAGTCTCTCTACGTAGGGTTCATTGACTTTTGAACAGCTTTTGACAGTGTATCTAGATCAAAACTCAGGTTCAAACTGAATGCTTGGGGTATTCCTCAAAACTTATTGAAAGCCTTTATTGCCCTATAGACTGACATATGGGTGAAGATAAGAGTCAGCACCAGATGAACCACCTCAGACAAAATCTGGACAAATAAAGGCCTGAACCAAGGTTGCATACTGGTGCCATTATTATTCAATCTGTACCTGGCTGACTTGCCAAGCCACTTGGCAACGGCTTTTCCTCAAAATATGGCTTGCCTCAATGTACAATCACTCCAGTATGCCAATGATACAGTCCTTTCTGACCAACCGCCAATTGGCCTCCAGAGGCTCTTCGATGTACTGGCCAGCTACTGCAGGTCTAACAACCTGGAAATCAATGTAACAAAAAACGTAGGAAATGGCAATCTCTCGTAAATTGAAAAAAGGGGGTCTTGATTCATTGAGGGGGAAGGCCAATTAAGTGGTTGACTCTTACAAGTATCTGGTGGTATGGCTGGGCCATAAAGGCCGTGCAGCACCACACACTAAGGCCCAACAGAGGGTAGGAAAGTCCCTAGAATGGGCGTTCCACAAGTTGCAAAAAAATCACTGTCGAACCCAGATCTAATTGCTCTCTTGAAGGTAATGGGATGCAAATTTCTCCCCACTATTGCTTATGGGGCTATGCCATTTAGAGACTAATTGGCTGGACAAGGCGAAGTCCTCTTGTTACGGAAGAGTTTTTACACTTCCAAACTGCACATCACACGCTCAAGTTCGGCAAGAGTTTGGACTAGCTTCACAGCATTGTATACTCAAAACAAAGTTTCTGCCTTACAGCCTCAAAGTGAAGCAGGCCAAGAATCAAACGTTAAAGAGTACCATTTGGGAAGTGATAAGTAATCTGACAACAAACTGTTACAAGTATCTAAATCACACCCTAGAGGCACCGGAGGTAAATGACATGTGATCAAGTGGCCTGCTGGTGTTCTTGATGGCCAAACTGCTGATTAAACAAGCAAAGCTAATATCATTAGAACATGACGCATGATCAGTGAAGAAATTGGCATATGGAGGGATGGCCTCCGCGCTGTACGAGTTAGGATCCCTTCCATCCAATCTCTCCTTGCCTCTTGGCCAGAGTATGAAACGTCAATTAATGGGTCTGCGATTTGGACTACCCCCTTTGAAATCATACTGGTATGGTCGCAGAGACTCAGATTACTCTGATAGGCAAAGTCACCTCTGTTTTAAGGGAGAGGAGTCATTAATACGCATTCTTTGTATCTGTGGCAATTTGCTCCCATTAAGGAAGCTTTGGCTCCTGCCGGTATGGTGCATTTTGAATGGGAAACAGCCTTTACAATGAGGTTTTTTCCTCGTTGTGCCTTTACCACTCATTTTTAGCACACATATTTTTACCCCGTGCATGCCTTTACAATGCATGCCTTTACCATGGATTTAAGGTAAGTTGAGGGTGTGGGGGGTCTCCCCCCACAAATTAATTGTTTTTATATATAAAAACAATGCGTGGTAATGGCATGCGTTGTAAAAGCATGTTCGTGGTAAAAACATGCGTGGTAAAGGCATACAATGTCTTTACCTGCGTTGTACCATCGTACAACCATTTTAAATGTCAGGACTTGCTGAGGTGCCGAAGAAGCCGGCTTGAGAGGAGAGTCCGGCAAGGCTAGCTGTTAGTTTTGTGGAATTTATGAACTCGGTATCCATGCTGCTCGGGTCCCCCCCAGACCTGGGTATCTTCCTTATGCTGAATCACTCACATCTAAAATGATCATCTTGTCAGGGCTGGGTTAAGCTGTTTCTCAGTCTGGTACTTACTTTTGACTATGAAGAACGGTTCAAGAGGGATAATGGGGAGCTTTCTAGATGGCAGGGGAAGGGGTTGCCTACCACCAACAATTTTTATATGTATTTTTATAATAGTTTTTATACTTTTTAACGCCTGAGAAGATCTGCAAAGAGACTAGTAAAAATGGTCTTTAACCCCAAATCAGAACCACTGCCACACCGCCACCAGTCACCAGACAGCCAGGGGTAGAGAGTAGCAGCCACTATTACTCTGTATGGGGGTGCACCTCAAGTGTCCCTTAAACATCAAACCACTGCTCGGATGTCGACAAAAGAAAAACATCATGTAGCACTTCCATGATTATCGAGTTCGCTAAAAGAAAAACAGTGATCCAGAAAAATGTGCAAGTAAGGATAGCAGACGCCTTTCATCCAAACAATGCTGGTGAAAGAGGGCTGTACAGAAAGGCGACACACAATCGCTACCAAAGGAGATCAGTATAAATAAACTGACTTCACATGCGTTAAATAAGAAGCTAGCTTCAGTGGCAATGCCATTCTGATGTTAAAGAAGGATTTTTTCCATTTAATTACCAAAACACACCTATGAAATGCAATTTATTTCTGTGTGAGAGACTGAACATAAAGGACACACTTACCAACAGCTCCCATGCAGATGAAGATCGGGAGCTCAAAGATATTGTAGGCATTTTCCTGAGAATAAATGAAGAGATTTTTGTCATTGGAAGTGTTGCATACAAGGGCTAAAGTCAGTAATGCAACACTAAACTAGGCCTAGATGCACGGTTAAAAGAATAAATCCCCATGGGCACAAGCATAAGCAATATTTATAAGATTACAGTAACATCATCTTGGGGGAACATGAATTGACCACCAAGTTTATTAGATCACAATGACATGCAAAGTTTCACATTATAAAATAACTCATAACTATATGCAACACCTTACAACTGTACCATGGTACCACAGCACAAAAGGCAAAGGCACTCACCAAGCCTACAAGATCACAAAGGCACACCAAGCCCCTGGAGCCATGACGCACAAAGTCTCCAAGGACTGATTTTGTCTGGCCCAAAATTACTTTACCCACACAAGCACAACTGGACATCCAGCTTTCAAGTGCACAACTGCCTACCTAGCTACCTGTGACAAAGCTGTATGGCCAGCTTTCCAATGCAGTTGTGCAAACAACCATTTGAAAAGACAGCTTCTGTCTAACCACAGCACCGAAACAGCCCTCCTGGCCGCAACAGACGACATCCGCTCCCTACTGGACAAGGGAGAGACGGCGGCACTCATCCTACTCGACCTCTCGGCGGCTTTCGACACAGTCTCCCATCACACCCTGATAAGAAGATTCCACAAAGCCGGCATCAGAGACAAGGCCCTCGACTGGATCCAATCCTTCGTCTCGGGCAGAACGCAACGAGTGAGACTCGCCCCCTTCTTCGCAGATCCCACACCCACCACCTGCGGAGTGCCCCAGGGATCCTCCCTCAGCCCCACGCTGTTCAACGTCTACATGGCCCCGCTAGCCACCATCGTCAGAAGCTACAGAATAAACATCATCTCCTACGCCGACGACACCCAACTCATCCTCTCCTTCTCTAACGAACCCGACAAGGCCAGACACAACTTCCACGAAGGCATGAAAGCAGTCGCCGACTGGATGAGAGACAGTTGCCTTCAACTCAACACAGACAAGACAAAAGTACTCATCATGGGCCCTCAACCCAACGCATGGAGCAACTCCTGGTGGCCTCCCACCCTCGGAAACCCGCCCACCCCCGCCAACCAAGCCCGCAACCTCGGAATCATCCTGGACCCCGACCTCAGCATGAACGATCAGATCAACTCAGTCACCTCCACCTGCTTCCGCACCCTCCACCTCCTACGCAAGACCTTCAAATGGATCCCCCTCGAACATAGAAAGACCGTCACACACGCCCTCATCACCAGCAGACTGGACTACGGCAACACACTCTACGCCGGAATCAACAAAAAATTCACCCGCAAATTGCAAAACATCCAGAACGCCGCCGCCAGACTGATCCTCGACCTACCCCGACACTGCCACATTTCGCAACACCTACGTACACTGCACTGGCTCCCCATAGAGAAAAGAATCACTTTCAAGATCCTCACCCACGCACACAATGCCCTCCACAACACCGGACCAGCCTACCTGAACCAGCGACTAAACCTCCACGTACCCCACAGGGCCCTACGCTCAGCCCAGCTCTCTCTCGCAGAAGTACCCCGCATCAGGAAAACCAGAACAGGAGGACGCTCCTTCTCCTACCTTGCAGCCACCGCCTGGAACGCCCTACCCATCCACGTCAGACAAACCACCTCCCTCCCCAGCTTCACGAAGGAACTGAAGACTTGGCTTTTTTAATCCACCTCACCGGCAAACGCTACACCCCCCCCCCCTACACCTCCAGCGCCTTGAGACCCTAACGGGTGAGTAGCTGCGCTTTATAAACATTGATTGATTGATTGTGTTTTCCATAAAACGGCTGAGCACAAATTTAGGTGCTACTGGGAGTGAATTGGATCAACTCTGCTGTGAGCGTCAGGGATCCTATTAGCTCAGCAACAGGCTTATCTCAGTGAATGGTTTTGGTTTCATTTCAAGTGCTAGAAAACCATATTCTGTTTGTGGGCGGCATCAAATCACCAGTAGAGAGGATCAACCCAGCCATGTTAGCAGCGAGTTAAATCAATCTGCCCAGTTCTGCCAATGGGTGCTATCACAATGCATAACAGTGATACATAGCACTATTTGCATAGCAGTGACTGTAGATGGTCAGTGTGATCATTCAGACTGGTGGTGAAAGTAGCTGCCATCTGTATAGCACTTCAAGTGGACTGGATTTGCTTAACTCGCTTGTAGATTTCAGATTAGAGGGCAGGGACGATTATGATGGCTGCTGGTGTGCATTGGATTAATAGCAGATGTAAAGAGTTAGCTCAGCTGTTGCAGGCATCGGCTGGTAAAACGAAACTGCTATTGCCAACTAGTGTACCAGAACATCCACAGTGGATGGCTCATTTAAAAATGGACATCGGATTGGGTGGGCTTCTTCTACATCAAATGATACACTTGAGGTAGAGGCGTGCAAAAGTTTACAAACTTACTTGCAGTTAGTTTAAATATCTTAAATAATTTATGGCATGTTGTGCATCAGAACTAGCCCTAGTTTACTCCTGGAAAAACAATCAGATAAAGAGTCACTGTGTTTGACAGGTGACACCAGCTGTGCTTGTGTCACTATACCAAACCTTTTCATAGCCCCATGGTATCCCCAAGCACATCAGCCACCACATTGCATTGTTTTCCCTCATGCACAGTAAAAGAAAAATTAAGCCTTGAATGATCTGCCAATAGCCTTCAAAACACATTACTATGGGAGGAACATACTATCTTTTTTTATGATACCTTTCTTTCATCAACCTAACACACCAACATCACCACAACTAATCTGAAAAGCTCATCATTATCTTTCCATAAGCCATGTGCATAAGAACCCATGTACCGGGTGACCTCACTGTGATCCCAAGCCTTTCCCTCTCCTCTCAAAATAAAGAAAATTGTTCACACTGGATGCAGAGTGCTCGTAGTGCAAGTGTAAGATGGAAGTGTTGTAGACGAGCATGATCTCCTGGAAAGGGCTCCAGTGAGTTTAGGAGACGGCAGAACTAGGAATGCTATGGCAGTTTGGGAGAAAGTGGATTATTAGGTGAGGTGGTTATGAGACCTCACCAAGTAATAATGTCACTATTCCGTCCAGTTAGATTTCTTTAAATCAAACCTTAGCTCAGTCCTGGGTAGCTGAGACACAGAGCAGTCAGGCGTAAGTCAAAGGAAAACAAGTGTAAAGCATTTATCAGTATCAATATAGTCAATTAGTAAGAAACACGACACAATAAAACCCCACTCCAATTTACAAAAATAGTATACATTTTCTATCGTTAAATAGACACCAAAATGACAAAAATCTGATGGAGGGAACTGGAGTTATGATTTTTGCAAAGTTGTCATAAATCACTGCAATTTACTCAAATATTTTTGTAAATCACAGCTTTTTACTGTTTGTCTATTATTATTAGCAGCATTTATGATTAGCTATCCCGTAACAGGCTTTCCAGCGCTAGCTATCCTTGCCGGAGATCATCCCCCTTAAATAAATAAAGTGAGCTGACTGGAATCTAGGTACGCCCAATAGCAGTCGGGCTGCCATGTTCTGGATAATTTGCAGCCTGGTGGTCATTGAAATAGGGCTACCTAAAAACAGAGAGTTACCGTAGTGAAAGTGTGATAATATAAGCCCCCGTACCACAACTCTTCAAAGGTCCATAGGGAGCCATTTGATGGTTTGCCTCAAACCTCTTAGGAGACCGAAGCAGGTGGCTGCTACTTTTTTCGCTTGCAGAGCCATGGACAGCCAGCTGTCCAAAATAACACCCAGACTTTTCAACTCCGATTTAGGGGAAGGACGATCACCTAAGGACAGAGGCCATGTAAGCTGGTCCCATAAAGATGGGTTATTTTCAACCACCATGACTTCTGTTTTCTCCCTATTTAACTTGAGGTAACTCTCTACCATCCACTTGGTGACTCGCTCTAAGCAGCAATTAAGTTTATGGTAAATCGGCTCACCATTAGAAGAGAGGGAGAGACAATTATCTGGGTGTCATCAGCGTGAGAGAGCATAGTGAAACCAAAAGAACATACAATGTCTGACAGTGGATGGACATATACCTTAAAAAGTGTGGGGCTGAGGGAGGATTCCTGTTGCACACCTCACTTTAACTGATGCATGCTAGACAAAATGGTCCTTCACTAACTTGAAATCTTCTATTAGTTAAGCATGCTAGCCATTTTAAAGCAGTGCCTGTGATGCCGATCTTTTTCAGTCTGCGAAGGAGAACAGTGTGAGACAGAGTATCAAAGGCTGTGCTTAAATCCAACAGGATAGGTGCAGCCGGCCCACTCTGATCTAAGAATAGCTTTAGATCTTCTGTCGCCATTAGCAATGCAGTTTCTGTACTATGACTCCGACGGAAACTTGCTTGGGAAGGGTGCAAAATGTTGTTCACTTCCCAAACATTTGCAAGATATCCATTAATCGCTTTTTCCAGAATGTTACTAATCCCTTGAAGTAGTGAGATAGGTCTATAATTATCTATCTGTTTTGGGTCTAACTATGTTTCTTTTAAGCAATGGGCGTATAATAGCATGCTTCTGGGACTGTTGTATTCCTCTTAGGGTGTCCATAACGGGCTTTCCAATATCATGTCCTTATATAGGCACAATTCGCCCTGCCCTTATATAGGCATAGAATCCCAGGCCTTATTTAGGCATTAAACCGTGCACTCCAAATACAGGCATGGTCTCTGACATCCGTCCACCCTAACGTCACAACGAGTTCATGAAGAACAGACCCTTAGGCTGCGGGAGTTTCCCTAGCCCAGGACTATTGATTTCTTCAAGGCCTCATCTATTATGCATAAACCATTATTCCTTAGGGGTTCATTCATGACGTCTTTCGTTGTCCAATTCACGTCAATGCTAACATTCCTAAGGTACTCTCAGGTATAAATATACCTTCCCTAGCCCCTGTAAACGAGAGGAGACCTCGACTTCAGAGGAGCCCGTATCCCGGCCTGACGCACTGAGAAGACGCTGCCATTCCCTGCACGCAGAGAGCCCAGCTTCCAGTGATCTGACTTCCCTTGCGGGGTGTTGGAGTTCGAGTCTGGCAAAGAGATTCCAACCTCTCTCATTCCTCAGGTATGGAGCTGATAAGAACCTAGAGAGACTCTTGGCATACTAGGCATACTAGGCTTAACATACTCTTAGTATACCATAGTAAGGAATACTTCACCTACTTCATACCTCGTCCTACACCTAGGTTAGGTTAGGTACATTGGGGTAGAACTAGCTTAGCACCGCATCGTATGAGTACTCGCATTTTTAGTCTGTGCTATTTATGTAACAGCATTTGTACTAAAAGATAATGCTATTGCAGTATTATTTATTTCTACTGCTCACCCTGTACATTATTTATCTCGCATACTGTCTTGTGATCGTAACAGCACATTATACTTACACCAGAAACAAGACTGTTCAATAAATCTTTTATTGAAAACGCCCGTCTATTATTTCTGTGTAACTCTGAGGAAAACTAAGCATGCACGATTGAGCTGAGTGAAATAGTTATCTAGTGTTTCCACGACTCTGGGACACGTTCTGATTCTAAAAGGGAAACATATTGGTCATGTTTTGCGGCGTCCAGAAACTACTCCCTTCTTGTTGTCAAGGAGTTTCTAGTGGCCTCTGAGCTAGCTGGCACAAGTAATTAAGTTTAATATACTCTATAGGGACATACTGACCTTAGTCCTATGTCAAACCTATAGGATATATTATTCCAATGCGCAGAGCCTATTAGGGAAATAGGAGCTACACTACAGGACCATCCCACTGCCCAGGGCTGCGTTATAGATATCTGCCATCGCTGTAACAATGCCATTGCCTCCTTTCAGGAGGATATCTAATGGGGCAGAGTCCAGCAAGGAGCCTGATTTGAGCAGCCCAGCAATTTCAGGGTTATCTTTTTTCCCCACTGTAGGAACCAATTCAAGCTTAGGATTTGCTTGACTGACGATGGTGCTTGCAGAATTCTTTTGTCAGATTCAGCTATATCCGACAAAGTATTGTAAATAAGACTGACTTTACCTAAAAAAACGGTTGGCCAGTGCGTCACTCACAACGAAACTCTGAGGGGGTAGGGCCTGTCTATGCGCCTCGAATGAGAGGGTCCAGCCAAAGTTGAAGTTTCAGGGCAATCGCGATGGAGTGCACGTCAGATGCAGGGGTGGAGTTGGTCCTGGTCAAGTTTTTACCTCTGTACCTAGAAACTGCTCTGGTTCTTTTTCTCGTCAACAGGCTAGTCGAAGGTGTTCTCTGCAGCTCGAGTCTGGCATTGGGTCCGACAGACAGGTGAAGTCCAGCAGTCCAGTGGGAGTCCCGGTTCTCAAAGGAAGTTTGAGGCTACCTGTGTACTGGCAAAGTAGCAGCAGTGTATGAACCTCTCAGTCTGTGCCCAAAAAAACGTGATCTTTTAGCTTTAGGCTCACAAGTTGCAGTTCTGTTGTGAGGCGTACACTCTAGCACCTCTTGGGGGCTAGGACTCAATCTCAGGAGCTACACCAGTGGAGTCCAGGGCAAGTTCAGTGGCAACTTTGGAAGTGCAGGGTTCCTTTTGCTTTTGTGTCCCTGAAGATTAACAGGAGGATAGCCGAATAGCCCTTGGAGTCCACTCACTGGTACTTTGCACAAACAGGAGCAGGTCCAGCCCTTCGGGTCTCTAGCCACGACGTGAACAACAGGAGCAGCCCTTCTCTTTCTGAGGTCCTGTCTTGGTACAGCAAGTGAAGTCTTTCTTAGTGCAGCATTTCTTTCCAAGGTGCACAGGTTCATCTAGTTCAGTCCTCCTTCTGTTCTTTCTGAGTCTAGTAGTGTTTTGAGGCTGGTAGCCAGGAGTGCCACTTTTGTGCCAATTTCAAGTTTGTGGGTGGGGAGTACTCCTAACCAATGGGGGGAAAATTCCCATGGGGCATCCCTACTTACATCACTTCCTGGGGGATTGGAACTAACAATTCCAGAATGAATCTCCTTGCCCAAAATCCAAGATGTCAGAACCTTCCTTCCCTCGGTCAGAGCTGTGGACGCACTTCTGAGGTGTACAGTATAATGAGTCACCCCTCCTAGAAAACCTGTTTTGCAATGGGTTTCCCCCTCTGGGAGAGATGCCAACCTGCCCACCTACACAAAGAAGCAGGTGAGCTAAAGTTTGACTTGTATTTCAGATGCAGCAGCCCCGTTGAAGCTGGGCAACTGCGGCCACAGCCCTCTGGCCATCTTGTCAGGAGGCAGTGTCACCTACTCCCACCAGCAAGCCTTTTGCTCTACTTTCCTGAGAGACAGTCACACCTCCTGGCAGGAGGGCAGCAGGCTATCTCGGGTAACAATTGCTGTAGTGAATCAGAAACTGCTTCTAGAACTTTAGGACAAGAAGGTGGTGACTTTCTCAAGTCATTATTATATTAAAAGTTACTTTAAATCAAAATTCAGATTTAATGTAACAATTAAGTCGATACATTGGAGTACTGTATTTGGTGGTCCCAAATGGGAGTTAGCACTTAGTGCATGGGCTAATGTAACCTATTAAAGCCAATGGCACTAGCAGCCTTGCTACAGTGAAACCAACAAACTGTGAGCCATGTAAAACAAAAAACATGTGCTTTTTATTGTTCATCACCCTGCAATATGGGCTGCTAAGACCTTCACAAGCGGAGATTTCTAGAAATTAAGAAAAAAGAAGGTTTGGACGTCACAAAAGGGTTTATTTCGCCATGTCGAGTTGCCAGTTGAAAAGCTGCCCGACTAGGCTGTAGTGTAGGCCTAGAGTCATGATTTCACTTTGTCACTGCAGTGGTGGCACAATAGATGCTGCAGTCGACTAGTGGCACTTAACTTACTAGCCCTGGGTACACTTTGTACCATATACTATGAACTTATAGGTAAGTTAAATATGCCAATCAGGTATTAGTCAATTGCACTTTGAGGGGTCAGAGCATGTGCCCTGGGGCCTAGTCAGCAGGTCCCAGTGCACTGCAGAGTCGAAGGAATCATCCAGGCAGCCTGAAAAGGAATTGTCAGCTAGCCAGAAAAGGAACTACTGAGCAGCCAGAAAAGGAGCATTGTCAGAGAAAAGTAACAAGAGGCTATGGCAGAGTTAATGACCAGAAACATTATATCTGTATTAAAATTCCTAATAGTGTACCTAAACTATTTGACAAAGTTAATCTTGCATTTTAAAGCTGGTCTCTCACTCATGATACAGTCTTTTCTCAACCAAAGAGATTACCTAGTTCAAATGGAAATCCAAAACCACTTTGGGAATAAAGTATCAGAGGTGAAGGGGTACTACTTTTTCCTGGTGGATTTATTTTCCACAAATTGAAAGGATGTTGGCATAAAAGGCTGTTAGGTACTGCAGGAGATTTGTATGTGTAAAGAAATTAAAATGATATGGGTTTAAATGATAATTAGAGAATATAGGAGATAGGTTCATAGTCAACTTTGCATCTTCAGCAGTGTAAGTAGGCTCAAGAACCAGATCTGGAGAGCTGAGGCTTCAGCTATGAAATTGACATATGATATTAATAGTGTTTGATATGTGTGACACAATGACACAAGCATTAGTATAAATCTTGAGTATACTTGCAAAACATTATCATCATGGTGAAATTGAGTGAAGAATTCCTCTCAATTTAATGCCTGGATTCAAGGAATAGTACAAACGATGCAATTGCCACTATAAATGCTACTTTTAAAGTTTCCTCCTGTGGTATTTGCATTAAGACTCAATAGGTGCACTCACTAGCTGGACTAGTACTGAATTCAAGCCGGAAACAGAATTGTTTGTCTTGCAGGCGCCAAGACTTTTTAAGGCTTTCTAGAAATCATTTGTATTCTATGGTTATCCATTCTGCTTGGTGTTCTTGTAATTGGTAAGAGCTCCAAGATGACTTTCGTATGCATACAATTGGTAAAATGTACGGAAGGCCAAAATGGTTGCAGCCTCATAAAACATTAGTTAATAAATGCTATATACATAAAAAATAACAAAATAACAAACTATTATCACAACCATGTAGGTGACCTCCTTGCTGGCTTCAGTTCATCTAAATGTTTCTGTGACCGTTGCAGGTGACTGGATGATGACTTCAAAAGAGAACTGCTATATTCAACAATAAGCGGATCATCTTAATGTTCACAGTCCATGGCATGAGATGTACTTGACGTTTTTCCTCCATCTCCTATCAACCTTCCTCCTATGTCATCACATTAACTACAACTTGTGACTCTAGATAACACCCTGCTCTTGACTCCCTCTTTTACCATCAGATATGTAGGAGTATTATTTGACATAATTACAATGGAGTTATTCATCCCCTCAAGCACCAAGATGGTTATTTTCAGCTTCTCAAAAAAAGACCAACCCACATCCAATTCCCATTTGAAGTAGACAAATCCTTGATCAATGCATTAGTTTTCAGGGAGCTGAATGTCTGCACCAGCCAGCTGCAGACGGTACCCAAAACACACAATTGCTTCCTATGAAAAAATTATGAATTTCTCTCAATGACACTCTTCACTCCGCTTAGTCAGTCTTCTACTTCAATATATACAGACCAAAAATCAGGGTGGCAAATCGCCAAGGATACAGCATACTTCAAGAAACTCACCGTAGGCCACAAAGAATGCACAGTAAGTCCCACTCTACCTTTCCCAATTGTTTCAAGAAACACTTCTGGTTGTTATACTGCAATCAACCAATATAACACCTCTTCACCATATTAAGGCCCTCCTGTGTTCCCTCATGGTTCTCTTTCTGGCAAAAAGGCCTCTTCTATGGAACATTCTCACAAACTACATCGAGGAAATCCCACTGCAATTGACTTTCACAAAATTCTAAAAGCTGACCTCCTCACCATAGATCAACTAAAACCACTACATTTTCCCCACTACATGCATCACTACACCAATGTAATTTTTTAATACTGTATTTATTATTTTCTACATATAGAGTAAACTGAATATACTGCAAGAAGAAACTCCTAAGCAAGACAAAGCCACAACCTATAGTATTACAATTGTATGATCGTGGCTTACAACCAATGACCCTTCGATACCAGTCCTAGCATATTGTGGTATATGCATTTGGCCAATGAGAACTTACAGGTTACCTATCATCATGACGTGGCAACCTGGCAACAATATGTCTCCCTAGAGGGAATTCACACGTGTCGGTATGTGTCTGCCCTCTGTGTGAGCCCTGATGGGTAACCCACCCAGGAGCCTTTTGCTGCTAGTGATCATCTTCCGGGCGGAAGTTGTCTAGCTAGCGAAGTGCTAATTCTGTAGTATCATATTGCCAAATCCTCTGAGACCTCATCAGTTCTGACTTCTTTCATGCGCTGCTCCTTTGCCAAAGTCCATTTCAGTGTGTCACTATGCCATGCAGATATGATAGGGGCTCTAGTGGAGAGCCAAGGTATTGCTACTCTTCGTTTTCCCAACAATAAACGTTGAGTAGTAAATCTGTATTGCATCTTCATTTTTTTAGGTTTAGGAATAATACCAAGCCGACATTGCTTTATTGTGACGTCAATCCTAATGGCGGTCACGTGATTCAGTTTCACAACCACCACCCTCCAAAACATAAATCTACGTGTCCAGAACAAGTGTATGAATGTGGCGTTCCCTCCTCCACATTTAGTGCGTGTAGGGGATCTGTCTTCAATCTTGTTTAGCTTCAAAAGGGTAAGGTAAGTGTGAAGCAGGAAATTGAAATATGCCAGTCTAAATCTGACATTATTTGCTATCATCTGCACCTGGGCACATGTCGTTTGCAATTCACTGCGAGTAAGAGACTACTGCAGGTCATCAACCCGCTGCTGCCAAGCTCTTCAGGGTGATTTTAATCTATCTTTGTTGAGAGCCTTCCATAGGCAAAAGACCAGTTTACCACCCTGTTTGCTGTCTTGCCTCTAATCGGACTTTAGTGTAGAAGACCTTGCTGAGGAAGCAAGGAAGTCAGTCGTTAGCTCAATGGAGAGGGCTATTTAGCTTTGCAAAGTGCAGAAACTGTCTTAGGCCTACCTCAAACGTCTTGCATGCCTCCTCGAATGAGATAGATGTTTTAGAGGCATATAAGTCACCAAGTGTAAGGCACCTCCTCCCTCCTTCGGGCCATGGTCAGGTTTATCATGAGGAATAGTTGTAACCACCAGATTTGTATAGATCTGGAAAAAGGGGAGTTGGGATGCAACACCTGGTGCACAATTTTCGGGGTCTCTCTAAGCAGATCTGCCCCTGCCACAACCCCATAAAGCACACAGGTAATGAGGTCTCTCCCAAGGTTCCCTTGAAGAGTCTCTCCTCCCATTTATCTTCCTCAGTGCACAGACGTCACATATACTTTTCATCAAGGAGCACATGTACTCCAATTTTGATACTTTTACTGGATGTCAAAATCCTTGTTAATTTCTATACAATAACACTTCGAAGAACCAATGTTGTCCGCATACAATTCAGAACTCTGAAGAAGTCCTTGTAGGACGAAACACGTTTTCTACTGTGGCTACTGTCTGTTGGCGTGATTTTTAAAGAAGAATACGAATAAAGAATCTTTGAACAAAGAAACTTTCTTGACATGCATGATATTCAGTTGTTATGAACACTTATGCTGTGTAAAGGACAAAAATACATGCTGAAATATAAATGCATCAATTTGATGTAATTGTCAAATTTTGAGTGCTGAACCACAAATAATGTAAGTTGTTCGGAAATTCTTGTTTCCTTAAGAGTATAGAGGGGCTGTACTCCGGGTGCATTGCACCATTAGTAGCTTATTACATTTTGCCTAAAACTGTTGTTGACAAGTGCAGGATTCTATTGCCTCAACCTCTCTTTGTGTGTATGTGAAATATACAATAACTCCAGATTGGGTTGTCCCAGGCCTCCCTCTTCTCTGTTTCTCATCAAAATTTCCAACTGTATTTTGCCCCTCTTTCCTGCCCATGCCACTGAAGCCAGCAGATTATCCAAATCTTTAAACGTTCACCTAGCGATTGGGCACTTAGTTTTGTAAGGTGTACAAGCATCAAGAAAAGAGCACTATATTCACTATCGGAGCTCTACTCTTAATGGAGACTAGGAGGGTGTTCCCGAATCTGATTGAAACCCTTAGGCTTTAGAGTACCCTCATTATAGGACTACTGTTTCTCCGTCATATAGGCAACATGTATTCCAAGATATTAGAACTTGGACATCTAACATCTCAGGCCTATCTCTGGAAGATTCTGATGAATTCCATCCGCCAAGGTAGCGAGACGAAACAATACTGTTTTGTTCTTATCAACTAACAGGCAGATACACGTCCATACTCACAACAGTCTGGGGACCGAAACCAGTTGCTGGGTCAATTATAGAAGAGGGAGCCATTTGCGTACACTAACACTGCATGTATTGTCTCGCCTTGACTCCCCCGTCCCTCACTGCCTCATGCAGACATATTGCCACCGCCAGGGCAAACAGCAACAGGGACAAGAGGCAATCCTGTCTCATGCCTCTTCCAGTGATCCAGCTGATGCCAAGCGACGTGATTTAACCCCTACCAAGGGGTCTGTGTATAACAATTTAACCCAACTCCGGAAAATAGGGCCTAGCCCATCTTCTCCAGGACGGTCATCATGTAATCCCAGACAAGTGCTTTTTCAATATTAAGCACCACAAGTACTCCTTCCATCTCAACGTTTTCTGTAGCATGAAACACATGATTAAGCCACCTTATATTCATGAGGGTGCTGAGCCATGCAATGAAGCCACATTGGTCCTCATGTATCAGGGAACCCATCACATAAATCAGCCTGTTCTAGGGTCTTGGACAATATTTATGTGTTTGCATTGATCATAGAGAAGAGTCTATAAGATCCCAAAGCCTCAGGGTCTGTATCTGGTTTTATTATCAAGAGTATGGTGGCCTTCCACATAGTGACCCAGAATCACCCGAACAATCTGGCCTCAACATAAGCCTCAAACAGCTTTTCTGGGAGTTGCACCTGAAATGTCTGATAAAATTCTGGAGGAAACAGTCTGCACCCGGTATTTTGCCCCTCAACATTCCTTGAATGGCCTGTATCAGTTCCTCTTTTGTAAGGTCCTGTTCTAACTCAGCAGCTTGGTTGTCTGCGAGCCTGGGGGTCATGACGCCATCCAGAAACTCTTGAACGGATACATCATGAGGGAGGGGCAGGCATATGCACACAGCTGCCAGATACTGTGAGAGGGTGTGGTTTATGCTGACTTGTCACTGGTTTGGTCCCATATGGTCTGTTCAGAGGCAGTAGTAGGTGGAAAGGCCTATTCCTCCTTCAATAGCTAGGCCAGAAGCCTTGTTTACTGGTCTCATTCCTTCTGCAGCCTCTGCCCGTAGCCTCTCTGGGTAAATGTATCCAGGGCATCTCAGGTTTCTCCCCACCTTACATTTGGCTACGATGAGGTCTGACCTGTTGGCCGGATAATCCGTCTTTATGCTCATTTTAGCTGTCCTTGCAGACACAAATTATGCTGTAATTGTTGGCGGGTATGATACATCTTATCCATACATTCTCCAGTCAGGAGCCCTTTTAGTTCATCCCTCACATTTGCCCTTCTATCAGTCAACCCCAATGGAGTTCTATGTATGTGGTTATGGTCGTTTTTAACTCACTTTGAAATGCTGGATCCCTAAGAGCTTCTGAATGTAAGAGCCATGGGAGTGCATTGCTGTGTGTCAGTCCTGTTGTACTCTATCAGGAGAGGCGAGTGATCAGAAAAGAACTGGCCAAAATATTGTGCCACCTGAATTTTTGTTGTCAAGTTGCACGAGACCAATGTTATGTGCTGGATTGAGGACCTAACATAGGTGCGCCGTTTCAGAGGCACAAATCCTTCGTGCCACAGAGACAGGCAGGACCTTTCACCTACATTTGGCCCTCCCTTCACAAATAACGAGCAACAGAGTCTGTCCCTTATCTGACGTGTGCTCTGGGTGCAGAAGACGGTCCATCCTAAATACGTCATATCCATGTCCAACAGTGACTAACCTACGTCACAACGAGTTCTTAAAAACAGACCCTTAGCTCTTGGGATTTTCCCTAGCACAGGATTATTGATTTCTCCAAGAACTCATTAAATATGCATGAACCACTATTTCCTAAGGGTTCATTCCTGAAGTCTTCCTCTGACCGACTGTACGTCAATACTAACATTCCAGGGCACCTATCGGGTATAAATATACCTCCCTTTGCCCAAGCAAGGTAGAGGGGACCGAGACATTCCATGCCGACACACTGACCTGAGACGCTACAACCTGCATCATGCCACAGCTCCAGCTGGCAGAGGTCCATCCACCCATCCTGGGGTGTCCAGCTCGAGACCAGGATGAAGTCCCACTAAGGTAATGTGGTTAGACTAAATCCTACGGGGATTCTTGGCTCTCTAAGACCTACACACATGCTAGGTACACTTAGGTACATCTAGTTAGGCATCATAGGGGTATAGGCTTTATCTTAATGCATTCTGCATTTCATGTATGTGTTCATTACTATTGCACAATGGTAAACCTGTACCATGCATTTTTATTTAACTGCACTGCTGGCCATATTTCTCTGCTACTGTCCAACAGTTGTCGCAGCACTTCTAACCAGTACTAGAACAACAACTGTGCAATAAAGTTTATTGTAAACACACCCAACTGTTTCTTCTATGTACTTCTCTGAGATGAGTGACTGAATGAAAAGTAGTATATTGTTTCCACGATCCCGCGGGATCAGGGTTTTATGTTATGTGGTTGCCAGAAGCGATTCCCTTCTTGTCTTCAAGAAGTTTCTAGTGGCCTCTGAGCTAGCTGGCACAGGTAATTAAGTTTAATATAATCGATAGGGACATACCGACCTTAGTCCTATGTCAAACCTATAGGTTATATTATTCCAATGCGCAGAGCCTATTAGGGAAATAGGAACTACACTACATGGCGCCCAAACGTGAATTTGGCACTTATTTAACAGTAGAATCTGAGTAGTTCAGTCATGCTTATTCTCAGAGACCCCTACTCACAAAACGCCAGAGACGTCTGGAGTGGGTAGGCACAAAATTCCACCACAGCTGAGTAGGCAATCTTTCTATGTATTGGCTGTAGGTTAATCAAGCTTGAAGGAAAAAGTTCCTGAACAATTGTGCCTTTTAAAACCTTATCTTAAAACCCTTTAGGACATTTTGTTTTCACAACACAATGTTTGTCGAGGCAGCTGCTCCTGTCACTGGGACACAGGTCTCAAACGACGAAGAGGAAGCAAATGCAATACATTTTGCACCCAAAATCAGGCATACACTCACACAAAAACCCCTCAGACATGGTTTAACAGACCGAGAGGGTACAGTGATATTAATAGAGGCACACGAAGATTATCAAACAGATGTGTTCTATTCTTGGGTTACATTCCCAGCAGTAAATGCAACAACTCAGACTTTTCATTCTTACATACATGAAAAAGTCCCAGCGGTCTACACTCAGTTCGAGGAGATTAAGATTCCGCACACTGACCAGGACCACAATTTCTGGTTTAATGGCGCCCTACAACAAATAAATAAAACCAGGTTCGGTCCACTAGGTAGACCAGGAGCTACAAGGCCGACATTAGCCGGCTACACACCACATCCTGACATTGACATAATGCCACAAGATGCAATGCTCTTACAACACAGAGTTGGTAAAACTCTTTCAGAGCCATGACGCAACTCGTCATGGGGACACTTGGTGTCCAGCCCACAGTAGCTACAAATAACACAGCTAAACACAGAGCACCGCTACTAAAATCACTCCACAAACATTACACACAGTAATGGGCAAACTGCCCACAAAATGTGAACAGATTCCTTTCTGGGTAGCTCAGAAAATTACCCAGTTAGAAGCAGTATTTCCAAATACCACACCATTTGAAAGCATATAATGCTAACACTCTGCTTGCCCATGGGGATCACACCACAGTTAGAGGACTACACCACTTGGAGTACAGTCTTTGCTGCCATATATACCAGGACTCATGGTATTCCTTCCTTAGCAGTAATTCCAGATGTCTTACGACAGATACAGAACAAGTATGGAGCTGAACCAGCTCTGACCTTAGGTATGAAATTACTAGGTAACTACGACCAGGTATCAACAATAATACTAGCTAACATTAAAGGGGAGCAGCTTCAGTGGCGATCTGTCAACACCTAAGAGATATCAGTCTTATAGACCAACCACAAGAACTTCCCAAAATAATTGAAACTGCATATGCAGAACTGGGAAGGGACAGTTTGGGTGGGAAAGCTTTTAAAACCACAGCTAATGGGCAGTCCTGAGAAGGACAATTCTAATCAGACACCTACTTCTTCTAAAAAGAAGTGGGATAATAATAAAAAACAAAATTTTTCAGAAAAGATTCTCAGTCCCGAGGTAGGTCTCCTCAAAAGGAGCCCTCTGCAAAGAGGTATAACCTTAGGAATAGGGATAATATTAGGAAACCTGACAGGTATCAGGATACTGATACACATTCCTCTCGACAAAACACAGGGAGAGAAGGAAAGTCAGCACACAAAGAAGAGCGCAAGCAGTCCAGGGACAAGCACGCTCAGGACTCTTCTAAAACAGAAGACAAGCCACAATCCAAACCTCAATTTAAAAAGAAGAAAGTTGCAGGTCTCAAAGTTAGACATGCACAGAATCCTAAGGACTCAACTTCTGAACGGGGAATGGGCTCAGACAATGCTAGACAGCACGCTGGATGGGACGATGCCTCAACCCACCACGTGATCCCATTAATAGTTTCACCACATGCTCAAAGACATTATCGTATTAAGCAAGAAGCTAAAAACACAGGTCAGGAAGATCTTAGATCAACTTGAATACCAGGAGATCATTGAAAAATGCACTTCACAAAAGAACAATCCCTTGTTTCACTTATCAAAACATGATAATACATTTCGTCTAGTTTTCATTTACAGACACTTGAACACTTGCACAAAGACATATGCTGTCCAACATGCAGATAGTGCCGCATTAATGAATAACATTATGCGGGAAAAATACAAAACGACACTTGTTATCTCAAATGGATTTTTCTGTCAAACTATAGCACCTGAAAACAGGTACCTAACAGCATTTAGTATATTAGAGTCCCAGCGACAATTTTTTGTCATCTCCCCCGTGGGTATAAGAACAGCTCAGGGGTATTTTCTGAAAGAGTTACTGAATGGCTAAAGCACTTTGATGAATAAGTGTTGTCCTATATGGATGATATTTATCTAACGGACGACCTATTGGGGAAACACTTGACCAGGGTGAGCACCATTATTATGGGATTCGCCTCTGGGGGCTACAAATTTAATTTTGAGAAATCAAAAATTGCCCACCTCTGTGTCCTATTTTTGGGATACTAGTTTTCAAGTGAAGGGAAAAGCCTGGCAGCTAACTTTTAGAAAAGTGTGCGCTGCTCCAGCCTCCAAAGACATTAAAACAACTTCCAATCAGTACTGGGATTCCTAGATTTTGGCAGAACATACATTTTTGATTTCGCAGAGAGAGTAAAACCTTTCTACGACCTTTTTCAAACCTGACTTTTCAGTCAAACACTGGACACAAGAACACACCAATATTCTTTGTTCACTCCAGGAAGATATTATTGCTTCCAAACACATACACACACGTGTAAACTTGCACCACTTGGTACTCAGTATCATTTTGGGTCAATGCGGGTACACTTATTAAACCTTTAATGAAGGTGAAACTGTACCAATCGCATACAAATCTCATCTGTACACAAACACAGAAATGAGTTGTAATTCAACAGGAAAAAATTCTGACAACCATTCAGACTGCTGTAGCAAAAGAAAGAGCACTGGCTCATGGGATGATGTATTATTGTCGTCACCCCGGTACCGGGGCTAGCATTCCTAATGCCAAAGCCTTACATCCAGAATGGATACAAAGGGCTAATTCTTTTGCTGCATCAGACTTTGAATCCAGATTTGATCCAAGTTTAAAAACACAGGCATTCCTGCAATATGAGAAAGAACATCATCTACCAAATGAAATCTTGCCTCTAGACCAGTATGAATTTTTTTAAATTTACACTGATGGGTCTGCCCCACCGGCCGCCTTTGTTAAAGAACAGATGCTGGATGGCAAGTTCCGTCCTCATTGCACCAAAAAACGACCTCTAGGTAATAGCACGGCTCGGTTGGCAGCTTTAAAAGCCCTGATACTTGCACTTGTAAACACGGATCGAGAATTCCCCACACTCATTGTGTGCGATTCCTTTTACTGTGTGCAATCATACAATAAAGCATAAACCGCTTTGGGAACAAGTAGTTCAGTTGAGAAACGAACTACCTCTGCCCACTGAAATTTTGCCTCTCGATTTATACTGACGGATCAGCACAACCCGCTTTAGGGAGTAAGTAAGCAAGCTTACAGTGCAGCGTGTGCAATCGTTAAAGGTAGCATGCGCGATGGTAACTTCAGACCAATGGTCACTAAAACTCAATCTCTAGGAGATTGTACAGCTCAGCGAGCTGAACTACAAGCGTTCAAACTGGCACTTGTAAATACAGATCGCAAATTCCCCACACTTATAGTGTGCGATTCCTTTTCTGTGTTCAATCATATAATAAATATTTACACCATTGGGAACAAAATGGGTTTAAAGATGAAAAAGGTGGCATAATTAAACACAAAAATTATGGGAACAGGTAGTGGAGTTGAAAAATACGACCTACCAAACAAAAACTCACGTGATTAACACACCGAGTCATCAACGTGATGGCGTGCACGTTGCAGGGAATTCATTGGCTGTAGAAGCCACACAGGGGCTGTTCACACAGCTTCCGTAGCTGCGCACACTCGTTCAACAACGAGAATAGACGGTTAGAATATGGTGGCTGTAATTGCTTCACGCAAAGGCAGCACAGCAGTGCCTAAGAAATTTCCACTTATATACTCCTACAAGTTAGGTGCAAACAACATTCCATATGCTCAGATTCCTGGAGTGGGGGATAGAGTATTTCCAAATATGGATAGTAGGCAGGAATTAATCATTTAAAGAACACAAGGGCTTGGGCTCCGCGCATTCAGGGGTAATAGCTACTATTTCTTCATTGCAACAGTGCTATTGGTGGCCAAGGTTCAGAAGTCAGACTATTGGCTTTGTCTTGAACTGCAAAATCTGCAAACAAATGCCAGGCTACACCATCACAAGACCCGCGCAGGTCCCATTGCTAGACAGCATCAGACTGTCCACTTGATCGTGTCATGTAACAGGACCACTGTGGCCCCTCAAATTTTGAGGTGGCTTAAAAATATATCTTGGTGGCAGTGGATCCGTGCTCAAGTTTCCTATAGGTATGGCCTCAGCACTCAGCTGACGCTCAAAACTGTTATAGAAAGATTTGCGAGTCCATAACAGGAGATACGCAATCAACGTTACACCCTGACTGTGGCTCCACGCTTAGCTCTCGGGCTGACAAAGAAGCCATGGAAGGGATGAACGTAGTATTGCGGTACTCCTCTCCAACGCCATCCTGAGGGAATTTAGGTAGAGGAGAGGAAGGACTGGGGCATAGAGCAATCCTTAACAGCTAGGGTATTAGGCGGGGCGCTAGTGAGGTCAAACACATATGGATTCAAGGGGCAATACACACCCAGCCAAGAAGCTCTCTAGGAGGTCTGACTCCATTTACGAATGTGGGAACCTGATCATAAATGTGAAGGCACAGTGGCAGATGAAAACCATTCTGTATCTATGATCGTTTGGCTGTTTTACAGGAACTTAAGGAAACAAAGAAACAGACAAAGATTCTGTCAAAGTGAAACAGGCCGCCAATGGGAAGTCGAGGTAATCACGGCAAGACCCGTCTGAATCCCAAAAGTCGGGGATCTGGGCAGAGAGAGATAAAGATCACGGACACAAAGGAATTTGGCCCCTCATACAGAAATACATGTGCCAGTCCTTAAAGTGAAAGGAACAAGAACTGTACTTTTGCCGCATCTTGCCTTGAAAAAGGAAAACAGATTCATTTCAAATGAAAGAATCAACCAAAATTATGTGGCCAATACTGAGCAGTAGGCCTCGTGAACTCCACAGTAGTAGACGTCCCTCTCACTACTATTCAAGAACTTCAAACTGAAAAGCTCATCACGGTTGAGAAATAAAATCCATGGAGTGGGGGACTATGCAACAATGCAATGGAACTAGTTCTCCTTGAACCAACCTTTCAAATTCAAAATAAAAGTCAAGACAACACTCAAGTTGCAATTTGGCCAAAAACAAATGTGTACACCAACGTTTTTCAACAAAAACATCAAATAATAAAAGCTTCAATGTTTTTTCAAAATAAACATCAACTAATAAATGCATCAATGTTTTTCAACAAAAACAAAATATTAACTTCACCATCTGAAAGTTTTTCAGCAAAAACATCAACTATTAATTTCAACATTTCAAACGTTTTTCAACAAAAACAGCAGAAATAACTTCAACTAAACACGATGCAATTTCAACAATTGATCATACAGCTACTGGCTATTTCATTAACTGTGATACGTTTTCCATGGCTCCACGTGAACAGGAAGCGCAGCCAGCCAAAAACAAACAACGAACATGCAAGTACAAACTTTTGAACCTTTTCTTTTTCCAAAAGATACAGACCTGGCTTCACCATGGGTAGAACTATGGAGTATTTCTGGGTTCATCTTTTTCTGTTCTAGCTTTGCTTAGAGCTAGCTTTTAGTATGACTCTTAGTGGACACTTTCTACAACACAGGATCAACATAAAACTGAAGCCACGTCCATTTTCAATTCAAATGCAAAAGAGACTTATAAATGTATTCGGCCTAAACAAGCCTTTGTATTCTAAATGATATATTTAATCATCCGGTTTTTAATTCTGATTAATGTATTTTGAACTTTCATTCATTTTATCATTCATTCAGTGATGTCATTACCTGCAGTACATTTTTCTGAAAATTGGGTTACTGATACAGTGAATATTATGCTGTCTGTTTTAGGAATAATTGCTACATTTTCAGATCATGAAATGTTAGAGATTTATTCTTATTGTGACGCTTTATATCTGTTACCTTGATTAAGGTTATCAACTCCTACACAATTGTAATGCATCTAGAAATGTGGTTGTTTAAACACCAGTAGGAACGTTGCCAAACACCACCAAACACCATCGCACGGGGGTGGAATAGTTGACATACATCAGCAGGGGCAACATTAGATGCCATTTACAAAACAACACGACCGACCCAGTTCGGAAAGTATGGGTGGTTTGGCCTTTTGACACACATACCTGTCACAAAAATGATTCCTGAACATCACCAAGGGACTCAGTATACATAAGCCAGACCTACGTTATGTACAGATAACATCCAGAGGTAGTGAAATCCTACAGTGTAGGGAAGTTGTGCCCTTTTTGGCTAGAAGCCCCAACACTGAAAGTAGTGAACCAGAAGTTTCCTTTATAAAGTTCAAATGCTTTGAGCAATCTGAAAACCATGCTTGTGCAGCACTTTTATTTTTCATTTCACATCAGCTAAAGAAATATTTTTTCTTTTTTGCAAAATAACACTCTTGAATACAGACTGCCCCTCTTTCCTTTTTGATAAATTTTATCTTTCACACACACGCAGTGTGATGCACCTTGGGAATACCTTGCAAACAGGAACTATGCTTCTCATGGTTTCTAATATTTAAAAGACCAGTCTGAAAAGACTGCAACTGCAACATACCTGTTCTCTGATGCCTGTTTTTTGCTGTGAAGAATGCGTGGTCATCTGTCTGACACTTCCAAAGGAAACGCCAGCGGCATTTACCACCAGGCTGTGTCCCAAGCGTATTCCCATCAAACCAAAGCATTCCTAGCAAATCCGGAGGGTGCCTTTTTGCTTCCTTTAGCTAGCACCAAGGTATCGATTACAGCACCGGCTGCCTCAGAACCAGCAACTGGCAGCACTGCTCATTCTGTGCTCCCACAACGATTCTGCGAGGTATTACAAAGGTCCGTCCCCTGCAGTAACTAGCAACAGAAATGTTGTGTCTCTCAGCCACTTTTTATCTTGATTTTGCTAAAACATGTCCTGAAACACATTTTTTCTCTTATTGTTTCAACTCTGACCGAGTGCTTGGAGCTTTCCCTCCAAATTGACCTTTCTTTTCTTTTTTCTCTAAAGAAAGCATGGTCTTCTGAACAGCTTGTAAGAGTTTTCAATTTTATAAACAGGAACTTTTATAAGTAACTACTGACTCTAAGAGAGTATTTTTTAATGACACTATAGATTTTTCCTGTCTCCACAGAGTCTAAAGTAATTTTACATATTTTAACAGCTGCTATTTTTTCAGCTCATAAACCACTCTCATGCAACTACCTGCCAATCATATGCAAATGCCTATTTTAGTCACGTAGTTTGCTTTTAATGGGTTATTCACGATTGTCCATAGATTGGAGTGGGTGTTATGTGCTGGATTGAGGCCCTAACAGGTGCGCCGTTTCAGAGGCACAAATCCTTCGTGCCACAGAGACAGGCAGGACCTTTCACCTACATTTGGCCCTCCCTTCACAAATAACGAGCAACAGAGTCTGTCCCTTATCTGACGTGTGCTCTGGGTGCAAAAGACGGTCCATCCTAAATACGTCATATCCATGTCCAACAGTGACTAACCTACGTCACAACGAGTTCTTAAAAACAGACCCTTAGCTCTTGGGATTTTCCCTAGCACAGGATTATTGATTTCTCCAAGAACTCATTAAATATGCATGAACCACTATTTCCTAAGGGTTCATTCCTGACGTCTTCCTCTGACAGACTGTACGTCAATACTAACATTCCAAGGCACCTATCAGGTATAAATATACCTCCCTTTGCCCAAGCAAGGTAGAGGGGACCGAGACATTCCATGCCGACACTCTGACCTGAGACGCTGCAACCTGCATCATGCCACAGCTCCAGCTGGCAGAGGTCCATCCACCCATCCTGGGGTGTCCAGCTCGAGACCAGGATGAAGTCCCACTAAGGTAATGGGGTTAGACTAAATCCTAGGGGGATTCTTGGCTCTCTAAGACCTACACACATGCTAGGTACACTTGGGTACATCTAGTTAGGCATCATAGGGGTATAGGCTTTATCTTAATGCATTCTGCATTTCATGTATGTGTTCATTACTATTGCACAATGGTAAAACTGTACCATGCATTTTTATTTAACTGCACTGCTGGACATATTTCTCTGCTACTGTCCAACAGTTGTCGCAGCACTTATAACCAGTACTAGGACAACTGTGCAATAAATTTTATTGTAAACACACCCGACTGTTTCTTCTATGTACTTCTCTGAGATGAGTGACTGAATGAAAAGTAGTATATTGTTTCCACGATCCTGAGGGATTAGGGTTTTATGTTATGTGGTTGCCAGAAGCTATTCCCTTCTTGTCTTCAAGAAGTTTCTAGTGGCCTCTGAGCTAGCTGGCACAGGTAATTAAGGTTAATATAATCGATAGGGACATACCGACCTTAGTCCTATGTCAAACCTATAGGTTATATTATTCCAATGCGCAGAGCCTATTAGGGAAATAGGAACTACACTACACCAACACATGATCTAGCTTGCTATATGTGTTATGCGGCGGAGAAACAGAAGTACTCTCTAAGAGGTGGTTGAAGTGCTCTCCAGACACTGATTCAGTCTACACTGTCCATAATGTCTGCTAGCATTTCTATCATGTCAGATTTAGTATGAATGCAGATGTCTATCTATATTACCATCTATTCTGCAGTTAAAGTCACGTGTCCACATCATAGGAACATCAATGTAAGGTATTATCAAATCCGACAGGGTCCAGAAAGAAGTCCTGTCATCTGTATATGGAGCATATATATTTACTAGACATATCTCAGCCTGACCATATGAACAAGTTACTTACCTTCGGTAATGACTTATCTGGGAGAGACTATCTAGCCGCTTATTCCTTACCTTAGAATTATTCCCAGGTGTCAGACTGGATCTGGAAATTTTTAATGAGCAGTATCCGTGCGCACTGGTAGGTGCCATCGTTCGGCTTCACGTGGCGTCATCTGCGCCAGAAGTGCCATTTGCGATGCATACATAGGCGCCACCCAGGCGCGCTGACATCAGTTACTTTTTGCAAATTTCCACGCTAGAAACGCTGAGTCACGAAGTACACTGACCACTGTTTTGGAAAATTAGGGCCCTGAAAGGGGAAAACCCTGTCCCTAGAAATCTATTTGCGGAGCGGGGAGGATGGGTGGTTCGGTAACAAATCTGCGGCTAAACAGAGTCTCTACCAGATATGGCGTTACCGAAGGTAAGTAACCTGTTAATCTGAAAGAGACTTCTATTTGTAGATTCCTTACCTTAGAATAGATAGTCAAGCAATACCTCCCCAGAGGTGGGTCTGTGGACCAATTTCAGACGAGGAAGTCTTGCAGGACCGAACAAACAAAATGCCCATCTCTATGGGCCCAGCTGTCCAGACAGTAATGTTTGGTAAACATGTGCAATGAGGCCCACGCTGCTGCCAGGCAGATATCCAGGACCGGAACTCTGCGCACTAACGCAGTGATCGCAGCTTTTGCTGTGGTGGAGTGAGCACGTAAACCCTCAAGGGGTTGCTTTTTGGCCAATGTTTAGCAGATTTTGATGCAGAGCATGATCCATCGGGAGTTGGTCCACTTTGGCATGACTCGTCTTGTCTTTACTCCAACATACTCCACAAAGAGTTGATCATCCACCTGAAACTCATGTGCAGTCAGAGTAGAACAACAATGCTCTTTTTGGGTCCAGACAGTGCAGTCTCTCCTCTTCTTTTGAGGGTTGTGGAGGAGTGTAAAAAGTAGGCACATTGATGGATTGTCCTACATAAAAAAATGGAGGGACCACTCTTGGAAGAAAAGAGGCTCGTGTGTGAAGTACCAGTTGGCCAGGATAAATGGCGAGGTAGGGAGCCTTCGATGATTAGGCCTGAAGCCCATGACCCTCCGGGCAGAAGTTATTGTGACAAGGAATGCGGTCTTAATGGTAAGGATCTTGAAATGGCAATTATGAAGCAGCTCAAAGAGAGCATATATGAGAAATGTCAAGACAAGATTTAGATCCCGCTGAGGCATGATAAAAAGTGAAGGAGGAAACATATGTTGAAATCCTTTTAAGAATCTATTGGAACAGGAGATTTGAAAAGACAAGGCTGATCAGACAGCCGCAAAAAAGCAGAGTTAGCAGAGAGATAGCCGTTAGGAGTGCCCAGAGCAGAGCCCGGCTGGGCAAGAGAAAGAATAAATAGATGAACCTAGGAAAGGGGGGCAGAAAGGGGTTCAATGTGTATTTTGAACACCATGTCACATATCTTTGCCAATGGCAGGCATATACCTTAGTGGAGTGTCTTAGTGGAGGGACCCCTGACTGCCAAGATAACGTCACAGACTTCAGAAGGAAGGTTGAGATCTGTCAACTATTGCCACTCAATCTCCATGCAAGATGGCGAAGAGTTGACAGGTTCAGAGACTTCCCCTGCTGCTGCGACAGAAGATCCTTTTGAAAGGGCAGCCTGGTCAGTGGACCGATGGCCATACTCAACAGCTCAGGATACCAGACTTGAAAACTCTGGGCAGGAGTAGTATGGGCAGAAAGGAGTACAGGAGACCTGAGCTCCACCAGAGATGAAGTGTCTATGAGCGATAGCCGCCATGGAAACTCCAGTGTGCAGAACTGCTGACATTGTGCGTTCTCTGCGGTGGTGAACAGATCTAACCAAGGCTCTCCCCACTGCTGAAAGAGACCTGGCACCACTCAGGATGGAGGTGCCATTCGTGATCCGCTAGGCTTCTTCAGCTTAGTTTGTCCGCTCATTCAGAGAGCCTGCCAGGTGTTAAACTACCCTAGGATATACCCTGGCATTCCAGCCATGTCCAGAAACTCAAGGCTTCTTGACAAAGGGTCCACGACCCTACTCCGCAAAGTTTGTTGAGGTACCACATGGCAGTGGTATTGTCCATGAACACCTGCACTAGCCTTCCCTTGATGGAGGGTAGAAACGCTTTCAATGCCAATCGGATTGCCCGGTACTCCAACAGGTTGATGATTCAGTCCTGATTCGGCTTGAGACCAGAGTACTATGACCTTCAACCTCTCCCAGATGGCCGCCCCATCTCAGGAGTGATGCATCTGTCACTACTATCAGATCTGGTTGGGAAAGGGAGAGGGGTCTACCGTTGACCCATTTGCGGTTCATGAGCCACCACTGCATATTTTTTGCAGTTCACTCTGAAGAGATTACCCTGATGCTGTGCGCATTGGAACTTCAGTCCCACTGCAGAGCCCGCATATGCCAGCGGGCATGTGTCACCAGCAGGATGCAAGAGGCCATGAGTCCCATCAGCCTCAGAAATCCAGAACAGAGGCTGAAACTTCGGGTTCATTACCAGAATATACGGGACTCACCGTTCGGGAGAATAAGCCCGAAACTGTATTGTATCCAGAACAGCTCTGATGAAAGGAAGCGTTTGGGAGGGAGTCCGGTGTGACTTCGGCACGTTGCTAGTGAATCCTAGTGAATGCAGGAGGTCCACAGTAGTCTGAAAGTGCAAGACTACAGCCTGGGGCGTGCCCGCCTTCAACAGCCAGTCGTCGAGATAGGGGAAGATTAGCATCCCTGATTGCCGCAGATTAGCTGCAACCACTGTCATCACCTTGGCAAACACCCGAGGGAGTGGGTAAGGCCAAAGGGAAGCACAGTGAACTGAAAGTGCTCATGGCCAACTGTGAACTGCAGGCCTTGCAGGATGAGAATGTGGAAGCATGCATCCTGCAAGTCCAACTCTACCATCCAGTCTCCTGGGTCTAGGGCAGACAGGACCTGAGCTAAGGTGAGCATTCTGAATTTCTCCTTCTTGAAGTAATTGAGAGGGCGTAGATCGTGGATAGGACAAAGGCCTCCATATTTTTTCAGCATTAAGAAGTAGCGAGAAAGCAACCACGACCCACTTCTGGCGTCTGTACTCTCTCTATGGCTTCTTTGGCCAAGAAAGCCATGACTTCCTGGTGGAGAAGAGACACATGGTATTCTGTCAGCCATTCGTAAGATGGTGGCATGGGGGTAGAGGTAGTCACAAAGGGGAGGGAGTAGCCCACTTTGGATGATCTGCAAAACCCCTCTGTTCGATGTTATGGACTGCCAGTAGCGAATCCTGCCGCCAACTGGGGACCCATGATGCTATGAGAGCAGATTAGGAGGGTTTGGAGGCTGTAGCTGCAGGGGGTGGTGGACTGGCACGACCGCTGGCTGCCCGACCTACGGTACCGCCCCCTCTGCCATGCAGATGCTGGTTTTATGGCTGGGAGGGTAAAGGCGCGGTTGGAAACCCCTTCAGAAGCCACAAAACTAGCGAAAGGCAGATTGGGAGTGACGAGGGGCCATAGAAAGGCCCAAGGACCGGGCCATAGCCCTTCTGTCCTTAAAGCTCGCTAGCACCGAATCCACCTAGTCTCCGCAGAGAAGGGAACCATCAAAGGGCATGTCCATAAGACATGATTGGACATCCCCAGAAGAGCCAGTCATTCTCAACCAGGCGTGGTGCCGTTAGGGCACCGTTGATGAAACCGCTCTACCTAGTGAATCAGTGGTGTCCAGTCCACATCGTATTCTGAACTTCGCTGCATCTCTCCCATCGGCAACAGCCTGAGAAAGTGCCACCCAGGGCCTTCTCCGGGACAGATGGTAGCAACTGTACAACTGTTTCCCACAGGGTGTGGATCATGGTCTCTTTCGAGGCAACATAGGAAAAGAAGGTGTGGGTCTGTCACCAACATCTGCCTGTGACAGGTGCCGCATGGCTTGAAGCCGGCCTTCTCAGATGACATTTATGCCACACCAGCAGGTAAGACCTCAAAAAGACTTTGACAAAAGGTCGAAAAAAGCATAGTTATAAAGTGACTAAGGGGTAGCTCTCCCAGGATCTAAGCTAACTGGATCATCACCCATTTTGCGTTATTTGCACACTCTGCTGGCTGCTATCCTTGAGACTTGCATAAATTATTTTAAAACCATTTTAGGCCTTTTAAACTTGAGTTTTACTATTGCACTGTTTGAATTTGATGTGTTGATTCCCCCGAAGGGGGTTCCTACTCCCTGCTTCTCCCGCGCGACAACGAGAGACGCCATTTTGGGGCAGTGCGCTCTCTAGTTGTTGGCTGAACATCATTATAAATATGCGCGCTGCGCAGGCGCCTTGAGGGGTTGTTCCGCCCACCTTCTGCCGATCATCACCCATTTTGCGTTATTTGCACACTCTGCTGGCTGCTATTCTTGAGACTTGCATAAATTATTTTAAAACCATTTTAGGCCTTTTAAACTTGAGTTTTACTATTGCACTGTGTGAATTTGATGTGTTGATTCCCCCGAGGGGTTACTACTTCCTGGTTCTCCCGCTCGACAACGAGAGACGCCATTTTGGGCAGTGCACTCTCTAATGTTGGCTGAACATTATGAATATGCGCGCTGCGCGGACGCGCCGCTGGCGCGCCTAAGGCAAGCCCGTCAGCGTACCGGAAGCAGCCAGCGCCAGTCACGCTGCCCGCCACGCTCCCCAACCTGAGGGCCGGTGGCGTTATAGCAGTGAGCAACTGCAGACACTCCGCCCTCGCCCCTGCCCTCATCTCAGCAGGTGGGATGTGCTAGTGTGCCACGACTCCGTTTGCCCAACTTGTGGCTTCGGGTTGGGTTCTGTCACTGCTGACTCAGCTCGACCCAGTTCTCCTACCAGTATGGGCAAGCAGGGGCCATTAATTCACGCTGCCATGATTAACACTCGTTCACTTAGGAAGCACCATCAGGATGTCTTTGACCTCCTTGTGGACAAACCAGTTGACCTCCTGTTTATCACGGAGACATGGCTGGATGAATTCTCCAATCCTACTGTTATGTTGGCCATTCCCGATGGCTACAGGGTTTCTAGAGTCGACCGCACAAGGGTAAGAGGGGGGAGGGG
Organism: Calotriton arnoldi; assembly: GCA_963921515.1. NCBI lineage: Eukaryota > Metazoa > Chordata > Amphibia > Caudata > Salamandridae > Calotriton > Calotriton arnoldi. Next base: position 135,299 of record CAWUFW010014540.1, read on the forward strand.
TGGCTATTAAATATAGAGACAAGTGGGTCCTCCATCCGTGGGGGGAATGCGAAGCCTTGGATTTCAACATCGGCATTTCGGCACATTTTACCTTGGGAGGCTCTTTGATCTATAGGCCAATGGGACCAGCAGGGGCTTTTCTTAAAGTACTGGGGGATGTCATTGTTCCCCGGGCACTTCGCTTCTCCCACTATATTGTCCTTGGGGATTTGAATATACACCTTGACCAGGCAGCTGCTGGGGACACCAAAGAATTCCTAGACACACTGAACCTTGCCCAGCTCACCCAATGGGTCAGCCTCCCGACGCATCTTGGGGGTCATATCCTTGACCCAATTTGCTCTAATTTTCCCATCTTGGTCGAAGATCCCCTCCCGGTACCTTGGTCTGACCACTTCTTGACGTACTTTTCCTGGGTGGCAGCAGACATTAATTCCCCGTCCCGGACCAATCGCGAACCTGCTTTCCCCAAAATTGCCCCACTTGTGTTTAGCCAGGCCCTGGCGGCTTCCAGGCCCGATTCCGCCAATGACCTTGAAGGGGGGCTTGCCTGCTTTACAAGCTGGATCTCAAAAACAATGGATCTCCTATCCCCTGCCACCCTCCATAGGCTCTCCAGGGATTCTCCCTCAAAACTGTGGTTCACGCCCGATTTGAAGGAATTAAAGCAGGAGTGTAAGAAACTGGAGCGAGGCTGGCGTAAGGAATTTTGCCCTTTGGCAAAGCTCATGCTTAGGAAAAATCTAAAAATTTACTATACCGCCATAGCCCATGCTAAAAGCCTCTACTATTCGACCCGCATTGATCTAGGCAGGAATAACACCAAGGATTTTTTTTCCATTGTTCAGAGCTTCCTGGCGCCCAAAGCCCAATTGAGCACGCTCCCATCCTCAAACTCCTGGTGCGAAAATCTCTCCAGTTTTTTCATGGATAAAATTCGCACTATACAGTGGTCATTTACTTCCTGCAGCAGGGACACAGTTGAGCCCTTGCTGTCAGGGGCTCCACCTGTTTCTCCCCCTCAATCTTTGACTGCCTTCGATCCCATCGACCTGCCTAGCTCACTTAGAATCCTTAAGGGCCTGATATCAGGCTCTCCATCGGACCCCTGCGCTGCCAGACTTCTGGCAGCCGTTGCGGGGACTGTTAACCCGGAAGTTAACAGACTCATTAATATGTCCCTTCAGGAGGCTCTTGTCCCGGCAGTCTGGAAGCAGGCCAAGATTTTACCTTTATTAAAAAAGCCATCGCTTGACCCTCTGAGCCCAGTGAGCTATCGTCCCATCTCCCTTTTGCCTAGTGTGGCAAAAGTGTGAAAAAGTGGTTACTAAACAGCTTACCGAGTTCATTGAAAGTTCGGGCCTTTTACACCCGGCCCAGTCGGGGTTCAGGGCCTCCTATAGCACGGAGTCAGCTCTGGTGGAAGTCTCCGAGGCCGCACGGGATTGCTTGAATGCTGGCAGGAAGGCAGCCCTGATTCTGCTTGACCTCTCGGCGGCATTCAACACTGTTCCCCACTCGTTGCTGCTCACCCGACTTGCTGAGATTGGCATTTCTGGCGCTGCTTGGGGCTGGCTTAAATCTTTTTTGGAGGGCCGGATGCAACAGGTATGGCTCCCTCAGTCTTCCTCGTCACCACAGAAGGTGTCTACGGGGGTCCCACAGGGCCCTCCCCGAGTCCCCTCCTTTTTAATATTTATGTCACCCCCTTGGTCCAATTGGCGGAGGATCTGGGGGCCAAAATTATTGCCTACGCTGACGACACCCAGCTCCTGTTCACATGGGGGAAAAATGAGTGCTCCACCTCCTCCGCTAAAAATTGTTTGACCACAGTTTTTCATTGGCTGGCCTCCGCACAACTTAAATATAACGAGGAGAAATCTGAAATCCTTCTTTATGGAAAGTTTCCCCCTCAGTTTAGAGAAACACTCTGGCCGTCTGATTCCGCTTTGCCAGCCTCAACGGGGCAACCCGCTAAGAATCTTGGGGTTTGGTTTGAGGAGAACCTTACGTTCTGAACCCAGATCAATAAGCTAGCCGGGAACTGTTTTGGGTTACTTAAAACCCTCAGGAAATTTCTTCCTCTTCTTCCTAGGGCCGCTAAAGAAACGGTCACCCGAGCCCTTATTTTATCTCAAATAGATTATGCCAATGCCCTGTATGTTGGCATCCCGGGATATCTGCTTAATAAACTACAAGTAGTTCAAAATGCAGCGGCCAGGCTTCTCCTCAACATCCCCGTTAGAAGCAGCATGAGACAACATCTGCGCGCACTTCACTGGCTGCCTGTAGCAGAAAGGGTTAAATTCAAATCTTTAGTCATAGCACACCGCGCCCTTCATGCCTTAGGTCCAATCTACTTACGAAAGCGCTTTTCTTTCTACACTCCTTCGAGACAACTGCGCTCTACATCACAACTCCTGGCTCATGTCCCCCGTTTCCGCCTGCAAAGGATGGGTGGCAGTTCCCTTGCTTTGAAAGCTGCTCTAGCATGGAACTCGCTGCCTCTTGCTCTCCGTTGCATTCAGGACCCCATTCTTTTAAAAAAAAAAAAAAAAAACTTGAAAACATTCCACTTTATCTAAAATGGTTCTCCTCAATCCTCAAGGCTCGCGCGGGACACTCTTCGGAGTATCTGTGCGCGCTACAAATAACATAACTGGCGAGGAAAGAAAAGTACTGATGTAAGCACGTCTAGGTGGCGCCTATATAGGCGCAGTGAACATCACTTCCGGTATGGACGATGCCGAGATGTGGCACTGAACGATGCCACATCACATCTGATTTAGAGAAGTGGTGCTGGAAAGGGATCGGGCTGCCATCCAGATCAATATACCACATGCATAGGCTTAGTAAGTAGAGGACAAGAGCTGGCCCCCCCCTCCATTTTTTCTGGACCTTGCCCTCCTCCTCATCCGTGAGATGTGTTTCCTGGAGGAATGCTATCAGGATGGATTGGTGACTAAGGTATGTGCGCACCAAGTGACTTTTAGCAAAGCCATTAAAGCTGCAAATATTCCATGTGAGCAACTCTATATTCCCGCACATCTTAGTGTCTGAAGGGCACTGTTTCCGGTCGCCTGGGTGAGTCTACGATGGTATGCCTCATGCATGTGACAATATGACGATCCCTTTTTCTGAAGTGCTATATCAAGCATTTTTCTGGTCTGAGTGGCTTCATCATATGGTCGTGCAGAATGTGGTGTCCAAAAGAGAATACGCTCACAGTGTTAAATCAATGTACAAAATAGTACTGAGATCCAAGGCTGCCGGTCCTCCATAGGCATGGTCACGTCTGCATGAGACCAACAAGATGCTGCCCTCCAAACATCAGCCCTCCTGCGACCTCAGGTTATACCATTCTCAGAGGCAAATATCAGCAGGCCCTCACTAGGCTAATTTGACACCACAGAATAGAACCTTCTACTTCATACTATATCAATTTGATGTACTCAAAATGATCAACTATAGTTTGTCAAATGACTGGCATTCATATGAGTTTATAAGCTAATCAAATAAAGGGTTTAAAAACCATATGGGATTTAGCAAACCATAAATATGGTTTGTTACATTTGACAAGCTTACAGGAAGCGTATGTTCATCTCTAATTAATCATTAGGAGTAGAGGTTGAACAAAGTTGCTCTGCGCCACAAGGATTACACAAAGACTTGCAGCTGAATATTGAGGGCAGCCTTGGTATTGAGACTGTAATAGAGGAGAGACTGCATTAAAATGCTAATGATTGCACACAGCAGGGTAAGACGTGAGTGCATGAATTATGAAAGCAAGATCGCCATCTACATAACAATTCCAAAGACCAGAAAATACCAAGCTGGCTCACAGCACCGGAGACTACAAGACTATTAAAAGAACCAAGCAAAATGTTAATACTTCATATGTATGAAGCAAATTAAAAAGAAGTACATTTTAGTGGACGTAAAACATATGCTTCCAGCATCATAAACAGGCTGCACTGAAAAGGGTGGGAGGTCGGGGCATTGGGATGGGGGGATGCAAGATTCTTATGTCCTTGTTTCAGACAGGTTAAGCTTATTCTGAGACAATGGCACCATATACATCAGCACGGAGCCCAATTTTGTACAAAAAAACAAAGTAAATGTGAGGGTTGGGGAATCATTGAGATACGATTCTGGAATGTTTATGCCTGACAAATGTGAACATTCGTGTAATCGTGTGAAACTACCAAAAACCAACTCATGCCCAAGAAGTTGAAGCATCTTGGAAACGGAACCCTAATGCAAACCTTAAGAGGAGCCTACGCTGCAGTCGGACCACATTCCTTGAAGCAAAGGTGAGAGAATACTCATGGATGGCCTTTCATATAAACCTTTATAAATTGAGTGTATTCTGTCTGAAAAGTGCATCCGTTTTGAGTCAAATGAAACAAATGTAGGTGTGGGTTCTACTGTAGTGCCAGATAATGGGCAACTCTTCCCATGTGAGCTGCAGACTATGGTACATCATAATGAATACTCCGAGAACTACAGTCTTCACACAGAGATGGCAAAAAGTCTCTGGAAGATATAATCCACAGCGATGTACTCTATCCTAGGAAACGTCAGCTACTGAAAGATACCCTTTAAAACGTTTGCAGGTCGTTGAGCCCTTCATGTGTGGTATGGGCCAGCCCACATCAGCAAGAAAATACTGATGCTCAAATGCGATTAGGGATCCGCTATATCAGTCTAAGTGCCCACTGTTCCTCTGCCATCACTAGGTCAGCTTTGGAAGAAAGACAGATACAAGAGTAAGTCTTGTGTCTAGATCTCGGATCCTTACTGTCCCAAAAAGATGTGCAGAGGACATCAATGTGTGGCAATATCTGAAAAAAACACAAAGGTCACAATTGCATCCATTGCAATTCAAATATGGGATTTCATGAGTCTACAATATTCATGTCTATAATTGGGTCAGGACCCTTTTATGTAGAACTTGAACAGGTTGATTAACCTTGGATTAAACAGGGTGATCTTACCTCTGACCCAAACCTCCCAAAGTTGACAAGACCTGGATTGGAGAGATCTCCTGGCTTTTTATTATAGATGCTCAAGATGAAGTTCAGAGTGAACGTGGAAATCATGGAAGCAAAAAACTGGAAAGAGAATATACACAAATGAACGAAGGTTATAAAACACACCGACATTATAAAATATACAATACAACTGTTGAGAAAAAGAAGATGAGACAACCCAGCCATCAGGCAACCAAGCCCACACAGTGTTGTGCTTTAAGGTGCACAGATAATCCAAGAAATGAAGGTTGCCCATTTCAAACAGCCCAGCTCCAGTTTCAATGACAAAATAAAATGGAGGGCACTATGGACAACCAGCCCAGGTCATACAACCAGCAGGGCATGCGTCCCAGACAACTCTAGCACATCCCCATGATTTTGCTGTGTAACACAGTTGTATCATGTATTCTGGTCTTCTAAATCTGATTCACTCACAATCTTACAAGCAGCAGAGATATAGCTCTATCCGGATGTTTATCAGCTCCACTATCGTAGTATTACTGCCTTAGCACTACAACAGAGCAGCAGGCACTTACAATTCTCCATGTGAGCAACTGGTTCCAAAAAGAAGCTCCTTCCTCCAAGCTGAACAGGACACCACCTGCAAGAGATAAAATAGAAACAAAGCTCTTTTTCTGGAAGAAATCCAATTTTCCCAAGGGTTATACAAACATTTTGTGACATCACAACTGCCAACGGACAAGAGCTCCAAACTCCACAGCTGTTTTGCACAAACAATCCAACAGCTGACTGCAAACAATAGTCCCTTACCAAGAAAAATCCATCATGGTCACCTGCATATCAATGATCCCATTGTGAACTTTTCCACCACAACTCTCTCTGTGCCGAAAATACCAGCATGTCCTTTCACAAATACATTCCCTCACATGACAATCAACTTGCATAAGTACACTGTAGAAGAATGTAACCAGCCCAAATCCTGAAGGCTCACTAGCAGATTAGGCAATGTGATAGAGTGCTCTGTCAGCAATTGCAGGTTGGCCTGATAAACGTGCCTTCAGTGCCACCTGGCACTCAGCCAGAGCTAGAGCCATAGCTTAATACTCCCAATGCCACGGGAGAGGCCATCAGATATCCCTGGTTGTATTCAGATTGTCTACATCCTCATGTGAGTCCTTAGAAGTGACTTTGGTCGTAATCACTGAAACTTTGTTTTAGTCTCCTCTGTGGTAATACTGTAATATCGTCCCACCAAGGAAGAGCCAGATGCAGTGACCTTCATGTTGGGAAAGTAGCAGAGATGGAACCCAGAGAAAAATTGACAGCCCTGGGGTGAATAAAGGTCACCTACGAGCAAGCATTGTTGATTGTGGAGGTTGGCAATCCCGTGGCATTATCCTGGGAGTCCTGATGAGTAGGCTTCCCTTACATGTGAAATCATAACTGTCCACAAGACGTTGAGGGGTATCTTGTTCATGAGCAGATGCCGACTCTCCTCCTCTGTTGGATTCAAATACTGATTCACAGTTTTACTCTGAACATCATCTTTAAAATGCTCAGGAGCTACACTAGAAAACTGCAAATCTAAGAAAGAAATATACATAATAAAACAAATGATGATGCCCCACTCTGACATGGAAAGTTTAGTGAGAGTCTTATAATCAGTAATGAATGTCTTTTGATCTGTGGAAACCTTGACTGTGAGCCAAAATTCACTGCTGCAGCTTGGTTCGCGAGGACCTCAGCCAAGAGAAGATGGGCATTTAACATGGTGGTGCTCAAAGTCTCACATTTCTTCCAAGTAGGCAACATAGGGCTTTGTAAGTGGCATATAAAAGGCACAGATAGAGCAGACTCTCATCCTTTTTCATGCTATTCAATTGGACTCCCTACTAATTTATTTTTCAATTAGCTGCTAAACATTCCACAGTTGCAGTCCCGCCTTTAAGGGAAATGCAGATTTGCTATTCATGTACAGTGAATCTGGAACAACCCCCTCCCAGTACCTGCTCTTGGACCAATCTGTCCAGTTTCAAGCGCTTGCTCAATGCAATCATTCCAATTGCAGTGCTAAGTCAATGTTTAGGCATCATCCCAGGGATGAACGCACTATTTAAGTTCACTTAACAAGTTGGCCAAGTTGTACATTTGACTCTATCATTGTGTACACTTCTTGGATGGATTTGGCAGAATATGTAGTGAATCCCCCACCTTTCACATGACCGTACATCACTTTTTAGATAGGCATACACAAGCACACAAATTCATTCTCTCTCTCTCTCTTTCTCTCTCCCTCTCCTGTAAGGGTATCTTATTGATGTAATTTTCTACGTTGACTCCAAAAGATAAAACAAATAAAAATTGGTTCATAAAAAAAAAAAAATCAAAAAAAATCTACAACTTCTTAAAAAAGGGTCTCCTGACATCAAGGACACAAATCTAAACGGTAAGTTGGCAAGCAAGGAAAATCTAACACTAGACCACTTCCCAGCAAGATTTCTCAACACGGGCAGTCGTGGATGGTTGCTACTGTTCGCATTGAGAAACCTTCTGTTTGCGTTCAGGAAGCGGCAGGAAGAAGCAGCGCCCTCCTGCACTGTGTGAGATGCGGTTCGCACTCATTTTATAGTGCGGGACAAACACCCGGCACTAAAAATCAGTGCGAACGCCGCGAGGTAACCCACTCTGCCGCTCGGGGAACCCGCATAGCTTGGCAGAGTTTTGTAGTGGAACTCCCCGAACTCTACCCAGGCTTACACAAGTCTATGCAGCAGCCTGTTCTACCACTTTTCGGCAATAACCCACACTGGATAGTGATTAGACGCGTCCTGGTGTGCTCTCATATTAATGTCCATAACAATGTCCTAAAAGGCGAACAGCCACTCTAACAAACGCTGTAATCAGCTCCAGAAAAGCGCCACAATCAAAGATTATTTTGATGGGAAGTTTATTCTGAGTGAAGTTGTGGCTGAGATGCTTCAGTCAACATCTTTTATTCTAAAATCTCCTACTCCTTCAGTAACAGTGGCTAGCAGCTGTCGCAGACATGGTGGTCTGTACAGTGTTGCAGTTTCCCATTTTATTCACAGATCAAAAAGGGATGAGTATACTGAAGACCTTTTGAGAACGGGAAGGTACTATAATAGGCATGGAATAATCTTTCACATAGATGCAGTAACTGCAGATTTGAGGCAGAACACATTTGCAGAGACAACACAAATATGCGGTTAGTTTCACCTCCTGCATATTTATAAGAGAGGCTCATTTTATTCTCTAGCACTCTAGCAGCTGAATAAACAGAAGCATCATATTCTTACCCACAGGAGCCCCAAAAGCAGCTGAGACACCGGCAGCGGCTCCAGCCGACACAAAATCCCTTTTTTCTGTGTCTCTGCGAAAGTACTCAAAGATCTGAAAGAAGAGAGAGCTGGGTAAAGAGAATATCAGCTTTGTCCTCAATGCTTCTTGTAACACTAATCACCAGATGGAAAGAAAGTTGGCCAGTGCAAGAAAACGATTCACCCACAAATCACCTTTCTCAGTTTCCAGGCCCTGCCTTGTGCCAACTCCTATAATTTGGGGTTTCCATGTTAATTACCGGATACCATTTTCACACTGTGGTTTCCTTATTCATTTTGATGTTAGACAAATGGCTATTCTTAATAAACATACATTTAAAGCACATGTATTGTCCTACTTGAAACCAAACTCTGCTTTGAGTCTCCTCAAGTTTGGCTTCTTTGCACTGTCTCGTAGAACATTTGTTATCCTAACTTCCCAATAAACACTAGCAACTACTTCCAACAAATGAAAGCTCCCTTGCGCCCAACAAATGCCAGCGACTGTTCTCTCATCCAATGTCTGCCCCCTTCTCCTAGCCATGTGTTTTTCACCTTCCAGCCAACATCTGTTTCTTTCCCAGACCATTGCCTGCATTTTCCTTTTGAATCATCTCACACCATTTTCTTTCAGACCAATCAATTAACACCTCCTTGCCTCCTCCCTACAACAGAGCTCCTGCTTCAGTCCTCCCAACTAATATCAGATTCTCCCATCCCAGACAACCATTGATTGCTTCACCCACCCCAACCACCTGCTTCTCCCCTCCCAAAGAACTAAGGCTTGCTAATTCCCCATGCCCCACCAACCTAACCAATCCATGCAATTTCTCCCTTAAAACCACCAAGGCCTGCTTCTCCACTCCCAATCGACACCTGCTTCTTTCCTGCCAAACAAGAGCTTCCCTGCTTCCAGTCATGCATGCTTCTCTTGAAACAACCAACTTCCCAACATTTGCTTCCTCCCCTCCCAACCAATCACCAAATGCATGTTTATCTGTGTCCAATCAACCACCCAGAATCTGTTTCTCCCCAACCAATCATCACCAGCATCCCACAAAACCAATTCATGGCTGCTTCTCTTCTTCCAACCAATACCTGCTTCTCTCCTCCATGCCAACACCTGCTTCTCTCCTCCATGCCAACACCTGCTTCTCTCTTCCAACCCAATGAATGCTTCTCTCCTCCATACCAACACCTGCTTCTCTCCTCCAAGTGGTGCCTGCTTCTCTCCTCCAAGTAGTGCCTGCTTCTCTCCTCCAAGTAGTGCCTGCTTCTCTCCTCCAAGTGGTGCCTGCTTCTCTCCTCCAAGTGGTGCCTGCTTCTCCCCTCCCAAAGCGGTGCCTGCTTCTCCCCTCCCAAAGCGGTGCCTGCTTCTCCCCTCCCAAAGCGGTGCCTGCTTCTCCCCTCCCAAAGCGGTGCCTGCTTCTCCCCTCCCAAAGCGGTGCCTGCTTCTCCCCTCCCAAAGCGGTGCCTGCTTCTCTCCTCCAAAGGGGTGCCTGCTTCTCCCCTCCAAAGCGGTGCCTCCCAATAAATGCCCTCTTCTCTCTCCAATGAACGCTCATTTTCGCCTCCCAATCAAAGCTGTTTCTAACCTCTTAACCAAAACCTGCTTTTCCCTCTAAACAATCAACACCTGCATTACCCCAGCCAATTAACAGCTGCTTGTCTCCTCCAACCAATGCTTCATTCTCTCCACCCAAACAATTCCTGCTCCTCCCAACCAAAGCCTCCTTATCTACTGTCAACGAATACCTGCCTCTCACGAAGGGCAGCTCCTTTCCCATCAATCAAGATCTACCTACTCAGAGCTTCCCAATAAACAGCTGATACTCTCTTTTCTTCCCTGACCTCCTGCTTGGTGACCATATAAAGGGCTTCCTGTCCAATCTAATATGAATGATGCACATTTGTAGGGCGCACGGCTACTCAGCAAGAGTGTCCCAGCACAAATAGTCTCAGTCTAACTAACCAAAAACACCCCATACCACGGAATAACCAGGTTTTGGGTAGTTTCTTAAAGACAGCCAGGTCAGTAACACTTCTGAGGGTTACCGGGAGCAGGTTCCAGGCTTGGGCTCCCAGGAACCTGAAGGAACTTCCTCCCGAACGGGCTCAGCGTATTCTAGGAACGCAGGCCAGACCCATGGAGGATGACCTCATAGTTCTGGCCGGCATGCAATGGCTAACTCTCTTTCTGAGATCGAACGCACCCCTGCCATGAAGAGCTTTGAAAAACAGTACCAGAGCCTTAAATCTGATCCTCTTTCTCACAGGAAGCCAGAGTAATGCCTTCAGGTGAGGGGACATACGAGTCCTGGGCTTAAGCATAAGTACCAGTCTAGCAGCAGCATTTTGAACCACCTGCAAGCGGTGGAGAAGACACTCTGGGAGGCCTAGGTACAGCGATACCAAAGGGGATGATGGACGGAGCGTTTGAGCAAATCAAACACTCACCCCCAGTCAACTGATCTGGGTTTAATCCATCATCATTCTTTAGCTCACTCCACCACCCCAGTTCAGACATGGCCATATGCAAATCAGTCTGACCCTGTGCCTCATGGGAACAGTCCAGCCCGAACTGCCAAGCCATGTCTTCCTTGGACCGGAAACAAGCATCTTGGGACCGGTTTCTGGCTATTCAGCCGTCATCAGCCAGGCTAGCTTGAATCCAGTGGCAAAGTGAGCAAGGGACCCACGTCTGGGCATACCCTGCCAACTTAGGGCGAACAAAGCGATACCAAAGGGGATGATGGACGGAGCGTTTGAGCAAATCAAACCCTCACCCCCAGTCAACTGATCTGGGTTTAATCCATCATCATTCTTTAGCTCACTCCACCACCCCAGTTCAGACATGGCCATATGCAAATCAGTCTAACCCTGTGCCTCATGGGAACAGTCCAGCCGTGGGTCCCTTGCTCACTTTGCCACTGGATTCAAGATAGCCTGGTGGATGATGGCTGTAAGCCAGAAACCGGTCCCAGGATGCTTGTTTCCGGTCCAGGGAAGACATGGCTTGGCAGTTCGGGCTGGACTGTTCCCATGAGGCACAGGGTCAGACTGATTTGCATATGGCCATGTCTGAACTGGGGTGGCGGAGTGAGCTAAAGAATGATGATGGATTAAACCAAGATCAGTTGACTGGGGGTGAGTGCTTGCAATGTTCAACACTCTGTCCATCATCCCTTTTGGTTTTGCTATGTTCGCCCTAAGTTGGCAGGGTATGCCCAGACGTGGGTCCCTTGCTCACTTTGCCACTGGATTCAAGATACTTTGAAAATAACAAGGACCCCCTGTAAGGTAAATGTAACAATTCCTAGGACAGGGTAATAGCAATTATGAATAGTAAACTCCTAGGCAATTAAATAATTTTTTTGTGCCACAATTGTAATTTTATTTTATGAAATGTGGATTGTTATATAATTGTATATTTGGTCGCATTACACTACAGCTAAAGATTACATTGGTTTGTGAATTAAAGATTTGACTAGTGATAGCAGTTTTTAATATTTGCTGTTTGAAATGTATATATGTATGTCAAAGATTTTATGATTAATTGAAAAGAAGATTTATAAAAAAAAATTTTTTAAATAAAGATTAAAAAAAAATTCTAAACAGTTTTGAGTTGGTACATTGTGTTGCATTAACTGTGAGGATTTATTATTGGCTTATTTTTAAAGGCCTATACTGTGCCATTATCTTTATTTAATTGCCTAGGAGTTTACTATTCATAACTGGATTCAAGATAGCCTGGCTGATGATGGCTGTAAGCCAGAAACCGGTCCCAGGATGCTTGTTTCCGGTCCAGGGAAGACATGGCTTGGCAGTTCGGGCTGGACTGTTCCCATGAGGCACAGGGTCAGACTGATTTGCATATGGCCATGTCTGAACTGGGGTGGCGGAGTGAGCTAAAGAATGATGATGGATTAAACCCAGATCAGTTGACTGGGGGCGAGTGCTTGCAATGTTCAACACTCCGTCCATCATCCCCTTTGGTTTTGCTAGGCCTAGGTACAGGACATTGGCATAGTCCAGACTGGATGTAACCAATGCCTGGACCACGGTTTTCCTGGTATCCAATGAAAGTAGTGGAAGAAATTTCCTCAACATTCGTAATTGGCCAATGCAGGTGCCTACTACTGACTGGACTTGTGATCTCATTGAGAGAGCACTATCAATATAGATGCCCAGATTTGTTACCGTGGTTTGCGCCGAGAGTGGAGGAGACATCCTCAGGCCACCAACGTCTCCACTCTTCCGAGGGCGGGGTGCCAAAAAAGATAATCTCCGACTTCTCCGAATTACATTTCAATTGGTTCCTCCTGAGCCAGTTGAACACCTTAGTGAGGCAAAATCTAATCTTATCACCCTCAAAGTCAGCTTCCTTATCACAGGGGAAAATTAGCTGGGTATCATCAGCGTATGAAATTATTTTTGCCCCACATGCTTCCGCTAGTGGTGCAAGGGGCGACATTTATAGATTGAAAAGGGTGGGGATCAATACAGATCCCTGTGGGACCCCCACTTTCACTTTTAATAGACAGATTAAATAAGAATCCCATATAACTATAACTTTCTGTGCAGATGGAAATGGGGGCATACAAAGAACTATTGCTACTAAACTATTTAAGGACAATTATCAATGCAGTTTTGAAACTGCACTACAGATTTGCACCTTGTTACAGGGTGGGCCTTCAAAATGTTTTATCCTTTTGGGTGGTGATGGGGTAGACGACATACCTGTGCTTAAGAATAATGTAGGCAGTCAGTTTCTGAGCAGCTCTGTCTTTTGCAGAGGTTTTCATGTTAATGTTTGAAGCAATGGAGGCACTAATGCTCTTTACAAGAGATGGGGCAGGTTCTCCACATTCAGGGTAATTTACGTCCTTGTCTCCAAGTCCAAACTCCAGGTTTTCTTCACCAGTCTAGAGTGTATCCCTAACTAATAAACGACTGTAGTAAGAGGTTTTAATCAAGATTCACTCCTTTCCTCTACACTGGTATGCATAGCATCACTTGAATTAAAATCTGAAATAATCTGTTTCAAAGGTCAGTGTAATTCAAAGCTAATGGCAGCTGGGGCCAGAAGGGCAGTTGGGGACCTAGAATTCAGGGCCTATCCACCATTTGAATATTTGTGGGGAGCCAGCCAAACTAAAATGCATTGCTCTAATTATACAGTCCAGTCCAATGGTACCCATGCGTCCCATAACTTGTAAAATTTCTCAGAATCCATGGTAATGGGCAACATCCGGTAATACTCATTAGAGATGTATAGCAATTCCAGACAGACCTCTGGCCTACGTTGTGGTTGCAGATCATCTGCCCGAGTAAACAGAGGATATATGAAAAGAGCACTGAGCACAACTTTGTGCAGATATGAGCAGTTACCAGGTTACTGGCGTATTTCTTTGTATATGGGTTTCTTCTTGCAGGTCACAGGCAGTCCTGTCTGAACTTGCTTAATTAATGCAATGACAGCCTCTTGATATAAACTAGATACACCATAACCGAGCTACGATGGCCAGTGCAGGATGGGAGGAGAGAAGCACAGGGCCATTAACGGGGATAAAGGAGAGAGTTACCAACAATATCTATAGCGGTATCAATGCAAACGACAAGCCCTGAAAGGGGAAAACACTGTTCCTAGAAATCCGTTCACAGAGCGGGGAGGATGGGTGGGTCGGTAAGGAATCTGCGGCTAGATAGAGTCTCTACCAGATAAGGGTAACCGAAGGAAAGTAACTTGTTCATCTGATAGAGCCGTCTAGCTGAAGAATCCTTACCTTAGAATAGATACCCAACCAATACCTCCACAGAGGTGGGTCTGCAGACCAATTTCACAAGAGGAAGTCCTGCAGAACCAAATGGACAAAGTGCCCGTCTCTACGAACCTGACTGTCCAGGCAGAAGTGCTTGGTAAACGTTTGCAGGGAAGCCAACGATGCTTCCAGGTAGATGTCCAGGACTGGAACTCTGCAAGCTAATGCAGTGGTTGCAGCATTAGCTCTGGTGGAATGAGCATGCAAACCTTCAGGGGAATGCTTCTAAGTCAATGCGTAGTAGATTGTGATACAGAAAATAATCCATCAGGAGATGGTCCACTTCTGTACAGACCGTTCTTTCTTCACTCAGACATACCCCACAAAGAGATGGTCATCCACCCGGAACGCTCATCTGCAGTCAAGGTAGAATGACAGCGCTCTTTTTGGGTCCAGATCGTGAAGTCTCTCCTCTTCCTTGGAGGGATGCGGTGGAGTGTTTAAAGTAGACAGAATGATGGTTTTGCCCATGTGAAATGGAGTGACCACTTTCGGAAGAAAGGGCGCTCACGTACAAATCACCAATTTGTCTGGGTAGATGTTAAGATAAGGAGGCTTGGATGACCAGGCCTGAAGCTCACTGACCCTCTGGGCAGATGTTATAGCCATGAGAAAGGCCATTTTGATGGTAAAGAGCCTGAGCGGACAACTGTGCAGAGGCTCAAAGGGAGCGCACATAAGGAAAGTGAGGACGAGATTGAGGTTACACTGGGGCATAATGAAAGGAGTGGGAGGAAACATGTTGCAAACCTTTTAAAAACCTATGTACAATAGGGGATTGGAAATGGGAAGGTTGGCCAGGCAACTAAAGAAAAGCGGAGATTGCAGAAAGATATCCCTTAACGGTGCCCAGAGTCCCCTAGGGTGGGGCAGTGGCGACGGGCAATGGTCCTATTCATAGGAGCCCCTGTGTTTGGCTTGGAACAGGTCCTAAGTAGGACATCCATGAGAGCTTTGTTGAATGGGAGTAGCGGTTCTGAGGGGGGCAGGGGGGTGATACTCCCGGTTGCAGCATCTCAGTCAAGACATTTGTCTCGACTGCCACTTAGGGTAGGCTAAGGTCAAGGACCTCAGCTACCTTCCGCAGCACCATGGCGAATGACGCTCCCTCCTCCATAGCCACGGTAGGGGGAGAAAGCATGGCAGTTAATGGAGAAGTGTCCAGTCCACTGGCTTCACCCAGATCCTCACACCAGTCCATGTTTGCCTCACATCAGGCTGGTATTCCTTAGGGTCCAGCGACCCTTTCCAATCCTCCCCGAGTCCTAGCCGGTAAGAATAGGGCTCAGGCTCTGGCCTGGACGGCATGGCTTCAGTCGGCACTGGAGCTGACGTCGGATGATGCCCCTCTGGCTCCGTGTCGGAGATGAGGATGGGTATGGCGCCAGTGGGAGCATCTGCTTCAGGGCTGGCACCAGGAAAAGTCAGGATGGTATGACCGGCACCAGTCCGGATCCATCTGTGGATCCAGGAAGCCCAACTGGCACCGAGGCTGGAGCCGCCGGATTAAATCCAGAAGGGGCCCATCCTGAACCCGTAGGACATGAAAGCGCACTAGCGGGAACGGGCCACCCAAATATGAGGTGCATGAACTCATAAAATTCTCTGAGTTGGGCGGGGGTCGCTCCGACTTCCGGAAACTCTGGGAGGCGTGAAGCCGGCCCATGCGCTGGCTCGATCAGGGAGCCAGGCCTCGAGTGGCGACGCTCCCTCGTTGGCCGACAGATGAAGTGAAGTCGAAGTACGCTTCGACTTCTACTTTTAGTTGGAACTTCGGCTTATGCGAATGGCTCTACGACTTGGAGTGCGACAACGACCTCGGGCTTCACGACCACTCCCCGGACCTTTCTATCGACTGGGACCTCAATCGATGCATATCAAGCCGCCAGAAGCTTTTGGGATTGCTCCCTCAAGGCCTTTGGATGCATGACATGGCAGCTGGGGGAAGGCCTTCGGGTCATGGTCCTGCTCAAGGCACAAGAGCCAAACAAGATGCGGGTCCATCACCGAGATCTGTCGGTGACAGGTGCTGCAGGGCTTGAAGTCGGCCTTATTAGATGACATTTCTGGCACACCAGGAAGTAAGACCTCAAAAACGCTGAAAGAAAACTAGTCAAAAAATGACTAAGGGGTAGCTCTTCCCAGATCTGCGCTGGCTGGCGCAAAAAGAACAGACGTCAGCGCGCCTGGGTGGTGCCTATATAGGCACCGCGAACGCCATTTCTGGCGTGGACGACACCACGTGGAGCTGAACAATGCCACCAACTGAGGCGCACGGGTAATGCTCACGAAAAATTTCCGGATCCAGTCTGATGCCTGAGGATAAATCTAAGATAAGGAATCTGCATCTAGACGTCTCTATCAGATGAACAAGTCACTTACCTTTGGTAACGCCTTATCTGGTAGAGACTATTTCTAGCCACAGATTCCTAACCAACCCACCCATCCTCCCAGCTCTGCGAACGGATTTCTAGGGACAGGGTTTTCCCCTTTCAGGGGCCTAGGTTTCCACACCAGTGGTCAGTGTACTTCGTGGCTCCGCGCTACTGAAGTGGAAAGTTGCGAAAAGTAACTGATTTTCGCGCGCCTGGGTGGCTCCTATATAGGCATCACAAACGTCATTTCTGGCGCGGATGACGCCAAGCGGAGCCGAACACCACCACTTACTGGCGTGCAGGGGTACTGCTCACTAAATATTTCCGTATCCAGTCTGACACCTGGGAATAATTCTCTATCAAATGGGCCAGTAGTCAACCTTCCCAGCTTTGGGTATGTTGATAAATTACCTGTTTTACAAAACTATCAATTGAGTGACACTGAACATCAGTTGAGTCACGGTCTGCACATTGGAATGGTAGTCTTCCCCGTTGAGAGGAGGCGAAATAGGGGAGCATACACATTACCAACTAATGTGGGACACCCCACAGGGACTTCTGAATCTCTTATACTAGGCACATAACAAATGGGGACATGAGAAGTAGGGCAGCATATAGTTACTGTGCCAAGAAGTATCAACCTGTCGTGTAGTTCCTATAAATCTCTACAGGATATGCACATTTAGACATCAAACTGTGGGTTTGGTGTCCAGACTGATTCCAGACACCCCCACCGGATATGTTCGCCTGTATACCAGTTAGCTCACAGTGCCACTATAAACCCCTCCTACCAAGGAGAAAATAGTTTCTGGCAACTATTGAACATGACAACCTTGTCTTCTCAGGGATCGTGGTAACAGTACAGTACTTTTCGCTCAGTCACTCGTGCTCACTTTGTCTCAGAGAGATACACAGAATAAACGATGGGGACGTTTTCAATAACCATTTTTTTTTTAACCAGCGTCATTCCAGTGTAAAATACGTGTGCTGTGACAACCATGAGACAGACACAGATGTATACCGTTATAAGCATCAACAGAGTAAACAGATGGTAGAATTCTACCATAGTGCTAAAACAATGGATATATGCAGGCATATAGATACATGACAGTAAAAATGCGTACTCCTACGATGCTAACCCTAACTAGATTTACCTAAATGTACCTAGCATGTATGTAGGTGTATGGCCAAGAATCCCCTTAGGAAAGAGCCATCTCCATTGCTTGATGTGAGAGAACGAAGGACCCCGTCTTTGTCTTGAGATGGACACCCCGTGAGGGATGTCAGACCACTGGGTGCTGGAGTGTCTGCGTGCAGGAACCTCAGCATCTCGTGTCAGAGTGTCAGCATGGAAGTCTTTCTCCTCTGCCTGCCCCAGCAAAGATATGGTGCTTATATACCCAATAGGTACCCTCAGGGGTTCTACCTTGCTGTGTCATGTCGGCCGAGGAGGACGATAGTGATGAACCTTATACACAGTTATTATTCAGAAGATGGTAATCCTGCTGTTACTCTGAGAATCCTCATGCATATAAATGAGGCTAGTTTTCGGAGAAAACCACACAACATTTATGCAGCACCTAACTAGGTAAAAGGTCAGCACCAAAACCGTTATGGAGTACATGGCTGGCTAAATGTAGGTGAAAGGTTAGGTGACTACCCAGGCCTATATTGGGGTACATTACGAATCATAAAACCCTAACTCCAGGATCCCCATCAAGCAGCACCTTCCTTCAACCAGCCACTGCTTGCTCTTCCCGTCACTCCACATACTTGCCTGATCCATATCACCTTTCACATATCTCTTGAAGTTGGTTTCCTTCCCATTCAGACCTCTCTCTATTGGTTTTTGCTCTGTGATCACATTAGCCATGATACCATTACTGATTTTATATATTCTCATACTCATAACCTTGCACAACATTCTGGGACATTTCGTTTTATTTACAGGGAAAACAAAGATGCCCAAAGCAGAGAGATTCAAGCACAGAAGTGAAAAGACACTAAAGCCTAAGACTGGGTGAAACAAGCAGATTGGCATAATCTATGACGACAATGCGTATCACTGACTTCAGATGTTCATTAAATGGCACTTACTGTTTACTGCTTTCAATCTCACTTTATGAAGATTTTACCTTAAAATCTCGCTTTAGTGACGTAGATCTTCCTTGCGAAATGCCTGCCGCTACCACAGCCCCAGAATGGATCATCGGGCCTTCCTGAAGAGGAGAGATGCATGTAAAATGTTATGAGGAAGATGTATGTAATATGTAGTAACAAACAAAGTTCAGGATTACAGCTGCAGACAGAATGTGGTACTCAAAACATGGGAAAAACACCACAGAAACTATAACAATTTATTGGATTTTCTCCCTTTTAATGTGCCTTTAGGAAAAGTCCTCAGTTTCATGGCAGGTACTATGGCCACTGGACGACCTGGGAGGATCTGCACCCCAAGAAATGCAAAGATAATAATGCTGAGCTTCAGGTCAGCTTCTTCTTGTAAACACTTGAATAAAACGTATAATAAAGTTCAGCTCTGCTCAAGGAGTAGGTGATTAAAGAGACTTTCAAACAATAAATTTTTGCTCTTAGAACTACAACTATTTATTTATTTTATTTCTGTGTTTTATAGAGCGCGAACTTGACCCGTTAGGGTATCAGAGCGCTTTACAGGAAAACATAGCATTGCAAAGTCAGGCTTAGAATCACCAGGTAACGGATCGAGTAGGGGGGGGGCAGGATACATACGAGAGAGAGAGGGCACGTATTTACAGATTACATTCACAATTACTCAAGACGAGACAACATATTTACAGGTTACATTTACAATTACTCAGGATAAGTTCCCAGAGTTCTTGGTGGGGTGATTAGATTAACTAACACTCCATTCATACATTTTCCTTTCCTGGACATGATGTCCTATCACTCGCCTATGCAAAACACACAAGATGATGGACGGAATGTTCCACATTGGCAAACATTCACCCCCAGTCACAGATCTGGGTTTAATCCATCGTTATTTTGCTTCACAACGCCACCCCAGTTCAGACATAGCCATATGCAAATCAGTCTTGACCCTGTGCCTCATGGGAACAGTCCAGACCGAACTGCCAAGTCATGTCTTCCCTGGACCGGAATCAAGCATCCTAGGACCGGTTTCGGGCTTTCAGCCCTCATCAGCCAGGATAGCTTGACTCCAGTGGCGTAGTGAGCACGGGACCCACGTCTGGGCATACCCGTCCCACTAAGGGCGAAATGCAAAACACACAAGATGATGGACGGAATGTTGCACATTGGCAAACATTCACCCCCAGTCACAGATCTGGGTTTAATCCATCGTTATTTTGCTTCACCACGCCACCCCAGTTCAAACATAGACATATGCAAATCAGTCTTGACCCTGTGCCTCATGGGAACAGTCCAGACCGAACTGCCAAGCCATGTCTTCCCTGGACCGGAATCAAGCATCCTAGGACCGGTTTCGGGCTTTCAGCCCTCATCAGCCAGGATAGCTTGACTCCAGTGGCGTAGTGAGCACGGGACCCACGTCTGGGCATACCCTTCCCACTAAGGGCGAAATGCAAAACACACAAGATGATAGACGGAATGTTGCACATTGGCAAACATTCACCCCCAGTCACAGATCTGGGTTTAATCCATCGTTATTTTGCTTCACCACGCCACCCCAGTTCAGACATAGCCATATGCAAATCAGTCTTGACCCTGTGCCTCATGGGAACAGTCCAGACCGAACTGCCAAGCCATGTCTTCCCTGGACCGGAATCAAGCATCCTATGACCGGTTTCGGGCTTTCAGCCCTCATCAGCCAGGATAGCTTGACTCCAGTGGCGTAGTGAGCACGGGACCCACGTCTGGGCATACCCTTCCCACTAAGGGCGAAATGCAAAACACACAAGATGATGGACGGAATGTTGCACATTGGCAAACATTCACCCCCAGTCACAGATCTGGGTTTAATCCATCGTTATTTTGCTTCACCACGCCACCCCAGTTCAGACATAGCCATATGCAAATCAGTCTTGACCCTGTGCCTCATGGGAACAGTCCAGACCGAACTGCCAAGCCATGTCTTCCCTGGACCGGAATCAAGCATCCTAGGACCGGTTTCGGGCTTTCAGCCCTCATCAGCCAGGATAGCTTGACTCCAGTGGCGTAGTGAGTACGGGACCCACGTCTGGGCATACCCTTCCCACTAAGGGCGAAATGCAAAACACACAAGATGATGGACGGAATGTTGCACATTGGCTATCACTCGCCTAGGCTGAATCTTCCTTATTGATGATACCTTATACATGATCTCTGCCACATGACGCATCATCACACTTTCCTTCATCAGGAGACTGCCATTACATTGTGCATTACTCTTCTTTCTTCCCTCTCTTCATGGCACTCACAACACCTCCTAGATCACTGCACATCTCCCTTAATGTCTTGTGTCCTGTCTGTACAGCTGCGAAAACAACAATTGATGGACAGAATGCAGAACAATGTCATACATTCACCCCAGTACAGAGATCTGGGCCTAAATCCATCGTTTTTTTGCTCACCATGCCATTCCAGTTTGAACCCAGCCATATGCAAATCAGTCTTGACCCTGTGCCCAATGGGAACAGTCCAGCCCGAACTGCCAGGCCAGGTCCTCCCTGGACTGGAAACAAGCATCCTAGGACCGGTTTCGGGGTTTCACCCCTCTTCAGCCAGGATAGCTTGACTCCAGTGGCATGGAGAGCACGGGACCCACGTCTGGGCATACCCGTCCCACTCGGGGTGACAAATGCAAAAACGACAATTGATGGACAGAATGCAGAACAATGTCATACATTCACCCCAGTACAGAGATCTGGGCCTAAATCCATCGTTTTTTGCTCACCATGCCATTCCAGTTTGAACATAGCCATATGCAAATCAGTCATGACCCTGTGCCCAATGAGAACAGTCCAGCCCGAACTGGCAGGCCAGGTCCTCCCTGGACTGGAAACAAGCATCCTAGGACCGGTTTCGGGGTTTCACCCCTCTTCAGCCAGGATAGCTTGACTCCAGTGGCATGGAGAGCACGGGACCCACGTCTGGGCATACCCGTCCCACTCGGGGTGACAAATGCAAAAACGACAATTGATGGACAGAATGCAGAACAATGTCATACATTCACCCCAGTACAGAGATCTGGGCCTAAATCCATCGTTTTTTGCTCACCATGCCATTCCAGTTTGAACATAGCCATATGCAAATCAGTCTTGACCCTGTGCCCAATGGGAACAGTCCAGCCCGAACTGCCAGGCCAGGTCCTCCCTGGACTGGAAACAAGCATCCTAGGACCGGTTTCGGGGTTTCACCCCTCTTCAGCCAGGATAGCTTGACTCCAGTGGCATGGAGAGCACGGGACCCACGTCTGGGCATACCCGTCCCACTCGGGGTGACAAATGCAAAAACAAGTCTGTACAGCTGCCTCACTGATTGGGCCCCAGCACACCTTTGGAAAGCTCCTGGCCTCTGGAGATAGGACCCATGTTGTCAGTATGTTTAATTTATTTCTTTTGGACCTTTTACCTTTCCTACAGCAAGTCCTCCAACCACTGAGAAGATGACTCCACAAACTTTCACCATCAGCGTCTGCAAAATAAAACAAATGGTTACTTTAGTTAGCATTTTCCTGACACGTATTCAGCCTGTTTCCACTTCAAGGAAAGATGTCCCGTGTTTTTCAGTATCACAGGTTCTTCCAAACGCCTTGCTCCCCGGTTTCAGGTGCCTGCCTTTCCAGTCTCTCCATTGTAGGAGTTGTTTTTTTAAACCTTAACCCTTACGGGTCACCCATATCTGCCTCCTGGAATCCTCTTGCCAGCTTCACCTCAATAGTCTTTTGGGTCGATGGATGCCAACTCTGCCTTCGCTCTACTTGTCAGGGACTTACCCAACATTCTGACCATGTGGCAGGTCCTTACCTACCCTTAGTGTGTCTGAATGTATTTGCACCTCACATTCCTCCCCTACCAATTTCCTGTGTCCTTCCAGGTAATAGATATTTGGTTGCACATTGTGGCTCAGATGCTCTTGCCGGTAATTCCCACTTGAGTCAAATAGGCTTAGTTCTCATTGCTACCATGTAGCAGATGAGTTATAAGGATTTGTAAAACCTTTTCAGCAAACACTTTTCAAGCAGGAGGAACTGGTCTCCCTCTGCTTCCTTGATAACATGTTCTCGATGCTTACTTATCATTCATTCCGAGTGGCACAGGATGTTACTCACTTTCCCATTCAGACTTCAGGTAATTGCCACCTCCCAAAGTTGACGCTTTGGAAGCCAGGTGTTTGTCATAACTGTTCCAAATATATACTATGTTTCCCATTCCTCAAGATTTATTACTTAAAGGTATTTAAAGTTGCTGGTTGTCTCAACAAGTTGACAATGAGACCTGGTACGATTGTGAACTCACTGCCAGAAACCCATCCCTGCCTCCTCAAAAATGAAGAGGATAAAATAGACAATCAAAAGGTTGGGGGCAAAATAACGTTGGGTGTGGATGCAGCATGAGACACTGGCATCCTGCTACGGAATACTTCCCTTGGTGAGGGTTCTAGAAGCGGCTTCGCATGCTGTCACCTTTGGTCTTCTTTTCAAATATTCTCTACCATCACAGCCGGTCGATTACATTTCTGGTGTGTGTACGCCATTATAACATTCACCTTCTCACTCTATCCATCCATCCATCCATCCATCCATCCATCCATCACTCACTCACTCACTCACTCCATCACTCCATCCATCATTCTCTTCATCCATCACTCCCTTCTTCCCGCCCTCTCTCCCTACATCAATCCCTACATCAATCCCTACATCAATCCCTTCATCCATCCATCACTCCATCCACCATTCCATCCATACACCCATTCCCCCACCCATCCTTAAGTTTTCATTAGCGCCCTGCCTTTGATGCATCAAGCCTCCATTGAACACCATATAAGTGATACAAAACAAAACAATACATATTAATATGCGAGTGTGGAGCACTGCTTACCTTGAGTCGCACTACATGGGGGATCTTTACCCCATTCAGAAAGCATTTAATCTGTGGAATTCCACTACCAGCTGCAACAGGCTAAGGAGGGAATAAACATTGGGACCTGTAAGTATTCGATCATCTTTGAGAAAGAGACATATCATTTTGAAATTTATCTACTGCACATGTTGTGACCAGGACTTCAACATCCCACTGTCTATTGGCATATTTTGGATAATTAAGGCCTACTGGCTTCAGCATGAATCAGGAAACATTTAAAGTTTCCGTTTCCAAAGATAACCATCCTTCACATTTGTTTTAACATCATCTCTACCTCCCCAAGAGCAGCAGCAAAGCACCAGTGACCAATACAATTTTTTTATTCTCAATTACTTAAAATTGATGCAAATCATTATACAATGAACTTCTTAAAATATTCAAACAAATCAACACAGAATCTAAAAAAACAGCATTCATGCCAGATTCCGTAGTTCATTTATTTAATTGGATACATTTCTATTTTTTAAAGCCTCAGTGAACATCACCAGGGATTCACACTAAAGTCAAATATGCCTGGCCCCAATACCATCAAGCATGTTGTCATAGTAGCCACTCCAGACATAATGAATTCCCTGCCTGAAAATATACATTACCAAAAACATAAATAGCGATATAGAAGGAACCCCTCCCTGTTTGTCTGTTCTATTCCTGTTTGATGTAATATGAAGACAATCTTCCTTTTGTAAGACGAGGTGGCATGCTTCATCATTGGGCTCCTACTCGCATGGGTTGGAACGATTACCAATGTGGGCTACAACCATGGTAACAGTGAGTTCTTGATATCCATATAGGTGTGTCTATTGTAGGGGTGTCCTAACTTAGGGAACAGAGGGGAAGGACAATAACTTAAACTACCTACTGGTAGACTAATGACTTTACTCCTGTTTCCAGTGTGCAGGGTTAAATTTGCTGGGGAATAATTCAACACTGTAAAGAGGGCAAAAAGGGTCAGTGGGATTTCATCAGGACCATGACAATCTCTGTGATGAAATAGGACAATTAGTGATGTGTAGTTTAATCGTTATCTTCTGCAACTAGTGATACTAGACCAGAACTTTCCAAGGGTGGGTCAAACATCTACGATCACACACAAACTGCGGCTTTGGGTAATCCTCCCACTGCACTCGAGGTGGGAAAGCAAGATGAATCTTTGTGTTCAGCTGCCACATTCTTAGACTGCCTCCAAGCGTCCAAGAGGAGCAGAAACAGGTCGACCTATTTCAGGGTCGAATTACTCCCCTCCTTTATAAACCAAAAAGTAAGTGCGAGTAACTTGCTCAACTTGCATTATTGGGTCTTTAGTAAGGCTGTAACATTTTCAGTACAATGAACTGAGAACACAGGCAAGTCTGGTTACTTTACTCCTTAATGGGGACAAGTGATGTCAACAGTCCACTCTTTCTCCTAACTCGATACTCCGCAACATTAACTTGAGGTTCTCCAAACTTTTTGCTAATTTACAAAGATGTTCAGCTCTTTGGTCCACCTCTTGCCATTTTCAAATTCCAACACCTTCACCTTAGAGAGATTAATCATATCATTGTTTCACTCATTGTACTTTTCCAATTCTGCATCTATTTATTGTCTGTAACCCTATCTGAGTTCACACTGACAAAAGACTGGGTGTTACTGTACACATAAGAGGTATGGTTACCCAGAGCAGACTTGCATGATAACAAGCAAAGTTTGGTGATGGAAATTGACCTGTCTAAGCAGAGTGTGTTAAATGCATAAAAGTAGATAGGGGTTAAAAATGCATACCTGGACAAGACTATGGTGGGGCCACATAGCAGATAGTGAGGCTTAAAGGTGAACACAAACGATCCAGTCACATCTGTGGCCAGACTTTTTTACATGCAAGTACTCATCTAGATAAAAAAACTACAGAACTGCTGTATACATTAGAGCTAGAAGAAAAGTTCTATTTCAGTACATAACAATCAAAAGTCTATTTTTGTCCCATACCTCAATGTAGGCGACAATGATGGAGCCAATGACGACAAATGCAGAGTTCAGGGTTGCCCAAAGCAGCAGAGAGAAAGAGAGTCCCCCTGAGTCAGTGAATTTATCAATATCTAGACATTTTCATTAAGGAATCTCACATAAAGACGAGTGGAAGAAGAAAACCAATTAACATTTCTCAAACATGCCTTAAAAACATAAGGGAAGGCTTATGTGTTAGAGACTATGTATTAAAATACTTGTGCATAACCAGTTTCATAAGGAAAATGTTACTTACCTTGTAACCATGTGTATGTAGCGTGTAGTGATGTAGATTCACTTGTTCTGCATACTGCTACCACCTAGTGCCGGCCCCAGACACTTGCAACTTGTTTTTCTTCGAAGAAGTTACGAGTCAGAAGACCTGCTCCATCTCAGATAGTTTTCCGCTCAGCAGGCCAACAGTGTAAGTGGAGCCCGTTTTGTAACACAGAGTGTGGTGTGGATAGCGAAGGAAGTTAAAGTAAATGCAAAGCAGCTGCAATAATTTGTTGCTTCAAGGGAGTCTATGAATCTAGAGCACTGCACGCTACAAACAGATGCTTACAGGGTATCATTTTACGTTCATACCATATGTGGCTGTAGATATGCATGCTCTGCATAGACTAAAGCAGTCTGCAAGCAGGTAATGCAGATGTTTAATAAAATATGCGTAATAGCTCTTGCCCAATCAACAGCTGTTGATGTTGAAGGATGTCATCACAATAATGCTTGGTGAAGGTGTGTTGCGTTGACCAAGTAGCAGCTTTGCAGATATTCCTTTAAAAGAATGTTACCCAACAAGACTAAAGTTGCACTCTTTTTGCATGCAGAGAAGGCTCTGGGGGGCATAGAAAGTGTGTGCTTAACCTTGGCATAGCGAGTTTGAATACACTTAACTATCCATCTGGTGATGCCAGCTTTAGACATGGAAGAGCCCCTGTAGGGTTTGGCAAAGGCCACAAAAAGTTGACTAGACTTTCTAGACGGCTTAGTCCTATCAATGTAGGACATAAGCACTCTCTTAAAATCAGAAGTGTGCCAGATACTTTGGTTGTAGGAAAAACAGGGAGCTCAATAGTTAGGTTTATGTGGAAAGGTGAAACTACCTTGGGCAGAAATTTGGGATTAGTATGAACAACAACCCTGTATTTATAAACCAGAATAAAGTGTTCAACTGTAAGAGCCTGAAGTTCACTAATGCATCTATGGGAGGTGGCTGAGATTAGGAAAGTGACATTCCAATACAAAAAAACTATAGTTGGCATGAGTGTATGGGTTTAAAACGAGGATCCATGAGTTGTGCGAGAACTACATTGAGATTCCAGGCAGGTGCTGGCAGAGTTTTTGGAGGTACTGCCCTCTTTACAACCTCCAGGAAGCCATTAATGACCGATATACTAAATAGGTAAGAGTGTAGTCTGTTTTGTAGGTACCCTGCAACTGCTGTTAAGTGTAAGCATATACAAGTGTAGGCCTGCACTGTATAACTGTGAGAGGTATCATACAATGTCCTGCATGGAAATGTTAACAGTTAGGAAATGCAGTAATGCATAAACCTTTTCCATTTTGCAGCATAGCAGGTGAGAGGAGTAGGCTTTTGTGCTTCCTGTAGGATAGTCAAGCATTCTTCTAGGAGACTGTGGTAATCAAACTCTAAGAAATCAAGCGTCAAATCACAATATTTAGCTATTTGTGAACTGGGTGTCAGAGCTAACCCTGATGCGGAGTGAGAAGGCCTGATATACGCAGGAGCTTCTTGTGAGGTTGACTGACATCTCTACGAGCATGGAATACTATGGCTGTCTGGCTCAGGTAGGTGCCACTATGTTGAGAGTCAGGAACACCTGTCTAATCTTCTTTACCATTTACAGGATGAGGGGGGAGAGTTGAACAAGCATAAGCAAATATCTCTGCTCTGTTTATCCATAGTGCATTGCCAATGAACCGTGGGTGTGGGTACCCAGGGGTGAAATGTTGGCATTTTTAATTTTTGGTGGTGGTGAACAGTCTATTGTCTGAGTCCTCTACTGTTGGAAGTACTTCTGGAGGACCTTTGTGTTGAGTTCCCACTCATGGTCTTGTTGATTCATCTTGCTAAGCAAATGCGGAAAGTGGTTCTACAATCCTGGCAAATGTTCCGTCAGTAGGTGAAGGTAGGTGTGGATTGCATACCAAATGTGTTGCGCTAGCGCAGTGAGCCGGGAGGGCACAGAGCCAGAAGGAGGGGGTGCCATCCTGCTTCTGGATGTAGAACATGGCTGTCATGCTGTCTGTTTTTAGTAGTATTGTTTTCCTCCAACATAAGTGGGAGGAATGCTTTGAAGACTAGTCTGATAGCTGGGTGCTCGGGTATTTTATGTAGCACCCTTGTGGTGCTGAGAGGTGCAATGGTTCTGGACCGTCATCTCACGAGTCGTATCAGTGGTGATGGTCACTTGCAAAAGGTGGTCTAGAAAGTGTCTGCACATTAACAGATTGTTGTTGTTCAACCAAAGTAGAAAGTATAGACCCTTGGATGTTATCAACACTAGATCCTGACAATGCCCTTCCCTTGAGCCCACTGCCTCTTGAGGCATTCCTGTAGGGGAATATGCAATTTGGCATATGGTACAATTGGAATGCATGAAGATATCATTCCCAACTATCTGAATGGTAATTGGACAGGGTACTGAAAAAGACTGTAGCAATGCCATCACCCTTTGGTCATTGGGTATGCCTGTCACTTCGTTGAGGTAGTACCTTAGCCTTCCACTGACCTGTGTTACATAGTTGGGGGACGGAAGAAAAGTCATTGCTTTGCAACAGAGGAGCCCTTGTGGGGCTACTGCTACCTTTGTCATGCCAATTTGCTCTATAGGCCCCTCTAGGGATGGATTTAGGCTGTTGGGGATCTTGAAAGAACTGCTGGTGTGGCTTACAAGGAGGTCTATGATTTGAGCCCCCTGGTTTGGAACATCCTTTGGGCTGCTATTTCCAGAAAGCAGACTTGGGACTGGAGGGGACCCATGAACTTAGCCATGCTGCATCCTTTTTTGTTTTCTTGAGCATCTGGTCCACCTGAATGCCAAACAGATGCACATTCTTAAAGGGTATTTCTAGATCTAGGAACACGTTCTCCTTGATGTCAGAGCTGCGGAGAAGCATGTCTCTGGACCTTTCGATGCCTGGTGTGCCAGAATGCCAGCGGGACCAGCCTCTACTTCCTGGGTGCCAGGCACGACTTTGCCTCCAGAAATGTGGAGGGCCTCCAACAACACTTGCCACTGCATCTTGCGATGTGCCCACCTTCTCCCCCTTCGAGAGTGTTCTTACAGGGGAAGGCATTACAGGATGTCTCAACATGCTCTTGGGAAAGGCAGAGGTTGCAGACCTTGTAGTGATCGCCCCAGAGCAATTTTCCATCACACCTGTGACAAAAGTGGAATGGAGTGCATTCCATAACACTATCCTAGGTGCATTTTTGAGAGTCCCTCGGTAGAGTTAATCTGAACTGCCGCCTAGAAGCTGTGTTATGTCGAGACGCTGCAGTCGTTGACCGCTGGTTTCGAAGACCATTGGTATGAACAGAAACCTCTCAATGCAAAAAATTGTTTTCCACTGCAAAGCTAAAGAAGGAGCTGCTCAGCCCAATAAATAGAAGACCTGGTGCTTTTAAAAGAGTCAACTTTGGAGCAGTGTTCCTGACACCCGAGCCCAGAGGCGGAAGAAAACAAACTGAGGTGGAGTTAGTGTGCTGCTGCATTGTGGACAAAGAGTGAAGTCACAACAGGTCTTGTGACTCAAACGTCTTTGAAGAAAAACAAGTTGCTAATGTCTGGGCCCAACACTAGATGGTAGGAGTATGCAGAGCATGTGTACCTACAGCCATGCATACAACAAACACAGAATTTGCCATTAGTTATGAAAGTTGCTAGTAAGTAAAAGAACAAGATGATAGTAATTACCCAAAGCACTGGCATTATTACACACAACAGTTCAGAATGTTTTCTGGAAAGAAAAAACCTGAGTAAAGTGGGAGAGTTGTGCCATATTAATGCGATTGCCTAAACTCTTCTTCTAGTCCCACAGAGAAATATTAGGTAGGGCAACTGATAATGATCAAACATAAAAAGAATAAACCTACACAGACTTTCTGAAAAGTGGCAGAAAAAGTGGAGAACAACTCAGTGGAGGAGGTGAGGCAACGATGCAGTGTTGGAGATGCAGCAGCATTGTATCAATCTGTGGCAATCGAGAAAAAAAAAAAAACAGACTGGCACCATTGGCTCCAGCTTTAACACCTACATTCACAAACCTTCTAAAGGACATAAGCCATTGTGATACCTTTATCACAGACCTCAAGGCAGACGACTGGTCTAAATCTAGAGCCAGATGTACTAAGCCATTTAGTGGGGACAAACCACGAGATTCTCCAATTCACCAGGTTTGCTACCACTAGATTGCATTTTAGTATTTCCTAAACCCTTTGTGCGATTCGGTAAGTGCTTACCGAATCTTGAAATAGGTTTAGAAATGCATACCAAATCACTAGTTGGAAGAGGCCGTTTTTAGGGCGTCCCTTCTAAAAGTGGGAATCGGAATGCTATGCAGCAATGGTTTGCCACTGCCATTTTGGTCGCAAACCATCGATAGGTTACAGATTTTTCAAATGAGCTGGAAACCCATGGTAATCCTCTTGCGACCCAAGTGGGCAGTGGTCCAGGGGAACCCTGCCAGACCTTAAACTTTTAAAAATAAAGTTTACAAACAAAAATGCAGCCATATTTCCTTTATACCATTTGGGGTATGTCACAATTTGCAACCTGCCTCATGGTCAGACTGCAACCCACATCGAATGGTGATTATGTGAACAGGCCATTTAAAACATATGCCAGTTTGAATAATCTCAATGGATTATCAAAACGTCCTTGGGCAATTTAGGACCATTTTTTGCAAAACCATTTTTCATACATCTAGTCCTTAAATCTCAAAATGTTTTGGAAATATTATCTTCCCAGCAATGCAATCCAATTGTTCACTGCATCTCTCCTCTCCATCCATATAACAGAGCAGTAGTTCCCCGTAGACAGCCTTAAAGGACTAGTGACCCACACACCCCTGGTTGCACTGTCCACAGAAAATGTCACCTGCCGCTTGGGAAGGAAGGGTGTAAAGGAATGAGCTACCCAGATAATCCCCAGAGGATTCAAACAGCAGCCCAAATGGCCTACGTCGCCACAGCACAACAGAGGCTACTGTTACTTGCAGCATTATGAAAAGGTTTAGAGTGAAGTTTAGTGTCATTCAAGCATCAACATGACGATTCCTCCTGCTTTATTCACCATTATCTTTTTCTTCCTACTCCTCACAGCACTTTGCTGAATGCGATTATTAGACTGCTATATTCTATACACAGCAAAATGGCGAAAACAGAGTTGAATCGCAATTGTTGCTTTATTTTAAACCACTACTACAATTTAATAAGTGGATTTGCACTTCTGCAGATTACTAGGTTTCCAATCCTCGTCTGATGTTGCTTCCTCTTTCAGTTGTTGAAAGCATATAAAAAAAACGGAGAACTGTCCAAATATGAAAACACTAACAAAAAAAATAAATGTTAAACGTAAGAAGAGACGAAAAACATTTTATTTTAATGCCCTTTTAAAAGCCTTCACCAAGAAGGTATACAGAGATCATGTGGGGTTTGTCGTGCCCCAATAACCTCACGGCCTCTGCAAGGTGTTTAAGGCTTCATCAAGAAGCAGCCCTTATAAACCTTTCCCTGCTCTTAATTTTAGAGATCACCAAGCAGCGATGGGCTCCTTTTTTGGTCCTATAACAAACTTTTTCCTGTCTTAATTTCAGTCATTTCACTCATCAAAAAGTAGGGCAATTTTATTTCTCAAATTATTATGTCATCTGACTGGAGATGAGCTAAACAGACTGTGCTCCCATCCTAGACATGGAGTGCTGGAGTGCTGATGGTCTGATCTTCCCTTGGTCAGGGCTGGCCTTTCTCATACAGGCAGACAGCGCTCTTTTCACAAAGTTAACCACCCATTTCCTTGGTGCCGGGCCATGTGGTTCACTTTGAGAGTCACCTGTGTCCATTGCTCGTGCCACCAGTCTAGGTCGTTCCTCTGAATTAACACACTGTGCAATGTGTTTGGTTACTCTCCTCAAGCACAGTTCAGAAGGACACTCGTCTTTTACTCAGTCCACCTTGCTGCTCCCCAGCATATCCACCATTACAGATTGAGATGCACTGCTAGATTGTGCTGGAGTGGCTCAGAAGTTTCTTCATGTTATCTGCTGTCCATTAGAAGTGCAGGAGGATGAATGAGAAAGAGGTAGATGACACGGATTATCATCCACTTTGTGACCAATGCAGTTTTGGTGCTCCTACAGGCATTCATCATATTCTCAGTCCTCTCAAGAGCAAGTGCCTCCACCAGGCCTTGCCATTTACTCGACAGGCCACCAGCCTCTGCATAAGGAAATGTTAGTGAATGGCACCACTCTACCCCTGCGAAAGATACTTCAGATGCCTTCATTGCTCACTTGGAACACAATAAGTAATACACCAGATAATACATTAAAAATTATTGTTGGACTGCAGATGAAGGAAGCACCCTCAAAACAACCATATTAATTTGGATGATTACATATTTAAAGACAGATTAAATGAAAATGTTGTTATATCTTCTTGCAAGCACAGAAATCAGAAAAACTCTTATAGCAGAACGGTATGCTCTAAGCAAACTCTGCAGAAATAAGCTAACAATGTAGCCTTCCACAGCCTCGTGAGCACAAAATCTGGATTTTATTAAAGACACAGAGGCTAATATGATGCAACTACATTTAATGCCACTAAGCACAGCAGCTCCTTTAAAAAATTTAGAACACAAGAATTCCAACAAAATAATATCACAGAACCCCCAACCCTCATCCTTTTTTAGCGACTGTAACGGACACAAACATTTTAAAACTTTAGCACTGTCTCTTTAGAACAGTCTCTGATAAGGTAATTTCTCCAAAAACCAAACAAAATCCTTTGTAAGATGTTTTGAAGACTGGACCTCCACGTCCTTCTAACACCAATCTTCTCCATCTGTTAAACTTGCCCTCTAACTAAAAGTTAAACAAATAACAATTAATTCAGGGTTGGGATAACGAGAGGGATATTAGCCTCCGTGTCTTTAATAAAATCCAGAATTTCTGCCCACCAGGCTGTGGAAAATCTACATTTTATGGCAAGACCCAACGGCTAACATTATCGAAGTTTAAAGCTTTTCCAATAAACAACTCGGCACATTTTCAAGAGGTTTGTAATAAAATCTTCTAAAAGTCACATTATTGGACCAATCAGCACATTTCCAAATGTCTTGCAAGGAACCTCCCATCAAAAAGCCCTAGACGCAGCTGCCCCTCTCACTGAATGAGCTCTAAACATACTCACATCCAAACCTGCTCTACTCATCACTTCTCTCACCCATCTCACAAGCACTGGAGAAGACACTGCATATAAGGTTTCTCAAAAGAAATAAGTCATTGATTTCCCCCTGCGGTCTGACTGCCGAAGTTCTTTTCTCATACTCTTTCACACACTTTACCACACATAAAAATTCCTTTTCATCCAAAAATGGATTAAAAAAAAAAGTAATTAACTTTTGTTCTTTTACTCAGATAAAAACACACTTGCTCAGGAGAAAAAATTCTGCTTGCTAAATCAAGCGCTCGTACATCCGATACTCTCCTGAATGAAACCAAGCACACAAAAAATTCAATTTCAAGGATAAATCCCTTAAAGGCAACAACTCATTTGATTCCAAACTGTTAAGACAAGCATTGGCATAGCCAATATGTCTCGCCTTTGGGACCTTATAAGTATTTAGTTATGCAGCACAATATCCTTGGTGCAACAACATCAACTGTTGCATGGCTAAGCACTTATAAGGTCCCAAACGCGAGACCTATTGGCTATGCCGATGCTTGTTATGTAGCGTTGCTACACTCATTATACAACAGGTTTGACAGGAATCTATTGGTTTGTCGTTAGAAGCACATAATGTACCAAAATAATGATTAGAACTTTTTAAAGCTGTAAACAGTAAAGTATTTAAGGTATCTTAAGGGAGTGTGTTGTCTTTGTTGAGATACGAAAAAATGACTTTTTATGCATGGAATTAGACCTTAGCCCCACCTACTTACTAGGATAACCTGTACTGCTATAAATAGACGCCCATCTCAGCCGTTGGTTGAGTACATTTAACCATATGTTAATTATTTTTCGAGTTACCTCCAACACTACCTACTTTCTCTTCCTCTGCAAGATCATGGAGAAGGCAATGGTACATCAGCTTCACAATTATGATAAACACTTGTTTTTGGGCATGGCTAACGCAGCCATCATGGTGGACGTGTTCTAGACGAGCTCCGCTCTCTAACCTGCTTAGCCACGATTACTCCTGCCAGGAGCCCGCCATCCACGGGTGCAAGTTTCCCCACCCCCAGATGCCTCCCATTCGCCCTACCTCTGTACTGTGCAAAATCGCTGCAAAGAGAGGTGTAGACTTGGAGCGGTGGCCCGCGCTCGATTCGGCTTGAAGGCGGGCCCACAACCACTATGCTGCAGATACTGACTGACAACACCGATCAGCAGTACAAGAGACAGTGAGCTCCTGTTTACATCATCGAGGTACGGGACTGGGGTGCCTCTGGGACCGGGTCCACCTCCCCGCTGCGTTGGACTGACCAGGGAGTGCAGAGCGACGTGCTGTGCGATACGAGTCCTGGTGCTTGCACACGCACGGGGACCCGGCGGCCCTCCCCTTTGCCCCTGCTGCTACAGCCCGGAATCGTTCAGGCGAGCCCCGCATGCGGAAGGCGCTGCCTGAGTCAGGCTATGGCTCGGATGCATCTGCGGTCCTTTTAAATGCTCGCACCTGCGGGGTTCTGTGATTCTGCGGGCAGGGCATCCGGCTAATTCTCTGCCGCTACTCGTCCCTGAACGCAGCTGCAGGAAATTAAGACGTCACACTGCTGGACTGGCTGCAGCAGCTAGCCTGATTCGCCGCGGAGCTCGGAGTGGCTGCACTGAGAGACAAGAGAGGAGCGGGAGCGAGCGAGCGCGGCAGCCTGCAGAGCTGACCAGACACTCGTGCGTCGTGGCCTTTTGCCTGCGATTACGCGGGCGGCAGACATGTGTTTCCAATTATCGCACCCGCGTCTGGGCACGATAATTGGAAACACGTCTGCCGCGCGCGTAACCGCAGGTAAAAGGCCACGACGCACGAGCGTGTGGTCAGCTTTTGAAACCCCCTAACAAAGTCTTCGCCTAGCAGCGCTTGCGCGCTACTCGAGGCTCGACCTAAAAAACTAAAACCTTTGCATCACCCCAAACTGAATTATACATGGATACCGGAGTTTTTGCCATTCTAATGCTTCTCATAAATCTTTGTACCACAACATCCTGCCCCACCAACAGACTACTGACCAACTCATGACCAGCAGCAATTGCTAATCTTTATACATTCACCGTCCTATAAGACAATCCATCTTCATACCTTTCCGATAAATAATTCACCACTTCCACTGAAGACATTGAAACGGGATCAAACTCCTTCTCCATACACCAGCAAACCCATTTCTGCCAAGCCAATCTATATATTTTTCTTGCTCCTGGAGCTCAGGATCCTTAATAAGCGCCGAAGCTTGTTGCGAAAGGCATTGTACCTCCCAAACTCTCCTGAAATTCTCCATGCCACCAACCTCAATTGGGCTGTGACAATCAAATCGTGCACCTCCCCTGCAGGAGTTCAGGAAACCTTGGTAACAGAATGGGAAAATCCATTGACTATTCCAGCAGAACAGGGTACCACACCTGTGCTCTCCAAAGTGGAGTTATCACCACCGTTGTCTCCTTCCATTTGCGAACCATCATTGTCACACAAGCAACCTTTGAGAAAGGAGGAAACGCATAAGGACTGATACCTCTACAATCCTGCCAGAAAGCGTCAATCCCAGTAGACTCTGAATACGGACGACAGCTAAAATACTTGTTTACCTGAGCATTAAGTCTGTTCCCAAACAGATCCAGACCATATGGCCTCCAGATTCTCTCTACCTGTAAGAAAACTATCCTGTTCCAATCGATTGTATCCTTGAAATTTCGAGAAAATCAAATCTGCCACCACATTGCTCAAACCTGGGATGTTTTCTGCCCGAACACAAACCCTTCTCTTCAGACAATATTCCCCAAACACCTTCGCTAAATCTGCCAAATCCTTTGATTTCAGGCCCCCTAGTTTGTTTACAGACTGAACCGTGGACACAATGTCCATCCGCAGGAGCACTGAACATTTCACCTTGCTCTTTGAAAAACATTTTATCACAAAAGATCCTGCTAGCAACTCCAGACAATTTATATGCATCATCTTCTCCTCTGTCCAACGACATAGTTGAAACTGCACCACACCGAGCACCCCAACCATCTAAACTCGCATCCGACTCTATTATCAACTCTGGATTTTATCCCAAGCTCTCCCCACACAAGTACTTATCTGCAGGAGCAGCAGCAGCAAAAAAGAAGGACATGGGTTGGGGGTTCTGTGTTTTTAATCTGTTGGAATTCTTGTGCTCTAATTTCTTTAAAGGTGCTGCTGTGAGTAGTGGCATTAAAGGATGTAGCATAATGTTAACATCCGGGTCTTGCCATAAAATCAACTCACATTTTGCAAGCTAATAATGTATTGGGCCTGGTGAGCTCGGAAAGTCAGATGTAAGCAGGTCATGGTGGTGATGATTATAATAAAACCCATCTAATACTATTTTGAGGCAACATCAACGATTTTGCATTGGTATAAAACTGAAGCTGCTTCTACCACCATGAGGATGTGAAGTAAAGCCGATTTACAATCGGATTGAAATTACAAAAATGCCTGCATCCAGGAATAATTCCTGGCTAGGTCATGGGGACACACCCACACAATGCTGTAATGTGCTTCATAGAGAGCAACAAACAGAGGATAAGTACAAATTTAAAGGCAGTGGAGGTTGATGAGAGCAGCATTTTAAAACTCAGAGGAAAGAGTAAAAAAGAAAAAAAAAAAAGATGCTATGACCCAGTCAACGCTGGCTGCATCACAGCACTTTTATTTTATTTTTGTACTTTTAATGGTGTTGTCTTAAAAACATTGAAAATCCAAATAGAAGACTTATTTGGCTTTGTCAATTTGTTCTTTGCCATACTGTAAAACTGCGTGGCTGCTGTACCACATGGCAAAAAAAAAAAAAGAACATTGACAAAGCCAATGAATCTCGCATAGGC
Source organism: Calotriton arnoldi (assembly GCA_963921515.1). Taxonomy (NCBI): domain Eukaryota; kingdom Metazoa; phylum Chordata; class Amphibia; order Caudata; family Salamandridae; genus Calotriton; species Calotriton arnoldi. The sequence goes on from CAWUFW010014540.1 coordinate 172,201, forward strand.
GAGACCTATTGGCTTTGCCAGTGCTTGTTTTTGTTGCAGGTATGTGCCTTTAGGGGTCATGGACTGTAATCAGAAAAGAAAATAAGCACTTTTGGAAGGGCATTGGGGAGCTGCCTGCTCTCCCCAATGCCCTCATTCACAAAGTGAAGCTCCCTCATGTACAGTTTTCACTTTGTGAATATCATCACCTGCTTTCGGGAATCTGTACCCAACCAATGATTTGTGATTCAAACAGCGGTTGCAAATCAATGCTGAATTGTGGTCTGGGGGAAGGCGCCCCTTCACCCCTCCATCACATTCCGAGTCACAAAGTGCACATTGTGAGCCAGAAGGACATTTTCAATCATGATGCACCTTTAGTACATGGAGACACAAACTTTCACAGCTGTACAGCTTGCAGTTTTGCGAGTCACAGGGTTTTTGACCACAAAACAGTCCTACTACACTATAAGAACAGTTCTATGTTCTTATAAAAGAAAGAGGGTTCCGATTGGGCCTCGTTCAATTGACTACCAAAAGATCCCATTTCCTTTACATTCTTGTATGTCAAAGATTTGTTCCTGCTTCTTACTTGATTGGATGGATTTTCAGCACCACTTATTAGGGAAGGGATCTAGCATTTGTAGAAAATCCTTCTTTGGCAAGTAAGAGAGAAATTTTTGGTTTTACACTTGGATATAACCCATGTTTTCCAAGGATACTTTCTTTCACAACCCAGTACTTGATACCAGCCAGTTGCTCCACCACAATGTTGATAAAGCAAGCGATGACTCCTGTAAGAATTCCAATGCAGCCACAGATGACCCAGCGCTGGATTTCCACCGTTCGGAATGTCTGCAGTGAAGTGGGAGAAAATTAAACATCGTTGATAAAGATTAAAAAAAGCAAACAATACCAATTAGGAGAGCATTGTTATTTATTCAATGTGGGGTTTCAATCAAACTGTAGATCACAAGAGGTAAACGAAGAAGTCAGAAGTACTTGAGACCCATGCAAACAAAGCAGTTTTTTTAATACTGTACAGTTAACAAGGTGAAGAAAACCTCTATTTACCCATAACTACAGTCCATCAGCGCTGCCACCACTCCCAGAGGTCATATTTTTCCAGCAGGAGTGTGGAAAGAGCGAATAACTGGAGGTGTGCCTCTATTCGGGGAGTAGGGACAGCCACATGTGAATCTATGAAACCTACTTATACTGAAGGACTGCAAATTACAGGCAAGTAACGTTTTCTTCTATAGCATTGAATCTTCCATAGCTTAGAATATTTGAACCAAAATAGCAGTCAGTACAACTTAGTATACCTTAGTACAGTGTTTCCCAAATTGTGGGTCGCGACCCACCAATCAATTTTTGGTGGGTTGCAAAGTTCCAAGCATTAATTAAGATGCCATTACATTCTGTATTTATCTTGTCACATACGCTGCGCTTCAAAGATGGAGGTCAAATATCACACTAGTTTTCTGATTAATTGCTGCTCATTATTACATTTTTTTAACAAGGGGATTGGTGTTTACAATCTCCACTTACGTTGCAGAGAAAGAAAAGTGAATTGTGCGACAATCTTGCTGGGGTAAGGAGTGTGAAAGGAAAGTATGTAGGATGTAATTTTTTGTAACATAACAAAATGTAAATATCTGTAAATGAACTGAACACATTTAGCAGTTAGGAAAGCAAAAATGAAGCACATTTGTTTAGTAATTTGGAAACAAATATTTTAATATGATCAAAACATACAGAAAGACACTTTACTTGGTGATGCCCAAATGATAAATTATCACTGAAACCCAAATTCCACGGATTACCATTTGCGTGCAATATAGTTTTATCAGTAAAACTGTACGTCTGTATAAAATTGGTGTTCATTTTGCTGGACAATGTGCTATCTGTAATGACAGTGCAGTACCACACAATGATTTAGTTACATTAAACAAATCACCTGCCTTATGTCAATTATAGTTGGGTAGGTCGCAAATGTTTGTCATTCTAAAAATTGGCTTATGGTTCTAAAAGGTTTGGGAATCACTGACTGAGTACATCAATACTGGAGAAAAAGGATATGAATAGGAATGCCCACCATATCTGAAAAGATTACAAACTGCTGCTTGTCCCACCATTCCATCTGTCTGCAACTGCAATAAAGCAGCAGTGCTGAGTGAAGGTGTGTTGATTTCTCTATGTATCTGTGCAGCGGATATCCATAATGGACACTCAAGAGTAGTGAGCCAGTGAAGATAACTAAGCCTTGTGAAATATGCTTTGATTTTCCCACTTTTCTGTGGCACTAGGGGACAGCTGCTACTACCCATCTTGAGATTCCTTGCTTTACAATGGATAATCCTTCCTTGGTAAGAGAATGCTAATAGTAATGGATCAGAAATTCTGAACTCTCTTGTCCTGTCCAGATCTAATTTAAGGCATTTGGGCAGATCGAAAGTGTGGAAAGCTCTCTCTGCTGATCTAAACAATGCTTGCGAAAATCTTTGAGTACTATCATTTCATTGAGGAGGAAGTCAGTAGGAATTTTCGGTATGAACCATGGAATTGTGCGCACTGTGACCTGTTTGTGAATTGCAAAAAGGGTATTTCTATTGTAAATTCCTGTATTTCACTTACCCTCCTGGATGAGGGAAGAGCCAGTAATAGCACTGTTCTCCAGGAGAGGAATACGAGATGAGCCCTGTGCATCGGTTTAAAATTATTCATTAGTTGTGATAACACTGTATTGTGTTCTGGATTCCTTGACAAAGGGAAGGCTCTGAAAAGACCCTTTACAAATTCCTGGACGATCCTGTGAGATGATGAAGAAGGTCATGTCAGAGAACGGAGGTTCCTTGAAATGGCTATGAGGCGAACTTTGATTAATGAGTGCCTGAAAGGAGTACGAGCCCGTTCTATTAGGTAAGGCAAATGCAGAATCTCTTACATTTGTCTTGTTATGTTAGTGGATAGCACCCTGGCATACACAAGAGTTTCTTTACAGTCTGCGTGAATGTCTACAAGAAAGAATTCATTGAATCCAGAAAACAAGCCAACACAATTACGGATCACAGTAATGATGAATAATTTGCCCTTAGCTTCTGAAGAGGAGGTTCATCTGCGAACCCAGTGTAATTTCTTCTAGATGAAGCAGTTCGTGAACTAGTATTATCTAGGCCAAGTCAGAGGGATTAGAATCGTCTGGCATGGTTCTAAATACAACTTCACAGTGAGCCATGGAATTAACGGGAAAGGAGGAGAAGCATGTGCATAAGTCCTTGATCATACAATCAAAAGGCATTCTCCCACAATCCTACTTGTTGTTACATGCTTGAGCATAAGTGGCATTTCTTGTTTGGTAATATCGAAGCAGGTCCAGCATTGGCTTCTCCCATGCACTGAACACTTGCCTCAAAAGGTGTTGTTGATCTCCTATTCATGGCAAACCTGAGTTGTGCAACTGTAGTAATCTGCTTGGTTGTTACCTGTCCTGCCAATGTATTTTGCCTTAAAAACACATCTGGTGTCATATGGGCTAATATCATAGATGTTGAGCCCGGTTGATAATGTTTGAGACTAATGCTGGCCTTCTTCTTGAAGTAAAACATCAACATCAGGTTGCCCAGACCAAGCGACTTACTCAGGATAAGTACGTTTTCATCTGTCTTTTGATAGCCCTGGATTCCAGTATGTTGCTGTGTTGGTTTACCTCCAGATTACCCAATAGCCCTCTGGCTATTAGCTCCTTAAGATAGGCTCCCATTGCTTAACCCTACTTTGATTTGAGGTAGAGGAATGAAGACCCACACCGCTGTTCTTAGCAGAAATTCACCAGAAAAGAGTATTTTTTATTTTCAGTGTAGCCTGAACACGGATGTCGAAGGAGACATAGGACAACATCGTGCACAGCAGCTGCTGCGGAAGGTGCACTTCGATAATTGGTTGGTTTTGGATTTGGCTTGCTAGTGCAGCTAGGGTAGTTTGTCTTTTCTGTGAGGGGTACACCATTTATTCTTTAGTGTATGGGCTCGCACCTAAGAAATGGATTGTGTGTTTCTGACGAAGGGATGATTTTTCTTGGTTAAGAGTTAGACACAGCCTCCTGAATAAATGGGTACAGGCTGTAACCGAGGACAGAACTGGCTTTTTATTCCATCAGGCATTTTCCGGTAGGTTGTAGCCACGGGAGAACGGTTGTTAAAGTCCAGGACCCCTGCTTGTGCCTCTGTCATTTTCCCCATCCCCCCACCTCGACCCTAAGATTAATTGCAGCAGGAACAGAGAGGCTTCGAGAAAAAGAGTGGGTATAGAGAAAGTGATCAGAAAAGGAGTAAAGAAGGAGAAAGAGATTGGATGGATGGAAAGAGAGAGGATGAGAGCGTGAGGAGATTAGGAGCGTAAGGCTGGTTTAAGCATTTTTGTAAAGGCATCTTTTGGTTCCCACTCCAGCCCTGCTGTCACTGACTTTTTTGTGGCATTGATGGAAGCGTCCTTGCCCAACCAGTCATTGTGGTATTGGTATTCTAGATGTCCCAAACATCAAAGATGGGCAGGTACTGGTGGAATATTTTCTGACTGCAGATGCGACCAAAAGGGAGAACTTGAATTAAAATTGGCAACTGGCTTCCTTAAAACTTAGAAAGTTCTAGTGTAGTGAAGGGGTATGTCAAAAAGTGTTAGAGATGTAAAGAAGCCAAACATTATTTTTCCTTCAGCAGCTGCAATAAAACCTGCAGGAGAACTATGAAGAACACCTGTTTTCTCAAGAAGTGGACCGAACAGGTCTCCTTTCTCCTGACCTTTTCTTTTTGATTTGAAAACGCTGGGCATAGAAGCCTACCTTCTGATAACTTTTCTGAACTAGGCCAATCCCTCCTCTCTGTTCTATGATAAGGTTTTTGCCTTTAGCAAATGCAGAAGTTTGAATTTCAGCTAGGGCAAAAGCGTTTGCAGAGGACACTGGGCAAACCTTAGTGCGACCTAACTAAAGGCCGAGTTCCTTCCACCTATGGTGCCATCGAACTAAAGGCTGATGTCCTTCCACCAATGGAGTCAACTGGTACCGGGACGGAGGGAGAAGTCAGTGATGACGTCCCATCTCCTGTGACTTCGAGTAACTTACACCTCTAACTCTGGTCTGGGGTTTGTTATAGGCTGCCGCTAATGCAGTTTTATATGCATGCTGTTGATGCGGCACAGAATACTACTCATTGTATTGTAAAAGCTCTGGTTGATAAGGTTAGTTAAGATAATTCTGGTATGCTTAGCAATATGTCTGGCTCCTTTCCCTAGCACTTTGAAATGGCTGGTAAAGTCATTGCTGTGAGGCACCAAGGGATCAATATGCGTCTGGCTAAGTACATTATCAATATGTTTCCCAAATAACAACTGTACATCAAAGGATATATCCAATATTCGATTTTGAACTTCAGGTCTGAAGCAAGTCGCTCTGAGTCAGTCTTGCCTACACAATACAGCAGCCAGCGGGCTAGTGTAATTCAAGATTTGCCACCATCCATTGCAGTCAATGGTAGCTACTGAAGTTCTCTGCCTGGGCGTCTTGGTTTTTGTCTTCTAGCAAGAGATAAAAGTAAAGATTGATATCAGGCCACATCTGTCGAATGTATCTCCCTAAGATTATATTTTGATCGATGAGGCTGCCTTTAAAGATACCCTCTTTCCAAAGACATCCATTCTCTGACCATCTGTGTCAGGAGAAGCTGTACAAGGAGTAGCTGGGTTTCTTGACATCCTCTGGGCTGACTCCATTACCAGCAAGTCTGCCTTGAGGTTAGCGTTAGGCAACTTATACTCTTTGTCAAGCCTTGAATTACTGTTGCCTGTATTGGCATTAGATTTAATCCTTCTTACCAGTGGTAAATCTACATCTGTATAGTTTTGAAGGGTTTTATGGCCATTTCCCAAAATTCATATAGGAATGCATCTGTTTTCATTGTCTATAACTGCACATACATAGCTCTCTCTGTATGCAGATGACATGTTACTGTATCTTAGGAGGAGGGACACCGACCTTATGGGGGCAGCAGCGGCATTATTGGACTTTGGGGCTCAATCGGGCCTTAAGGTCAACTGGGACAAGCCATGCATCTATCCCCTGAAGGGAGATGCCCCTGAGCAAAGTCCTATCCCTTCGTTTCCAACATTGCCATGGGAGCGAGATACAGTGTGGTACCCTGAAGTGGCTGTTTACCACTCCCCGGACCTGCTGTATGAGGGAAACTTCGGGCGTGCTTTGACAGGGCTGCGTCGCACCGTTGCCTTCTTGACCACATCGCCTCTGTCGGCCAAAGGCCGGGTGGCCATATCCAAAATGATCATACTACCAAGCCTACTTTATCGGTTTGCGGCACTTCCGTTGAATTGCCCAAAAGATTCTTTCGGGAGCTAGATGGACTGCGGTTCTGGCTTTTTTGGGGCACTTCACGTCACCGGGTTGCGCTCAGGAAGTTGCGTTTGCCCGTGGCTGAGAGGGGCCTAGCTGCTCCAGACTTAGAATTAAACTACTTTGCGGCCCAGCTGCATTAAGTGGCACGCTGGCGGCCTTTCTCTGAAAGGGCATGGGGACTGCAGGGTGTGGTCTCCTACCAAGGATTGCCTACTAGGTTTTCTACTGAGACCAACACCTGCTTTCAGAGTACAGACCCCAAATCTCCTGATTAGGACTGCGCGCTATGTTTGGGCCGTACCTTACTGCATGCTTGTATGCCGACCTCGTACCCCTGTGAGCTTCCTCTTTTGGCGATTAGGTGTTGGAGGCGCCTTGGGGTCTGGCCAGGTCTGAGTGGCCGGCTGCGGGCAGACACTCACGACCCTCCAGTTACGCTGGGAGACTGAGTTCAGGACGCCTCTCTCCGATTCCTCTTGGAGGAAGATGCTAGAAACTAGTTTTAGGGTATCTAGAAATGCCTGCTTCAAATGTATTCATTTCTACTTACATTGGGCCTATTTGACCCCTTGCCATATCCATGCCATGTTCCCGACTGCGAACTCGGAACGCCCCCGCTACGCTGTTGAAGATTTGGATTTTTTCCACATGACCTGTTCTTGCTTGCTTTTAAAACCCTATTGGGCGACAGTCCTCCAGATGGCGCAGGGAACCACGGATAGAGACTCCCCTCTTGGTCCCTCACTGTGCTTGCTAAGCCTCCATGAACATTCGGCGACCAGGAAGGTTTTCTGGATCTGGCCTTGATCCTTGCCCGCAGGCAATTGCCATGAGTTGGAAGTCTGTTCAGGGTCCCGATGTCTACCGTAGTGGCTGGACTTGAAGTGGGCAAACTGCAAGAGGGGCGCGATCGGCCAAGAGGAGGCTAGGGAGGTCAGAAGGGTACCGATAGTACCAGCATGGGATGCCATTTTGTTAGCTTGCACGCGTGTAAAACGTGGGGAATGGGTATTTGTAGATGACTCCCTCCTAAAGGCTCTGTGTCGGGCTCAGATGATGGCAGTTGAGCACGGCCCCGGCTGGCTCTCTGTAGGGGCATTTGCCCCTCTTTGTTCCCATGCTCTGTATATCCACCCATGCTGTGAGTGGGAGTTACTGGGATGTGTGAATGGTATGCATACAGGTGGGGGGGGGGGGAGGGGGGATGTGATGGTCTGACCCGGCTGCTCTTATTGTTTATATGTCCCATTCTTGCGGTCTCTTCTATCCCTCATATTCTGGGGCATCTTCCTTCTTCTGGGTGTGATGTTATTCTTGTTGCTCACTGTACCATTATTAGAACATGTAATCAGATTTTCGCTGACTTGTCTCTGCGTTCAGTCTGCAACTATGTTCTTATACACATTGGTTTGTTGAGTAGTGCCGTAAAATGTAATGCAAACATTTACACACACAAAAAAAAGGAATGCATCTGTTTGCTTGCTGGTTAAAAACAGTTCAATCATTTGGAAGCTGTTTCTATGCCATCCAGTGGTGAATAAACCAGTGAAGGTGTGGTTGGGCTTGTCATCAGAAGTATGTACTGATACCACTTGCTTCTGCAAGGTCTTGGACCTTTAGGAAGTTGCCCTTCTTCAAAGTCATCTCAGTACTGATTACACAATCTAGTCATCTGAATTTGTCTTGAAAGGAAGTTGGGGCCTCAGTGTCCTGGGTTCTTGTGGTATCTCTTCTGCTGGTTGCAAAGGTTCTGGTTGAGGTTCTGGAATCTCTAGTGGTGGAGTATGACTATTTTGAGGGGGAATGCCATGCGAAGCCAAGGAAAATGGTTCAGTAGGCAAATGAGCATAGTAACCTGCCATTATGTGTTGGACATTCTTTAACAGGTCTTCTGGCACCTACATCATTAGTAGTTGATTGGATTCTTCTTAGTCTCCGTCCTAAGGGCCACTGCTGTGATCATAATAAACCGGTTCCCCGGACATTTCTCCTCCCCAAATCATGGATTGGGAAGTTGATAATGTTGTGATTGCGGGTCCATATTATACTGTGATGAATAACTTGTTCTTCCTCCATGTCTTGGCATTTCACCTTGAGCTGGCTGCACCAAACTGATCATCGGGGTCTGACTTCTTCAGGCTCAATTTCAAGCAGTTTAGGCTATTGAGGTGGATTCTTGCTTGGGGACCGGTACTATGGCAAAAATGTTTGTTTTAAATTTGTTTTTTAAAGTTTTGCAATGTACAGCATTCATAGAATCATGGCTGTGAATGTACTTTCTGCAGTTACATCAACATGGACATCTGAATTCTCATAACTTCTTCGGTGAGACACTGCAAATGATATTGCCGTAATGAGGGAAATAACCTCTGAAAACACAAAAAACAAAACAATACCAACTTTGAGCCTGGTCCTGTATGTTGGGTGTTGGTAAGTGGTCATGTGGGTGACCTCTGGGTGACTGTCGAAGTGCGTCTAATTACTAAGGCAAAAACTTTGGCTGAAAGTGCATCTTTTCCTGCTTTTGAAAGCTACCAGTTGACAAGACAATTTTCAACTGTTCCATCGCGAATGGGCGTTCATCAGCAGGGCTGTCTTTGCCAGGTGCATTAATGGTTGCTCTTTCTTAGTAATTGGCATGGTTTTCAATGATGGAGCCTCAAAGGGGGTAGATGATGATGTTGTGGTCTCTTGTCATCGACAAGGACTTTACCTTTTTTCCGTATGAGAAGCTGGTGGTGGTATACTTTACATTGAAGGTTTTCACTTTTTCACATCATGCGAAGGAGAAGCAGGTTTGTGCGAAGTTTTGAGAGCCTTTTTGGGAATCTTTTCATGAGGCTCATAACAGGTGAAGGCTTATTCATCCATCAAAGATTGCTGTTGGGACGGAAAATTCTCTCGCAGAACCCCTGCTCTGAGTAACCCAGCTGTGGTGAAATCTGGATCCTTGATAACAATTTTTGGTCATGGACAAACACAGATCATTTGTGAATGCCATGACTTAGGAATGTCTCATGGGTTACGCTATTGCTAAAACCTGGACGGGTGCCCAACGCGCTACTCACGTAGGGGTGAAGGGCTCCTGCCTTTACCCACAAACATAGTGGTGGCAGGATAGCGTTTTGTGATAAGTAATCAGAAGTATGACCATTGCCTAATTATGTGTGTCACACGAGTGGAGCCTAGTAGCCCACTCATCTAAAGTTCTGCTGCTGGGTGCTTAGCTCCTGCTTGGCCTATATCAGGTTGAATGTAGTGCTGGACGTAGCATGCATGTCTACTTGCGCGCACTGGGAAGTGTGTGCGCCTGTGAAAGGTGCACTACATGGAAATCAGCATGCATGTCTGCGTGTTGGAGTGCATGTGTGCCCTTTGAGGTGGTATAATATATGAAGAGCCTGTGCATGTGTAGGATCCATGTGGGCTTGAGAAGGGCACAATACATGAAAGTCTTAGTTCCATTCTAGCAGACAGAAGGCTTGCTGGAGAAGCATCAGGAGGTAGAGAAGCCCCCTCTAGACAAATTTGTGAATTGCTGCATTCCTGAGAGCTGAGTGGGACTCACCCACAGGAGGAAGGAAGAGTCAGACTCTTCGGTATAGTTCAAAAGGGGCTCTTTAATTCTGAAGAAATCTCTGGTCAAAGGGGCCTGGACACATCTCAGGAAAGAGATGTGGTTGATAATCAAAGATTAGGGCTTGGGTGCCTGTGTAAAATTTTGATGAACAAATATCAGTGAAGCCGACATCCAGGTGTGATCCTCGAGTCACTCCCACGGCCTGAGTTGGGAGCTAGCAAGTTTGAAGAAATGCCTGATGTGAGACTGCTCTCTCAAAGAACAGACAAGCAGAGGAGTTGACTCGTCAAAGTGAGCAACGACCAGAACAGGAACTTCAAGGACGGAGACATTAAATGACAATCACATTTGTGTCTGTAAAGGATTATAAAAATGGGAGCTTGAGACTCCCGAATTCTCAAACTGAAGGAAGTACATCAGCGGAGAAGCTCAGCCCAGGTTCTGCCTGTTGTGACCAGGTCAGAAAAATTAAGAACACTCGCCGTCTAGCCTGGAGCACCAGCTTCAGCCTGTCCAGAGAACAATGGACCCTGTGTGAAGAAGGAGATTGCTTGGAGGGAGTGAGCTCCAGTGCGGATCCTGCCTAGTCAATCCCGGGAAGCAGGATTGGCTACCAGTGTGTGCTGTTGAGACACTTGTATGCCAGGTGGAGGTTAGGAATGAGGGCCGCTGCTCTGGTGCCACGCTTTGACAAGAGAAGGGCTGCCACCTCTTGCAGCACCTGAAGAGGGTCATCACCTTATTGCTGCTCGCGTCTCCAGTGTGGCAGGTGGGAGCTGCAATGAAGATGGAGGGTTGTAGCTCTGGTGCATTGCTGTATCGAGAAGAGGGCCGTCGCTCTGTGCAGATCTGTGATCTGAAGGGCCTCCGGATGTCAGAGGTGGCCGTGGTGAAGCGAGAGGGCTGAAGCTCTGGGATAGCAGGCAGCCGTGAAAACGAAGCAGGTTATTACTCATGGAAGAAGGGCAACAATTCAACTACCTAAATCCAGATGCACCCGATACCCGTCACCGTATTCCGAAAAAAACTCACCGCATGACCAGAGGAGCGCCATGGACACCTGCAGCCTAGACTGTTGCATCCACACTTTTACTCACTGCCAGGCCACGGATGCACACCTGGGGAATACTCCAGCAAGAGCGTGTAAGACTGAATACCGGGCCCCTCATGATCATTGAGGGGTTTGGCACAGACGTTTTTGAAGGTCTTTCAGACTTTCTGTTTGTGATCTGGGTAAAGGAAAAATACACAACGCCTGTGAGGTTCATCAGAATATCTACTCTTTTTTCCAAATGTCTCAGAGGGCTTTGAAATGTATTTTTTCCCTAAGATCCTTCTATGTCCAAAAATATATTTTTTCTTACATAATTCATGGGTAGTGACTGAAGACTCTACGCACACAAATGACCACACGCTTGGAGAAAGATTTCAGAAGCAAAGTAAGACCTATATGAAGAAAGAGCAAGGCTCTAGGACTGCCTTTCAACATGACGAGCTGTAGAATTCTTGGGAGAGATGACCTCTGAAAAGGGTGAAATTCAGGGCATATATAAATCACAAGGGGGGCTGGAGGAGTTTTAAGGACCTGCAGGGACTGACTCCCCACCAGAACTATATCACACACAAAAGAAGCCCTGTGAGAGTGAGAATCTAAACAAGGGATATCCCTTCCTCACGCGAGGAGGTACCCCTATGATGAAGCATGACACCTCTGGTGTGTGAGGGGAACTGTCCTTTAAAAGGGATATCCCTTGTTTAGATTCTCACTCTCACAGTCACATTTTGACCTCCAATTGCTAGTTTTTGGACCCAGGGCTTCTTTTGTGTGTGATGAAATTCAGGGCACCCTCATCTTTTTGGCTGATCTTCAGCTTTTCAATGAGGAGGAGACACTAGTTTAAGACCTCCCACGTGTGTTATGATTTCATACAGCTATTGTAAGTTTAGCATGAGATGCTCACCTGACAGGGAATGATTCAAACATGTGAATCTATGAAAGATTTAATGCTGGAAAAAGTGTGGAATCAAGCTTGAGAGCTCTAACACCACAAACTCAGCACAGTGACTGAAATTGTACTCCTTCACAAGTTCAATTGTAACAGTGTTTAGTGCTGCTGGGTGCATTGGAAGAGCAGAATGGAAGTGGTCTAAGTTCCAGAGGGGATATTCAAGAGAGCTTCAGATGTAATAACTTATGATGAACAGTGAGGAACTGACAGATGCATGTACAGACTTGCTCAGGAAAAACCTTCACTCTAAATTATGGAGAGTCACAGTCACTAGATGGAGTCAACAAAACCTTTTCACACGTACCCTGATAACGTGTGGAATGTATTACTGAAAACCTGTCCCAGGAAGTTCATAAAGAACAGTTGAGGAAAACAATTGAAGCTGCCAGGAAAAGAATTTTAAGTACTTAATGTTCTTCCCAGACAAACTTAAAGTCATTCATGCAAGCAGAGCACTAATTTTTTTATGTTGGCAAAACAGGCCTGGGACAGGAGATATTGGATATGTATAAAAAAGGGAAATTAATCCCTTATGTTGGAGACCATCAAACGGAGAGAGGGTGGAGGAAGACACTAAGCAGAGATGCCCTATGGAGGGGTTGGAAGAATTTGAATGGGAAACAGCCTTTGAAAAAGAAAGGAAACACACTGTCAAACTATTGATGAAGAATGGTAATATTGCAACCTGAAAGAACAAAGGTTGGAGGGCAATGGTGCAGACCTAGAGGGTTACCATCGCATGATAAAAAAAAGAGTGAAGGCCCGTAGCTGTACCTCCCCATGTAAATCCCTTAATCCTGAACCGAGTGGTAGGAGCTACATCAGGTCCTACAGCCAGACAGTTCTGTGGTTGTTAAAGGACCGGGTCTGCAAAAGCACAACAGGACTAAACAGTTATGTTTGTGTTTTTTTGATAGTTTTATCCAATATATTTTGTACTATGACATGGCAGAATCTACTTGAGCCTATGTATGGCATGGGACCCATGCCTGGCTACGGCATACATAATTTGGGCATGGATACTTGAGCCCCCACTGCCAAGGTTCCAGATTTATCATGTTATAAGATTAAGATGCTCTGCTTCAAGAAGGATGAGTTACTGAAGAGACCGACCCAAAAGGTGGGAATGGGAAGCTGGGTAAATATTTCCGTCAGGAATAACACATTACTAATGTTAACATGGAACATCAGGAGACCCGATATTTAAGTTAAACACTCACGGTGCATATCTCTGCAGACACAGTGTACAAACAGCCTGTCTCCAAGAGACAAACCGTGTAGCAGAAAAAGCGGATAAGGTGCAGTAGAACAGATTGGCCCTTTTTACCATGCAGGCTATGGACCACATTCTAAATGAGTTGGGATCTGAGTAGCCCCGGTTGTACTACCTGCTATATTTTAAAACAAAAGGATACCTGATGTTGAAGGAAGATGCTTCTTATTGTATGGAATGATCAATGAAAGAGTCAATTATTGTTAAGAGTCTACATTTCCAAAACAGACGATCTTGAGTTTTTCATAAAACTGAGGCTCCCCACAGCACAATATTTGATCCCTGCTATATTCATTCTGGATGGATCAATTTCATTGTGTACTGAATAGTGCAATAGAAAGGATACCCCCATGCTCAAGTCACAAAAAGAGACTGGCAAAAGCAGTGAAGTGTCCCATGTTTGAATCAGACCTAGGAGCCCTGGAAGGAGTGTCACAGAGGCCAGCTGAACACCCGTTGATGATACTTTTTCAAAAGAGGATTTTGTTAGGTTATCTAAAATGGGTATGTAATTTGTGTCTGAAATGCAATACTTAGAAAGGATTTTAACAGAGCGTCCACCCGTGCAGGTTTAATAGAACTGTGGTAATACAGGCCCAGGATCCCTAATTGGTGACTGTATCCATCAGTTCTACAAGACCAGATATTCACTAATGACATGGGAGATTAAATTTAACATTACTTTGAAAGTGATGAGTGAAGGGGTTTCATTAGAGGGGTGGAATGGAAGGTACATAAAGATGTTATCGTGGTTAAGCTGTTGAACTGGTCACATCTAGGTTAAATGAACTGGAAACACATATCCGTACTGATGAAATAGAAATGGCTATGCTGGACAGGGAGAGTGGGCCTTCTAGGTTGATAATGCAGGCTAAAGGAGGATTGAGGTAACAAAAATAACTCCTATAGAAATCTACTGAATGAACTCTTCCAGAATACTACATTTAGGCATATGCGTCATCAGGAAAGGGACTAGTGGGGCAGGTTGTTGGCTTGGTTACTGAAGAGAAATATACCTACTACTTGTATAACTTCTTGTACTAATGATGAGGGCATTTTAAAGAATACACAAGATAAGATTAACAAGGTGTTTCACATGCTTTAGAAAACGCTATATTCAACCTGAATAGGGGGCATACTCCTGCTGAATACCAAGTTCCTAATAAGCAAGGGCTGTGAACATATTGAGGAAATACATATCTGCATCAACAAAAGCCATGAATATTTGACTGCAATTTAGTAAAAATTGTGTCTCTTTGCTAGAATAGACATTTACAGAGTCAAAATTAATCATATGTTATGATTTTCATCCTGGCAACTGAAAATGTCACTAATCAACAGTGCAAAGACTTAGATGAAAGAGTATAGTGGTCAATGGGACTAGCCATATTGTGTCACTGTCAGCAGATGATGCATTGGTACATCTGAGAGATCGGGTGAATTCAGAGGAGATACTGGTACAGATTTTAGATCAATCTGGAGAACAATCAAGACTTAAAATAAATACAGTTTTAAAATCTTGAGAAATGCACTGAGTAACTTAATCTGGGCATAAAAAGAAGAATGATAATGGACACACTACAGTGTCAATAAGAACAAGCATTTTCAATGCAATAGGTCTCGCATTTGTGAGAGTTTGAGCTATTGGCATTGTAAATGACAATTACTTTTATTTATGTGTTGTGAAAACCTGCAAACGGTGCGTAAACACTCACTTTGTACTTATAGTCGTTGCATAGGAGAAGCAAGGCTGGCAGTAACTGCGCCTCTTTTACTCCCAGCCTTGCTTCTCGTAAGCAACAACTATAAGTACAAAGTGCATGTTTACGCAACACTTGCAGGTTTTCACAACACATAAATAAAAGGCATTGTCATTTTCAATACCAATAGCTCAAACTCTCACAAACGTGAGACCTATTGCATTGCAAATGCTTGTTCCCTCTAATGGTTGGGATCTCAGTTTGCCTGTGGACTTCATTCTTCGAAAGTAAGTGGGAAGAGTTCTCTTGTTAGTGTCAAACCGTAAAGCACAGAAAACCCTGCTACATTGAAGTTGCATCGGAAAGACTGGTGTCTAGGGTACATCAGACAGGAGTCTGATACCAGAGAGGACCAAAGAGCCGGAGGATATTGAATAATTGACCTCCAGGGAAATCTAATATCAGAAGGAAAAATATCAAGAGGTTCTGATACCAAAAGAATTGATGACCAGGGAAAGTGACATCAGACGACTTGGTATCAGGTGTTAATCGGTATCAAAATACAGGATCTCCATGTTTATTTGATATAAGGGGTCTGGCGTTTAGGTGAATGTGTGATTCGAGGTGGCCAGTTGCCAAGGAACTTGATATAAAAAGGGTCTCTCCTGCATGGCGGATTGTTGGCAGATGGAATTGCTATTCAAAGTGTTTGATATCGTGTGCATTCCTTCCAAGGCATTTGCTATGTTAGAAAAGGATTGGTAAACTTAGTATCCGAGGTGGAAGCAAGCACGTGTTGGATACCAGGAGATGTTATTTAGCAAATGCTGATAATCAGGGTTATGTACAGAGGTCTATGACATCACATGAGGTGAAGTTCTGTGGCTTCCATACAAATAAAACCATGGGAGAACCGCTCAAAAGTAAAAACACTCACGAAACTAAATAGACTCATCCTCGACGCATCTCAGAAGGCAAACAGACCTTCCCATCGTTAGCAGGTGTTTGCTAATCGGCCCCTATTGTTCTAACAAACAATTGGCAACTGTTTCGTCCATCACCGGCCTGTTGGGCCTCCAGTTTTTCGCTCCATTCCCCGGCCAACACCGTCCCTGTCATGCACATAGGGATGTCTGCATCTTCCTGTGGAGAGAACGAAAAGGAAGCGCGCTCCCCCAGAGGGCTCAGCACATGCGTCGCGGAAGGAAGGAAGGAAGGAAGGAAGGAAGGAAGGAAGGAAGGACGCGCGGGTGCGAGGGAGGACCGTCTCCTAACCTTTTATTTCAGATGCTTCGGGGAACGAGGCCTTTCCGTTCAGGTTGAAGCATAATCATTGGAGCCGCCTGGAACTATCGCGTCTTCCAGTGACAAGAATGCATAACTCATGGTTTCACCGCAAACAAATGTCACAAACCCGATTGATTGAGGAGTTTACTCCATTACGAAAGCCAACCAAAACACTGGCCCAACTTGCTTTCAGGGAGGGAGAAATGAATATTTAGAAATCCCAGTTATCTTTAGGTTTTATGGTGCCCCGTCCTCACTCTTTTCTGTTCCTTTTTCCTGGGTATAATTTCCCATTTGGTTCCTTCGAAATAGAATTAGATAACTTTGCTTTCGGAAGTAAGACAGGACACCACTTTTCTCGAGCGTCCTCAGGTCAGTCGCGCAGTGGCAGAGGGAGGTGCTATGCATGGAGTAAGTCAGCATACGCTGGAATCCGGCGCCTCTCTTGTTCTCACTCTCTCGGTGCGAGTGATTGGAGATGGGAATGGGCCCAAAATAGGTTTTAGTACAACAAATTACCCCACCACAAGCAAAAATCAAACGAACCAACATTTTTTAAACAAGCGGCAGTGAAAGCGATTGTAAAAAAAAAAAAAAAAAAAAAAACACGCCCGCGAGTAGTGCGCGCGCGCGCCACAGCGTAACATGTTGTGGTTTCAATTATCGCGCCCGTGTCTGGGCACGATAATTGAAACCACATGGCCTTTGGTGCGCGTAATAGACACCAATAGGCCATGGGCGGAGCAATGCGCCCGCCTTTGGCCAATTGCGTGCAGTCTTTTATAAAAAGACGCACGAAAAGGCCAATGGGGTAGCACAAAAGGAATCGCACACGCACGAGCGTGTGCGATTCCTAGGTCAGTGCTGAATCCCCGTTTTTCACCTACTAAATGTCTCGCGCTGCGCGAGCACTGCTGCGCAGTGCAACGCTAGGCGCGAGACCTAAAAAGGCAGCTTTCAAATACCAGATCTGAAGGGCAGTGTTTAGCTGCTCAGTTACAATTTGCTGTGGTTAGTGGGGATGACATGACACTTGATAAATTAATATTGAATGTGCCACACTGAATCATCTGAAAATTGGTTAGGGCACGTCAGGAATGTGATGCCTCACGGCCAACAAATGGCTCTCTTTTTGAGATCCTTGAATTTAAGAAATTAGGGCCTCATTTAAAGTTTGGCATACAGAGTACTATGTCGCAAACAAGATGAAGTACTTTGTCCGCCAAAATCTGGGTCTGTGTGACTCATTTAGAGATGGGCGGAACCGTAAGGTTTCCGTCGATGGACCCCGTTGGCTCAGTCGCCGGAAAGCTTCATCCAACAGCCTTATAGAGTAGGGGCCAGCGGAGGAAGGGCATTGCAAAGCCTGCCCTATTTAGGGTGAATAGTAATGTCTTTTTGTTTCTGTCCGTCATCTCAAGGAAAAAGCTGGTGGGGAGGACAAAAAAAAAAAAAAAACAATAGTCATCACGGCCCTCCTCTCCATACACACCCTGGGAGATTTTATTTTTATTTTCAAAATCAAATTCCCACTTTGAGAGTTTGTTTTTGAGTGGAAAAAAAAGTTTGGTGAATGGCCACAAATCAGATAGCGGTCATCCATTAAACATTTTGTACCTTGAAGGGACCTGCTGTTAAGGCAATTCCTTTCGAGGTACAGAGATTACTGCTGGGCCGACAGTCATCTCTAAACTTGGGTAGCCATCAGGATGGAGGAGCCTGACGGACGGAGTACCTTCAGGTAAACCTTAAATTAGGCCCCATGTAAGAGTATGGGTCTGACACAGTGGATGATTGTGGAAGATTTGTGCACAACACACTCTCCTGACAATGGAAGAGGAGAATCAAACCTTCCAGTTGCAAACTGGACAGTTTTTGCAATACTATGCCATATGCAAGGTGGAAGGGAATGCCTGAGGTGTGGCGATCAGTCTCACAAATACATGAAAAACTCGCTCAAGCAGGCAAAGGAAGCAGTGAAATTACCAAATTACATTCAGCCATAGTAACTGAACCACCCAACAAACGTTTGGCTGTGAGGCATAAATAGGAGTCAGATTTTGGGTCCCGGATTACAGATAAGGTTTGGGGTGAGGCTCTACTATTGATTCGTCAGATGTCGTCTACTGCACATTTCAGGCTGCTACAGAAAGTGCATATAACTCCAGCAACACTACACGATTGGATTCTAACAAAGCAGCTACCCTCCATAAGTTAATTTAGTTGGGGGTGGGAGGGGTCGCATTTCTTCAGTTTACGCACTAAAATTGCAGATTCATTCCAGGCAGTAACCGGGAGAGATTCAGACTATATTCAATTCACCCTCTGGAACCACAACTGTACATTATGTTATTCGGACGAATGTGCAATTAAAAATAGAAATTTGCATTTCACACTAGTGCTTGCAAAACTTAAGCTAGCAATACAGTGGATGGCAGTCATTGGCAACTGATGCTCTGAAAAAGCTGGACGCATCTCCTCAATCCTTAAAGGCGTTTAGCGGCATCCAAGGGAAACACATTTTCACTTTTAATGCTCACAGTAACACTGCCCTGGAATGCATAACCGATGTTCGAGGCACCATAAATTCGCAGATACTATCAGATCATACAACACCAAAGGACAAGAAATCCCAAGCTTTCGCATGAGAAAATGGACTGTCCCAGCACTGGGGTATTTGCAAAATATTGCTTTCTTTTTTCTGCCTGTCCTCCAACAGAGGAATGCCTTCTAACAGCTATGGTGCTCTGTCGTCATACTCCTAATCATTTGTGTATCTTATTTGCACATTAGCCCATATTAGCTTCCTGTACTGCAAGTTTGTAAGCATTGAAACAGACAGTGGCAGAACACATTGCTACATAAATCTCGCAAGCAACAAATTGGAGGAAACAATTCAACTTTTTCTTTCTTTTGCAAACACCGTAAGTGCAGTTCACGTTTCTACACTCAAAAATTGGTCTATTGGATGAAGATTAAAGGGATTGCTGTAGTGACTTAAAATAAATAAAAGAGTACTCACTTGTTGCAATGATGCTTGTATGTGGGGTTTCTGGTGGCTCAATCATTCAGATCAATTAAATGAATGTAAAGTGCCAGTGTTTCCACAACTCATCTACCCTCATACCACTTTACGCATAGGTGTTCCAATCTAAGACAGGATAACAGTATTCTGGTGACTCATACACAACACCAATTCTATCCACATTGGAAAAAGAGCAATTCAACACTCTTCCAACCAAGCAAACCCACTGGATGTAGCATACTATCTAACCACTAGGGGTATGAAGTGCTTTGCAAATCCAACTACATTATAATTCAATAAGAGCTGATTAAAAGCTTTTCTTATATGTTGAGCACGGACAGATGACCTCCGAGAGGAACATCATTTCTAACAACCCCCACCACAAGAAAACCTATTAGAGGATACCATACTTGGATATGATCACCTTTAACAGCACAGACATTGATTAAATATGGAATGAAATACCTGTAAAAATGAGTTTTAATCACACCATCTAGGAGTTCAATGACATCATAATCGATTGCAAAGTCCACTGCTGTTTTTAGAGACAGTCTCTCCATTTCTTGATGACATGCAGTTTTTAGGTCTCTGCTAGAGAGCGCATGTGTTGTCTCTTTGAGACATTTTGTTTACAGTTAGTGGCTAGAGTCTGCCCCAAAGGGCAGAACATTTGTTAGCTGCAACGTCGCTCTCATATCTTTTGTTGCAGTTTGCCATAGCATGCATGCGTCATGTCTCTTCTCGTGTTTGGACCGTCCCTAGAGCATGGACAAAGTACTTGTGTCCATCCACTGCTCCCGTTTTTAGAACTACTTTTTTTTTTTTACTTGTGTTTAAGCACTCCATATGAGTGCTCGGGTTTTCAGTCGCTCCTTTCCCTTCCCACCTGCCCCCATTCATGTTGCTTCTTTTCTCCTAAAACCCACCCCACCCCTGTTGCTTCTTTTTCGTCTCACTCCCTCCCCCTGTCTGCTTTTTCTTTACCAACCCACCTGCTTCTAACCCCCCCCAAGCCCCTGTTCATGTTTCACTTTTTTGTTTCTTATTAATAATTCTTCCTTTACTTAACAGTTGTGTCTGTCCAAGTATCTGGAAGGCACTACGGTTATTACTGTGAAATTGTAGTGTTTAACTGCTGCAGTGCCTAGAAACACTTTAACCTGTATAGAGTGCTGTAGAAGGTCACAACATAAAGCAAAATGCTGAATTTAAAAGCAAAGGGCACCTCCTGAGCAGAGAGAATCCCCGCCCCAGCACCCTGAGTGCAAACACTGCAGATACAGGAACTATGTGTTAGGGTTATGGTGGACAGCCTAGATGGAGGGCTCTGATGCAGCAGGCAGCCTCTCTTTCTTCCCTCTCTCCTTCCCTAACTAATCAATCAATCAGGTTTCTTTTAAAGCGCGACTACTCACCCGCTAGGGTCTCAAGGCACTAAGGTGGGGAGGGAGGAATCCGTGGTTCAGTCGAAGAGCCATGTCTTAACATCCTTCCTGAATTGAGGCAGTGACGGCGTGGGCCTGTGCTTATTTGTTTGTTAGAACTCCTTGGTTATCTCATTTTCTTTATTAACCGACGGGTTCCGTACCCTTTATGAGTGTGTATTTGACATTTGGTTATCTTTATTGCGATCCGTGGGGTGACCTTTGAAAATTTAAAAATGCCCCCGTAACAGTCAACTACTATGGATTAGACGCTTGGTCAGGTCACTGGGGGCGCTCATAAGTTTAGATGCTCCTAAGATGTTTAAATAACCTCACGTGCTGGAATTACCGTTTGAATTAATATTATTTTTTTCGTTTCTGGGTCGGATGTATCCTTAGCCCTTGTTGATGTTTTTGGAGGGGCTCTTCCAATCGATTTATTACCGATTCTCCTGCGGTGCTGCTGGCAGCGGTCATAATCCCTGGACTAAATACTTGATTGACCTATATGAAGTACTCCGGACCTTTGGTATGCATTTATGGGCATATGGGTACTTCTTTCTTTCCTTTTTTTGTCTTTATATGTGTGAACAGGACAACTGATACTCGATATGTCTGACTCATGGCTATATATTTATACCTATACCTTTGTCTGGGCCTCTGTTTTCAGATATCATCTTTATTGTGTGGTGTGGTCTCCTGAGGACCTCACAAAAAGAATCTTAGCGAACATTTTCATTCATCAAGATTGATTTGGTGTGTGAGTAGTTTTTTTATGCACGCTATGTATGGCAGGGTTTTCTTTCACACGCATGTTTAATTTTCATTACACGCTTTGGAATCTGGCTTTCTGAACTAGTCACATTTTATGCATTATATTGTGAATCTCATGGGTCTTTCTTTTCCCTTTCTTTTGGTATCCTATTTTGTTTTCATCTCCTTCTTGTGCACTCCATCTCGTGTTCAGACTATTATGTCCCCTTAATTATAAAGTTATCAAAAATGAATTGAGTTCTACCCTTTGGTTGTTTTTTGGCAAAATTCTTGTATATATTATGATATCAAAAATCAAGTTCATTCTGTCCATAAAAATAAGAATATATAAATGTATAAAGTGTTAATGTATTTTTATGTGATTTTAGGTGTGTTTGTGTGTCCCACACTATTTATCTACCTCCGCCCTGACGAAGGTGTTGCCATCTTCGAGGGCTTCACACCGAAACGCGCGTTGGCGTTTTATTCTTCTCGTGCTCTTGGACTTTGTTTCCATCCACTACCGGGAGAATACACGAGAATGCTCCATCTCAACTTCGAGTGGCAGCCTTACCATCTGGAGTGATTTGTGATGTTTTTTATGTTTGCCTTGATGAATAAATGTGTATGTCACTTTGAGTAAGTGCAGTATGATTGATGGTATGATTGTTTTGTGTGGGACATATCCTTAGATATTATATATGTAATTATCTATGAATTTTTCGGAAGTGTTAATTATCTTATGATATTATGAAAATAAAAAGAAAAAATTAATTTTGTTAAGCAATCTGTTTATTGAATTTTTTGAACTTTTGCCATTGACAGCCCTGGGTGTTGTTTTGCAATACTAGGACCCCTTGTTGGGCCTTTGTGTAAATCTTCCTTAGGGGCGGGTGACTGTTGTTAGTGTGAGTGACGGCGATTGCCTGAGATGAAGAGGCAGGAAGTTCCAGGTCTTTGCCGCGAGGTAGGAGACAGATCTTTCGCCAGCTGAGGTCTTGTGGATCCGTGGGACAGTGGCCAGGGTAAGTTGGGCAGAGCTGAGAGGTGTTGTGGATGTGTAGAAGGAGATGCTGTGGTTGAGGTATGCAGGTCCTGCGTTGTGGAGGGCTTTGTAGGCGTGCGCGAGGAGTTTGAAGGTAATTCTTTTGTTGATCGGGAGCCAGTGGAGGTCTCTCAGGTGACAGGTGATGTGGCTGCGGCGGGGGATGTTCAGGAGGAGTCTCGCGGAGGTGTTCTGGATGTTCTGCAGTTTCTTTAGGGAGTTTTTGGGCGGTGCTGGCGTAGAGTGCATTGCCATAGTCGAGTCTGTTGCTGACGAGTGCAGGGGTGATCGTTTTCCTGGACTCAGTGGGCATCCACTTTAAAATCTTCTGAAGCAGGCGAGCGAGTAGAAGCAGGCGGACCTCCATCCATCCAGGCGTCTCACTCGTAGCCTCTGCTTCATTTTTCTTCCTTTACTATATCTTTGCGTCTGGCTAGCAGGCAACCTACTACTGTGAAGTTGTAATGGTTGTTAGCTGCTGCAGTGCCCAGGTGCCCAAGAGCCTGTACAGGGTGATATGGAGGTTCACAACACAGCACATTAATGCCTCAAACAAACACTGCTCGCATGACAGGAACTCACCTGTTCCCTGCTGGAAGGCGCCATAAGAAAAACAAGCATTGACAAAGCCAATAGGTCTCGGAAATGCGAGAGCTATTGGCTTTGTCAATGTCTTTTAGCCACGTTGTATAGCAGCATGGTTAAGAGTCAGGGAAAAAAGCGCTTTGATGGTGCTATACAACATGGCTAAAAGACATTGACAAAGCCAATAGCCCTTGCATTGGCTTTGCCAATGCTTGTTTGTTAACAGCAAACAGTAGGGTGAATGAACATGTGAATTCTTTCGGTAGCCCACAAGCACATTGAAGAGAAAAGGAAGTAAAGTTACGTAAATTGCAATTTCAGATCTTTATGCGTACAATGTGCGTTCTGACGTCACAAATTGCAGAAGGTTGGTTACGGTGATATCAGAGGACCTCACTACTTCAACATCAGAATGTCTGGCAGCATTTTAAGTGCTGGTCGCCTCTTTACACATGCAGAAAATGTTTTCCTATCACTTCTGAAGGCTGGCCCATTTTGCAGAGCGAAGGCCCGCACATTTATATGACCTCATTATGTGGTTTCATAGTATTTTTAAATATTAGGAAGTGCTATTACTCCTTAAAATAGAGTCTTTTGAAGATTTGTCAGTGCTATGCAGGGGTTTGCCTGTAGCAAGTGAAAGTACTTTTTCTGTCTCCCTACATGGGAGCTGCCAGGCATCCATCTACCAGTCCACTTCCACTTCTTTCAACTAGGATATGTAGGAATCGCCAGTGGCAAGTGATCAGAGATTCTCCACGCTAGTTATGACTGATCTTGGATTATGTGCGTCTGTAGTGAAGAAGTAATTTAGCCTCGAGTATGTGCTATGTTCTCCCGGAAAGAACAAGTAAGCTTTTCGGTGTCATACAAGCCCTTTCATATAGATCATATAAGCCCATGGCATAAAGAAAGCCACACAAGTATTGGACTTGGCACTCATCCATACATAATCAAATTGAAATCCCCTCCCATTATCAGCAGGGCCTGAGGGAGCTCCAACAAGATTGTACCTAAGGACATTAACACAGAGGATTGCTTAATGGCACATAAAAACTGATCAATAGCAGCTGTTTACCCTCCCATGTTCCCCAAGACAGCAGCATATCGACCTCCCTTCCCTCCATCTGTATCCGTTCATGATTTGTCTACATGAAAAGCATTGGATTTGTGTATCAGTATTGCCACCCCTTGGGATCCAGGTGTGCAACCTGAATGACAGAACAGTCTAGATCTTCCACACCTATCACACTGTAATCATTTCCGATAGGAGGCATTTCTTGTAGGTATACTATTTTGGGTCCCTGATTTGATGAGCTGGACCACTACTCTATTTATCCTGTTATGCTGTGTATTTATGTTGCAAGACATACATTTGAGGCACATTGCCACATGGATTTTTGTGTAATGTATATATCTGAGCCTCTCCTCTCCAGTATATTGTGGAGCTACAGTAACACTTAGTCTCCATTCAATATTGTTACAACTTCGAAAATTACACCATGAGCCTAAAACTGCCCACCATCCCAATGCATGTTGTACTTGTTGCAACACTATCAAATAATTACCTAATATACTGTGCGGGGACCCTTCTGCTCACATTGAAAGTCGAAGTCCTCCAGGTGGTAAAAAGGGAAGGGGCCCCGGTTACTCAACAGTTCCCAAAGTCACACCTCCAAACCTCCCCCATTTTGTGAGCAATCAAACTATCAGATCTTAATGAGTGAAGCTACTTTTCTATTTACAGTTTATAGTCTCCAACTTGTATCAATATCAGCAGACTGTTCGAAATCTATTTCGTTTAGGTTTACTCTAGGACACATTTTAGCTTTTTAGCATTTCAGTTCCCTTGCATGTTAATGAACATCAAAAACATGTATGTTACCAACTGCTGTATCATTAGCAGATTTTCTGGCAACAATTTTAGGTTCTTGTCCACTTCCCCCATTTTTCCTTTCTCCCTGCATCAATTGCAGCTTCTGTACAAACATCACATCAGTCCCCACAATCTCTATGCCAGTCTCTTGTTATGGATGAGCCAAATTTTAACACATGGATTCAGATGGTGCTATGCCCTATATTTCAGGTCTTTATTCTTTTGTAGTTCTCTCGCCGGCATGCATGTCGCCATCCATTTAACCATTCTAGATGTTCTAAAGTGCCACATCTTTGAGACATTTTGGCGGGGGGGGAAATCATGTTGTACTGTAATTCCTTTTCTCAGATAGTCTTTTTATTGTGTATAAATGCATGCCAAGGGCTTTTTCAAGACAGACAGACAGACAGACAGATGTGAAAGTTCCAATCGTGGTCTTTGTGAAAGTTCTCATAGGGCACGAAAAAAAAGTCTCTGCTAGGCTGGCTGCAGAGACTTTTTTTCGTGCCCTACGAGAACTTTCACAAGGACCATGGCTGGAAATTTCATATATATATATATTCACTGAAAAAACCATAGGTTTCAGATATGTTATAGTTACAAATTAGCATTTAAAAAACCTTTGAAATTCACTGAAAAAACCATAGGTTTTAGGGACAGTTATAGTTAGTTGGACATTTCACTCGTACAAAACCCGTGAAATTCCCCGTTATAGTTAGTTCAGCTAACTATAACTCGCGCCCCGCAATGCACTGCTGATGACGTCACATATTACATCACTCATGACATGGTCAGTGACATCACTGATGACATCACTGATGACATCTCAAATGACATCACTGATGACATCATCCAGTGACTGTTTCTGTAAAGTTTAAATATTTTTAATATATATAGGAAAAGACGTATTGAAGAATGAGTGGGTGTGTAAGTGTCTGTATGGATGATTTAGTAGGTGCGTGACTGACTAAGTGAGTGATTTAACGTATCTTACTGAATGCATGGGTTAGTGACTAAACTGGGTGAATGTCTGTATCCGTCTGTCTGTTGCTGTGTAAGTGGCTGCATGGGTTTGTGAATAGCTACATGAGTGTCTATATGAGTTATTGATTGGTTGTCTGAGTATCTGTATGGGTGCCTGAGTGTTTGTGTGGGTGGGGTGTGTGCGACTCTGTGCATAGATGTGTGAGTGGGTGATTCACTGGGTGGATGGTTTCAAGAGTGCATCTGTGATAGACTGTATGGGTGGGTAAGTGTGTGTAAGAGTGTGTTAGTGAGTGAATGTATGTCCCAGTGGTACATGTGTGAGTAACTACATATGTGAAAGCCAGTATATATGTGTGTTGGAGTATATAAATAGCTATAAGCGAGAGTGAGTGATTGTGATAGTGGCTGTATGGATTAGTGTGTGCTTGTATCAGTGATTGTATAAGAGCGTAACAATGTGCTAGTATTTGTATGATTAAGTGAGCTGGTGTGTGTATAACCGTATAGGTGAGTAAATGGCAGTGTGTTTAATTATTTGCATGACTGACTAGGTGTGTGAGTACCTCTATGGATGAGTGGCGGTGTTTGAGTGTCTATATAGGAGTAAGAGTGCATATGATAGTCCTGTACTGAGTGACCATAAGTATGAGTGACTGTACGGGTGAGTGAGTGGATGTGTGTGTGTAGACCTAAGAATCAGTGAGTGGGTATGTAGTTATTGGTGTTGGAGTGTCTATAGTTTTGCGAATGGCAGTCTGTAATTTAGATTGGGTGTATCAAAGGTTATATTAGGGTGTGAGGAGGTGCATCAGATTATCACGTGGATGATGTCATCAGTGATGTCATTTGAGATGTCATCAGTGATGTCATCAGTGATGTCACTGACCATGTCATGAGTGATGTAATATGTGACGTCATCAGCAGTGCATTGCGGGCGCGAGTTATAGTTAGCTGAACTAACTATAACGGGGGAATTTCACGGGTTTTGTACGAGTGAAATGTCCAACTAACTATAACTGTCCCTAAAACCTATGGTTTTTTCAGTGAATTTCAAAGGTTTTTTAAATGCTAATTTGTAACTATAACGTGCCTGAAACCTACGGTTTTTTCAGTGAATTTCAAAGGTTTTTTAAATGACATTTTTTAAATGTATTAATTTTTATATTAATTTTTTCATACTGATTTACTACATTTTTAGAAACAATTTCTTTTACATATTTTATTTTTTGAATTACATTGTAATTACATTATACATTACAAAAATACTTTCTCAGAATGAATTACTTTAGTTTAAATACTTAGCACATAGGCAATAGACTTTTAAGTACAGTAGTTACAGTTGTTGCAATGGGCAACACATTTTCAAACACAATGCAACATTCAGCTCAATGTGAATTTCTAGTTAAATGCAATTAGTTACTTTATGGATTACTTTTTCTAACCACAGGACTGGATCCTAGATTCAGTCCTGGGACATCTCCTGTAAACAGTTGAGTAAAAGCGTTTTGGTTACAGTCGTGATTTTTAAGGAATATTATTGTATTTTAAAAGTTGACACTTAGAAACTTTTCCTCATAGAATCACCAATGTTATCCTATGGAAGGAAATTCACTTAGCAGGTAAAAACTGTTATCGTTACTTTTTCTTACTCAGTGTTGGATCCTGGATCCAGCACTGGTGCATCTCCTGTAAACAGTTGAAAAAATGCGTTTAAGTCATACAGGCGATTTTTAAGGAATATTTGTAGTTTGTGAAAATCGACACTTTGAAACTTTTCTGCTGAAAACCAGACAATGGATTCCTATGGAAGAAAAGATAAGTTACTGGTAAGTACGGTTAAAATTACTTTTCAGGGTCAGTGCTGGGCTAAAAGATGCAGCACTGGGTTCTCTCCTGATAACAGGTGAGTAAATCGGAATTCGGAATTCGTATTTCGGCTGATTTTAGAAGAATAATTTAAAGTTCCAAAACTCCACACTTAGAAGAATTTTCAAGTGAAACCAGTCAATGTTAGCCTATGGAAGGAAATTCAAGTTACTGGTAAGTACGGTTAAAATTACTTTTCAGGGTCAGTGCTGGGCTAAAAGATGCAGCACTGGGTTCTCTCCTGATAACAGGTGAGTAAATCAGAATTCGGCTGATTTTAGAGGAATATTTGTATGTTTCAAAAATCAAAACTTAGAAACTTTTTCAGCAAAAAGCAGGCAATGATATCCTATGGAAGGAAATTCAAGTTACTGGTAAGTACGGTTAAAATTACTTTTCAGGACCAGTACTGGGCTGAAAGATGCAGCACTGAGGTCTCTCCTGATAACAGGTGAGTAAATCGGAATTCGTATTTCGGCTGATTTTAGAGGAATATTTTAAAGTTCCAAAACTCCACACTTAGAAGAATTTCCAAGTGAAACCAGTCAATGTTAGCCTATGGAAGGAAATTCAAGTTACTGGTAAGTACGGTTAAAATTACTTTTCAGGACCAGTACTGGGCTGAAAGATACAGCACTGAGGTCTCTCCTTATAACAGGTGAGTAAATCGGAATTCATATTTCGGCTGATTTTAGAGGAATATTTGTATGTTTCAAAAATCAACACTTAGAAACTTTTTCAGCAAAAAGCAGGCAATGATATCCTATGGAAGGAAATTCAAGTTACTGGTAAGTACGGTTAAAATTACTTTTCAGGACCAGTACTGGACTGAAAGATACAGCACTGAGGTCTCTCCTTATAACAGGTGAGTAAATCGGAATTCGTATTTCGGATGATTTTAGAAGAATATTTGCACAATGGTGAAGGGAGGGGGCGGGGCCTGAGGTGACATCTGTGCAAACGCGCCCCGTGGCGCGTTTTAAGTTGGGGATTAAGTCCCCTTGAATCCTGAGGGTCCCTAGGGGCACACTAGCCCACCAGGAACCTCCAATATGCGCCAGGGGCTGCGTTGCAGAGACGTGTAGAGAGGCCACACCCCTTTTACACCTCTCTGCAACGCAGCTCTGTGGCGCTTTCTGGATGTACCTGTTGGGCTAGTTGGCCCCAGGGACCCTCAGGATTGAAGGGGATTTAATCCCCAACTTAAAACGCGCCACGGGGCGCGTTTGCACAGATGTCACCTGAAGCCCCGCCCCTCCCTTCACCACTGTGCAAACGCGCCCGTGGCGCGTTTTAAGTCGGGGGATTAACTCCCTTGAATCCTGAGGGTCCCTGGGGGCCAACTAGCCCAACAGGTATATCCAAAAAGCGCCACAGAGCTGCGTTGCAGAGAGGTGTAAAAGGGGCGTGGCCTCTGTACACCTCTCTGCAACGCAGCCCCTGGCGCATACTGGAGGTTCCTGGTGGGCTAGTTGGCCCCCAGGGACCCCCAGTATTCAAGGGGAATTCGTCTCCCTCTGCAAACGCGCCAGGGGAGTGGTGAAGGAAGGGGCGGGGCCTGCGGGCCCGATCGTTTTTTTTTTTTTTTTGTCCCCTGAAGGGGGCTGTGTGGCCCCCTTCCTTTTTCCTGTTTTTGGGCCCTGGGGACCCCATCCCCCAGGGCCTTACCCCTTTTTTTTAATAAAATTTAAAAAAAAAAAAAAACGGGAAGGGGGCCGCGTGGCCCCCCTTCCCTGGGCCTGTATTGGCCCCGGGGACCCCATCCCCCGGGGCATGGCCTCGATTTTTTTTTTTTTCTTTGGAGGGGGGCTGCGTGGCCCCCCTCCTCAGGCCATTTAAGGCCCCGGGGACCCCATCCCCCGGGGCCGGCCTTTCCGTTTTTTGTTTTTTGGGGGAGGGGGCCGCGTGGCCCCCTCCCGGGCCACTACTTGCCCCGGGGACCCCATCCCCCGGGGCTGGCCCTCTCCGTTGGGGACTGTGGGGGGTCCCCAATCCCCCACAGTCCCGCCGGCTCCCCGCGTCCCTTGGGAGCCGGCATTGCTTTTCTACATGGGGAGCTGCTAAGATGCAGCTCCCCATGTGGAAAGCAATGTGCTTTGGATATTGGAAGAGAGAGCAGGTTTCCCTGCTCTCTTCCAATATCCAAAGCAGGGAGCCGCGAGGCTCCCGTCCTGCCATAGCAAACTACAGTGTCCCGGGGTAGGCACCCCGGGACACTGCAGGAGCCGGCCCTGGGGGTGGCGGTCCCCAGGGCCATCAAGGGCTCCAGGAGGGGGCCCCCTCCTTAAATTGCACAGCCCCGGGAGGTGGTGGTCCCCGGGGCTCCGTAATGGACCCCCACATTTATTTTGTAAGTGCCCCGGGGAGGTGGTGGTCTCCGGGCGTGTGGGGGCTGGAGCCCCCCCACACCTTATTTATTTAAAAAAAAGAAGCCCCGGGGGTGGCGGTCCCCGGGGCTGCGGGAGGGCAGGAGAGCCCTCCCGCACCATTTTTATAAAGCCCCGGGGGTGGCGGTCCCCGGGCTTGGGGGCCCTTGAGGCCCCCATACAAACAATATACCCACCCCCACCATGCCCCCGGGACTTGGGCAAAATATATATTATTATTTTTTCGGCAGGATTCGCGCACCCTGCCGATTTAAAAAAAAAAAAATTATTTATTTTTTGCCCAGGGGGTTTTTGTGGGACCCCCTGAGCAAACCTAGGGGGTCAGGGTGTTTCTACCCTGCCCCCTTTGTGCGCTTTGCGCACTTGTTTCTGTCCCTCGGTTCTACCGAGGGACAAAATGGCTGCCAACATTTCCTGAATCGGAATGTTGACAGCCAGCTGACAGCCAATTAACATGCAGCTCGTGATCGGGACGGTGCGCGCAGGGTGCGCTGAGGGTACGCGGACCCTACTCGGCCATAGATATATCTATCTTTTTACTTTTGATTTTCTCAGCAACTACTGAACGGATTTACACCATTTAACAAAAGGGTTCTTTCTGAACCAAGAACTACCTCTTTGCCAAATTTGGTGTAATTCCGTTCAGCAGTTCGGGCTGTAGCCGTGTCTAAAGTTTCCTATGGAAAATTGCATGGGGAAAACGCGTTTTGGGACCCCCCTTTTTTCTCGGCCCCCGCTTGACAAATCCCCCCGAGACTTTCAGGGTAGGAGCGGACCGGAGCGCCCCACAAAGTTTGAAAATTTTGCGAAGATACGTCAACCGGCAAGAGAGTTATTTCAAATAGAATGTCGCGGATTTCCTATGGATAATAGGTTGTAACTATAACTATCTACTGGCGACCGCCAGTAGATAATATATTTGCTTTGAAAAAGCCCTTGGTGTGCCAGTCATGTGGGCGAAACACGTGTTGGCTGTTCTTTTACTTTTAACACTTGGTTTCAAATAAACATAGAACTATACACATGACCTCTGGATATCAGGACATTCATTCCAAGAACCGAATCATAATTGGCATGACCCGTCTTTTCTACAAGTATCTCTTGAAGTTTGGTTGATCATTGGGGAGTAACCACCTGACAGGTTGCTCCGCCTTTGAAGTGCTAATTAGGGTCCTGTCTTGATTGTGCACAAACCCCACTAGTTATACACCCCCTAAAATATAACTTCAGGAATTATTCCTTAACTAAAGAGTCAGGACACCTCCCAGATGACAGTGGGCTCATTTCGACCATGGGACAGTTGGCAATAGAAATTAGCTGCCAGATCCATCAGCACTTCCCTTGAAAGGAAAAACGTTATAGTGAATAAATCAGTGTAGCTGACATGTTGATAAGTAAGCTGCAATGTCAACACAACTATAGCAAGCAGCACAAAGGTCATATCTCAGAGACAAACATCCAGAGGATGCTTTCACACTTGCATATAAAGCAAAATTAAACACGCATTCAAACCCATATTCGTACAACAGGCAATAGACCTGTGTTTACAATCGAATAGGAGGCTGGCAATTAAAAATGGCAGATTTAGAAAAGTCAACTTTAAAACGCTAATATGTGCTTCAAATATTGTTTTTTGTGCAAAAAGCTGCCTTTTAAATTGTAAAATTTTCAGCATAACTCTAATTTTCAACTTTTGAAACAATATGAAACTCCATTGTTGCAGTTTGTAGGGAAATAAGTTGGTCAAAATCAATGTAAACATAAGATTTTGATTGGCCACACTTGTTTTATCCATTTTATAAATTTCCCTTTTTCCTGCAGAAAAAAATTATCTATTATGAATAAAACGCGTACCCACTTTTTCTTGTAAGAACTTTCAATGGTTCACAGATAGTTGCCATATTATATGCATCTTTAGCGCTAAAGAACTGTGGCCAACTACCCAGCTTGACTGTTCCATGAAAAGCCCCTTTTCCACCCTCTCATCTACTGTACTGTGAAAAGAAACTATGACACTTGCCCACTTTGTAAGAAACCTTCTAGTTATGACAGAGTCCATTTCAGTATGAAAAGGCAGGCAGACGCGTCCAGAAGTAAGCAGTCAATTTCTTAGATCATGTGGAGTCAGGAATAAATGGTCTACGGAAGAGTTTGGTGGAGGAATAGGAAAGAAGCTTGGGGAACACTTTGGGCTGCCATATTTGTTGCCTAATATAAAAACAAAAAGTACTACAGGATAGCTTTTAATGTAAGGAATTTTCTGGATACCCGAATTGGGTTTCTATGCTTTAAAACGTAGCTATGCAACTGAAACGTTTAGTTTTATTTGTGTACGATTTGTTGCCAATCACAGCAGAGTTCAACTTTCAGAACCTGCTGCATGCCTCCTTTCTTTCCTACTACCTGCTGGGAGATTTCCCATCTGCCTGATAGAAGGTGCTTGAGAGAACCGTCTGATTATTTACCCTCAATCTTGGTGACTAGAAGGCCGCTCCAAGTGATAAGGACAAAAACAACAGTTGATGGACAGAATGCAGAACAATGTCATACATTCACCCCAGTACAGAGATCTGGGCCTAAATCCATCATTTTTTTGCTCACCATGCCATTCCAGTTTGAACCCAGCCATATGCAAATCAGTCTTGACCCTGTGCCTCATGGGAACAGTCCAGCCCGAACTGCCAAGCCAGGTCCTCCCTGGACTGGAAACAAGCATCCTAGGACCGGTTTCAGGGTTTCACCCCTCTTCAGCCAGGATAGCTTGATTCCAGTGGCATGGAGAGCACGGGACCCACGTCTGGGCATACCCGTCCCACTCGGGGTGACAAATGTAAAAACAACAGTTGATGGACAGAATGCAGAACAATGTCATACATTCACCCCAGTACAGAGATCTGGGCCTAAATCCATCATTTTTTTGCTCACCATGCCATTCCAGTTTGAACCCAGCCATATGCAAATCAGTCTTGACCCTGTGCCTCATGGGAACAGTCCAGCCCGAACTGCCAAGCCAGGTCCTCCCTGGACTGGAAACAAGCATCCTAGGACCGGTTTCAGGGTTTCACCCCTCTTCAGCCAGGATAGCTTGATTCCAGTGGCATGGAGAGCACGGGACCCACGTCTGGGCATACCCGTCCCACTCGGGGTGACAAATGTAAAAACAACAGTTGATGGACAGAATGCAGAACAATGTCATACATTCACCCCAGTACAGAGATCTGGGCCTAAATCCATCGTTTTTTTGCTCACCATGCCATTCCAGTTTGAACCCAGCCATATGCAAATCAGTATTGACCCTGTGCCCAATGGGAACAGTCCAGCCCGAACTGCCAGGCCAGGTCCTCCCTGGACTGGAAACAGGCATCCTGGTGAGTCATATTCCACCTCGAGTTTACTCTGTATGACATCAACGCTATAGGTGTTAGCATCCCCCTTCAACAGTAGAAGTTACTGCCAAAATAGTAAAAACCTGCAATACGCTCAAGGAAAAATGAAGAAAAAAAAAAAACATTGAACACAACCTATTTCAACCCAGCAGGTAAAAAAGAATCATGGGTTCACATCCTAGGTAAATTCAAGTAAATCCATATCACATTAATAAAGCAAAGGGTTGGTTATAAAAGGTCTCAAAGATCCCAAGAGGTTTTAATGGAGAGGTGCTGAGCAGTCAAGACTGCACATTAAATCAGAAAATAATTTGTCCACAGAACTTGGTGAAACTTAGTAAAATCACCAAAAGAGTAATAACATCAACCATGATACACAGAGGCAGGTGGAACAGCAAACGATTTATGAAACATAACAGGTCAATAGAGAAAAAAAGGTTCCAAAAACCTGGTGGGCAAGAGGGGTCTTACCACTCAATGCAGTAGTTCAAGGACCACCCGCCTACCTAGAGCAGCATCAAGCTCATTTGTTGCTCCAACACAGCTTTCCAATTAATTTAAGTGCATCTAGCCCCCAGAGGGGGGTTAAGGTGATCTCAAGTAATGCTGGCCCAGAGAGCCCACGATGACAGCGGTCTAAAACAGCGGAGAGGAAAGAAAGTCATTATCAGCCACGGGCCAACAGTGGCCCGGCAAGACCTGCCTCTCTCTATATGACATCAGATGCTTCAGGCAGTAAGGGGGAGGCACCCCAGCAGTGCAAGGAAAAAGCCTATATGCTTCCATAACATCTTTATAATCCGTTGTGCATAGTACAACGAACCCTGCACTCCAAGGGTCAAATATTCTTTTACTTACTCATTCTTGAGTCAGTGCGTTCAAACAGAAGATGGCGCTTTCGGCAGTGTTACAAGCCTTATTCCTTCTATAACACAAGCATGTCTATTCGAAAACTCAGATCTACGCATCTTAATCCTTGTTAAAATGCACTTTATAAAAGACGACGATTACATTTAGAAATGTTTTCTCCTGTTGGGCTTCATGTGTGTAAATGTTCAGCAAAACAATGAAGCATTTGGTAGTTGACTCAAAACCAAAGTAAAAATCAAATCAAACAATAGTGAAACATGATAAAGAAGCATTAATGCATGCATGAGGTTTGTGACCTTTGTAAACAGAGGCTTATTTTTATTTTGTCTTGCTTTCGGACATGTATTTTACTCACATCGTGGTTAATGCGCCGCTCCTCTTCCATAAACAACTGGTTCTCTGTGTTGTCATAATCCAGGCTCTAAATGAGAAAAAAAACAATCCGTCATGAGCTGCACACCCCTGACTAGACAGACCTATTTCTCAAGAAAACTATGTGCATGTGACAGCCCCAAGGCTCTACTGTAGACTGGCATAACACATTTAAGGATCAGGAGCAAATTCATCTCCAAAGCAAGGAAGGCACATGAAGTCCTCGGGATTGTACCCCCAGTGAACTAAGTACCATTGATCTAACTTTTATATACACAGCCACCAAAGTGCTCAGAACTGCATTGCATTCTTTCACACATTCTTTGTGCCCCTGAAACATAACAATGAAAAATGAATGTATTATTTCTTCATGCATGCTGACTCTCTGGTCCACCTAGTAGGAGGTATGTTGCTATGCATCTTCGTGCCAACATTCCCACTCCTCAGACATGAAGAAGAAAGCGCTCCTCTAGTCACCCAGTGCTATAGGTGAAAAAGACGATACCCTTGCACTATTCATGTTCCAGCCCTAAATTCAAATGCTATACACCTCGATGTAAATTCAGCCAACCATTTCTCGAGGCATACCACTTTAACTTATGCAATGTAGCTTGAGTTACAATGCTTCACAGTATTGTACCGATTCAGTGTCCTCCATCCACAGGCGTGGAGTGTGGTGCAATCCTACGCTGATCGCAAGCTAAATCTTGAAAAAAAGAGACTTGAAAATCTTCCAAGTACCAAGAGTAATCCATTTCCACAGATAAAAGGCTTTGTACATTTACAAGTCCATCTAGGCCACAAAGCAAAATCAGTGCAGAGCTTAGCCAGTTCTGAAGGAGCGCACTTCATGACAATTGTACAAGCCCAAAGAGGCACATGTTGCACACTATACATGGATCAATACATTACACAGTCCACTGGCTGAATGGCATAGACCCTGTGCACTTCAATCCACTGAGTTCATCAATATTAAGAGCGCAAATCTGCCTCCAAAGACCTAAACGTATGCAATTGCACAAGAGAACATTATATTAGCCTTGGCAAAACCACTGAACTTCTCACATCAGGTACAAAGATCTTAAATTCTCTGCCATAACCCAGAGCTGTCCAGTCCTAGCGGTGAAGGTTATGTACCACTAGTCCAACTTAGAGCACCCATCCGGAAGTACAGACTCATATTCAACACCACCATAAAGACACAGCAAATCAGTTCTTGGTGTAAAAAGCACAACTTTTGCCAAAACACAGATTCCTAAATACAGACAATCCAAATCTCGACTTTACATAACGATCTGACTCCGAAAGGTTTGAACATTATTTCAACTCTATATCCAGAAAGGTGTTACACGACTGGGACAGGGATAATATGTTCTTCTTATTTCAGTCCTAATCTATTTGGCAGAAAGTGCATAGTATTGTGTTTAGTAGTGGGGTGAAGGTTTTGCGGGGAGATATATATTTGAATATTTCAAACTTAGGATGTGTGTGTTTAAGAGTCTCAGTTGTTGCAAGAAATTATTTTGCAGTCTAGGTTTCACATGCTACCATCAAAATTTTCAGATTTGCTCAACCCCGGCTATAAAAGAATCGCTACACAAAACCCAATAGCTGCCTATTTGCTTCGGTGAAAAGCTTTTTAGGTGTGAGCCAATCCACAGGATGCAAACACTTAAAGCAAAGGGATAAAAAAATCTCTGTGCCAATGATCTTCTGACTAATCCAGTCAAGGAGATTAAAGACACGGCATCACTGTGACAATCCCAATGCTATCCATTTTCAGATGTGAACAATTGTCATCAAGCCAATTTGATCTTAGGAATGAAGACTTACTTGTAAGCTGCCACTATCTGGAGCCAAGGTAAACGATAACTCACCAACTTAGGCTGTACTTCACTGTGAACCATTTGAAATAGGACACCTGCTTTCTAATTCACATGCACTCCTCACGTAGTCTCTGTCACCACACGGTATAATGTCAATGGTAATCTGATATTTGTGAAATTCAGGAGGAGGCTGGAGTTACGGTTGCTTTGGAGAGGGCGAACGTATTTCATACTCCAATGCATGAAAATATAAAATACTCCCTTTAGACAACAAACTATCATGCAGCACTAGATGAAGTGTTTGATGAGACGGTCTTATATTTTCTGAGTCAAGATGCTGGTTTAGGCCATACTGCTGAACTACCATATCAGCAACTACTAATTAAAATTAACAGTTCTGATAAACTGGAGTTGGCAGGTCTCTGAAAAGAGGAAATTCACCCATCAGTTGTGTTATTGTGAGAGCAAAAACAGGATATAGATGAAAACATCTTTTAATTTTGAGGTGGATCTCTGTAAAAGGTGGGAATGTTGGCTAACGATATGACTATATCTTAATGCAGAAGCATAACGGATGAGAGACTGAAAGTATGTCACCTCACTACAACTCTCTTGAGATTTCGCCAAAGATAGCCTAC
This sequence comes from Calotriton arnoldi, assembly GCA_963921515.1. Classification (NCBI taxonomy): domain Eukaryota; kingdom Metazoa; phylum Chordata; class Amphibia; order Caudata; family Salamandridae; genus Calotriton; species Calotriton arnoldi. The sequence goes on from CAWUFW010014540.1 coordinate 209,475, forward strand.
CTAACTGAACAGTAGACTAAACTTGCCCGTCATCTCCAATTCTGGCATTGTAGTTAGGCCTCACAATTCTATATATTCATTTTAATATTCATACCTGTAGGGTATGATACCACGTTTTCTTAATGATGATTTTGCAGCAGGTTTAAAGCAGAAAAGAGCTGAAATTGCCTCGAGAGGTGCATAACACGGAATAGCAAAGCCTAAGTATTGATATTATAATGTCGTACCTCCCTCTGCGAAGTTGGTGTTGTGCATTGCATTTATGAGGGGAAGGACCGACAAAAGAAACACTTCTCCCGTTATTACGAAATAATCAGGGGCACAACACAGAAAAACAATTTCTAGTCCCAGCTCCTGCCAAATACTACATTGTTTCCAATGATGCCCCAAAAAATTATGCAACGAAGATCATTGTTTTCGACAACATACCAACGCTTGGGATAGTTTGTGAGTGTTTTTTTTTATTCTTATAAAAATTGTGTACCACAATTGTTAAAAATGTACTTGCATTAAATGCACTAAAAGATGAGTGCTGCAAATTTGGTGGCCATGAGTGTCATGGCTGTTCAACTTTGAAACGAGTAAGAAGGCAGAGGGGAAGATCCCTAGCCTCCTGTGGTGAGCAGTTACAATTTAGGCACCCCAAAAACATAAGTTGCTGCATTCAATTCTTGCATACAGAAGATAAGGCTCAAGCAGTTGCCAAAGTATCTACTTCTACAAATTCTTATCTATGCACATGTTCTTTAACATTGCCAGCACAGCCCACTGCATAAATGATGGCTTACAACACTTCACAAAATGTTTCAAAACTCAATGATACTCCTTAAAACAAAGAATTAAAATCGGTGTCTATATATTTATGCACATCACTTACCACAACTTATTTTGCTCCTTTTACTCTTCCAACTTCACCACAGTATATTTTCCCTTCCACCTACAAGCATTGCTGTTCCAATTCCACCTTTAATCTCCTCGGCTTCCAATACTTCTCATACATTGCTAGAAAACCCTCCACTCCACTTGTAATGCCACCTCTCTCGACGCTATCAAATGACCAAAACATGCTTCGTAAGCTTTACCTCTTCATCTTTCATCTGCCATTTCGATTTGTACTTTATGTCAAATACATATACTGCAGGTCTTGTTTCTCAACTTCATCAAAGGACTCACCCATATTTCCTTCCTCTGTTTTTCCAGTTCATGTTTAATATCACCACCAACAGTCTCTGCTTATACCTTTTCCGTTTCTACTCCTCTTTGAGTCAAGGTGGCATGTCTAAACGTAGAAATATAAAATACAATCGACTTTGGGGATGAAAAAGATGAAAGATAAGTTACCTCATATTTGAGCGAGAGAAGCTTCTCATTGTGTGGAATCTCTTGCAGGTCAGACAGCATGTGTTCATTTTCCTTAAGGACAGAAATCAAACGTCAGTACTCATTCTGGTCAGCATTATTTTAAAGTCAATATTAAAACCATCTACTGGAAAAGATTATGATCAGGTCTTCAGCTCACAATGGCACGTCCTATAATTATTGGGTGACCACATCACTGACAAGGTGATCAGCCACTGCTGAACTAGATTTACAATACGCTCTGTATAAAGGGAAAATGCTACTTACCCAGTATGCATCTGTTCTTGGCATATAGAGCTGTAGAGCCATATGCTTTAGCATAGATCGCCATCTGGTGTTGGGTCCGGATGTTTGCACTTTGTTTTTGTTCGAAGAAGTCTTTGCAGTCACGAGGTAGGTGACTCCTCCTTTCGGTGATAGTGCGCATGGGCATCGACTCCATCCCCAGATTGTTTTTTTCCGCCATCGGGTTCGGATGTGTATTGTTTTGCCGTAAGGGTGATGATGGAGTTAGTAAGAGGCAGAAAAAGATGTCCATGTAGAGTGTATCTAAGTAAGATTATACTGCAACAGATAAAGGTACCCGGGGAGGCGGGTGGGCGCATATGGCTCAACAGCTCTATATGCCAAGAACAGATGCATACTGGGTAAGTAGCATTTTCCGTTCGAGGCATATGAGCTGTAGATCATATGCTTTAGCATAGACTGTACAGCAGTTACACCCAAGAGGTGGTTAACCTGTGTGTGTTGCAGTGGTCTGAAATAGTGTTCTTAAAACAGCCTGACCCACACTAGCTTGTTGTCTTGCTAACACATCTACACAGTAGTGTTTTGTGAATGTGTGTGGTGTAAACCATGTTGCAGCTTTGCAAATATCATCTAAGGGTATGTTCCCTAAGTATGCCATGGAAGCCCCTAGTTTGCGTGTAGTGTGCACTCTAGGGGGAATTGTTAATGTGCGTTTAGCTTTAATGTAGCATATTTGTATGCACTTAACTATCCACCGTGCAATACCTGCTTTTGATATAGGATTGCCTTTATGCGGTGGTGAAAAAGCAACAAAGAGTTGTTTTGTTTTCCTAAAAGATTTAGTTCTTTCAATGTAATAAAGTAATGCTCTTTTAACGTCTAATGTGTGAAGAGCCCGTTCTGCCACTGAGTCTGGTTGGGGGGAAAACACGGGTAACTCAACAGACTGGTTGAGTTGAAAGGCGGAAACGACTTTGGGTAAAAATTTGGGGTTAGTCCTAAGACCCACCTTATTTTGGTGAATTTGTAAAAATGGTTCTTGTATGGTTAGTGTCTGGAGCTCACCAATTCTCCTAAGAGATGTGATGGCTATGAGGAAGGCTACTTTCCACGTTAGAAATTGTAGTTCACATTTGTGCAACGGCTCAAATGGTGGGCCCATGAGTCTTGTAAGGACTATATTAAGATTCCACACAGGAGAAGGTGGAAGTCTAGGAGGAATGATTCTTTGGAGTCCTTCCATAAAGGCTTTGATAGCGGGTACCAGAAACAAGGACAAGTGTTGTCTGTTTTGTAGGTAAGCCGCTATTGCAGCAAGATGCAATCTTATTGATGTATATGCTAAGTTAGCCCGCTGTAGGTGTAACAGATAGCAAATGATGTTTTGAATTGAAGCATCAAGAGGATTGATTTGATTGTTATTACAACAGATTACAAATCGTTTCTATTTTGCTGCAAAGCATGCTCTTGTGGTAGGGCGTCTAGCCTCTTTAATGACATTCATGCAGTCTGGCGGGAGATTAAGGTAGCCAAACTCTATGATTTCAGGTGCCAGATCGCAAGGTTGAGGTGACTGGGATCTGGATGCCTTATCTCTCCATGGTTCTGAGTGAGAAGCTTGGGGGAAGAGGTGTAGTTTTTGATGAGGAACTACTGATAGTTCCAACGGGGTTGTGAACCAGGGTTGTCGAGCCCATGTGGGAGCAACTAGGATCATTGTGAGGGAATGTTGCTTGAGCTTCCGAACCAGTAATGGAATTAGCGGGAGAGGTGGAAAAGCGTAAGCAAATATCCCTGACCAATTGATCCATAGTGCATTGTCTTTGGACAATGGGTGTGGATACCTGGACGCGAAGTTTGGGCATTTTGCGTTGAGGTGTGTGACAAACGGATCTATGTCTGGGTAGCCCCACATTTGAAAAAATTGGAGAAGAACTTGAGGGTGTAGTTCCCATTTGTGGATCTGTTGTCTTTGACGACTGAGCAGATCTGCAATTTGATTGTTTACTCCTGGGAGATGTTCTGCAAGGAGATATATTTTTTGAGGTATGGCCCATCTCCATATGCTTTAAGCTAGGTGTGAAAGCTGTAGAGAGTGTGTCCCCCCCTGTTTTTGTATGTAGTACATTGCTGTCATGTTGTCTGTACGAACTAACACAGCTTTGCCTACTAGATGTATCTGAAAAGCTTTTAATGCTAGAAAAATTGCTAGCAGCTCCAGATGGTTTATGTGGAGTTGTTTTTGTTGTAGTGTCCACATGCCCTGAATGGTATGTTTTTGAAGATGAGCTCCCCAACCAGTGAGGGATGCGTCTGCTGTGAGCACTATCTGTGGAACCGGGTCGATGAATGGCCACCCTTTGGAAAGGTTTTGTGTATTCCACCACTGCAGAGAGCGATGAGTGCGGCCGTCCACCAACACCAGATGTTAACTGACCTTGAGCCTGGTTCCACTGACGTGCTAAGCATTCTTGTAGGGGACGCATTTGGAGTCTTGCGTAAGGAACAATTAGAATGCAAGACGCCATCATTCCGATCAACTGCATAAACACTCGGGCTGGTAGTGAGTGTGGCGGTTGAAATTGTGATATAGGGTTTGCATGTTGCGTATTCTGACTGGGTTGGGGTACGCTAGAGCTTTGCAAGTGTCTATTGTGGCTCCTAGGTACGCTTGCGTGTTGGAGGGTTGAAGATGAGACTTGGTGAGATTGATAGTGAATCCCAAGTCGTGAAGCAGCTGAACTGTTTTGTGAGTGTGGTATATGCAGCTGTGTTGCGACTTGGCTTTTATTAGCCAGTCCTCCAAGTAAGGGAAGACGTGAATGTGTTGTCTTCTTAAATGAGCTGCGACTACTGCTAGACACTTGGTGAAGACTCTTGGCGCTGTTGTTACGCCGAATGGGAGGACTTTGAATTGGTAATGTTGTCTGTCCACCACAAACCTGAGATATTTCCTGTGAGCGGGGTGAATGGGAATATGGAAGAAGGCGTCTTTTAAATCTAGAGTGGAAAGAAAGTCGCCTTGCTGAAGCAATGGGAGCACCTGTTGAAGGGTGATCATGTGGAAGTGGTCCGATTGAATGTAGAGGTTTAGCTGTCTGAGGTCCAGTATGGGCCTGAGGGAGCCGTCTTTTTTCGGAATCAAAAAGTATAGGGAGTACACTCCCGTCCCTTGATGACGTAATGAGACCGGTTCTATTGCATGTTTGTCTAACAGAGAGAGAACCTCTTGTTTTAACAGGGTGAGATGTTCTTGTGACATTGCACTCTGTCTCGGAAGGATTGTTGGTGGAGTGCTGGTAAGTTCAAGGCAATAACCATGTTGGATTATTTGTATTACCCACTTGTCTGTGGTGATTGACTCCCAGACAGGTAGGAACTGTGAGAGACGTCTCCCGACAGGAGTGGAATAATCGGGGGTAGTGGAGGGAAGTCACTGTTTATTGGCAGGGGAAGTGCGGGTGGAGTTACCTCTGCCTCTTCCCTTGTTATTATTTCCTCTGTAACCTCCTCGAAAGTAGCCTCTGGAGGAGTTACATTGGTTGTTCCCTTTGTAAGAGGAGGAGGGATTTTCTGACTGTTTTTGAGCCACCCCTGTAAAAGGAGCGACGAAAAGAACCCCTGCTAGAAGGTAATTGTAGGGCTCCCATGGATTTTGCAGTTTCGGTGTCTTTCTTCATTTTCTCTAATGAAGTATCTACTGTTGAACCGAAAAGATGCTCTTTATCAAAGGGTTGATTAAGTATGGAGGATTGTACCTCTTGCTTGAATCCAGAGATTCGAAGCCAAGCGTGTCTCCGCAACAGTATGCTAGTGTTGATAGCACGAGAAGCTGTCTGCTGCATCTAGGGCGCAGTTTATGGAAGTGTTGGTGATGAGCTTCCCTTCTAGAATGAGGTCGTTAGCTTTAGTTTTATACTCTTCTGGCAAATGTTGCATGAGTTTTTCCAACTCATCATAGTGTGCCCTGTCGTAGCGTGATAAGAGAGCCTGAGCATTGGCAATACGCCAATAATTAGCGGCCTGCGAAGCTACTCTCTTGCCAGAGGCATCAAGAAGTTTAGACTCCTTATCAGGAGGAGGGGCGTCGCCTGTAGTTTGAGAGTTAGCTCTCTTGCAGGCGTTAGATACCACAAGAGAGTCTAAAGGTAACTGACCTTTTATGTATACAGGGTCTGTAGGAGCGGGCTTGTATTTTTTATCCACCCTAGGTGTTATTATCCTGGCTTTAACTGGGTCTTTGAACACCTCGTCGGTATCTTTTAACATGCCCTTTAACATGGGTAAAGTGTTAGTAGACCTTTGTGAGTGTGTTAATGTTTCTACAAGGAAATCCTCTTCCAGAGGGTCTGAATGTAGCTCCACCCCGTGATATTGGGCAGCCCTGTTGATAAGTTGTGCAAAGCCAATGTTGTCATCAGGTGGGGAAGGTCTGGAGGGATACAGGTCAGGGTCATTAGGTTGATCTGGATCTTTATTATAATCATCCCAGTGATCAGTGTCATGTGGTATGTCCGGATCTTGTGAGGTATGATCGTAATCCCCATCCCCATTCCCATCCCCAAAATCGTCATCCTGTGAGTCAGGCGACATTGGAGGTGGTGAATTTGATGGTGTAATATGTATAGGAGGAGGAGAGGGAGGTATGTAAGGGGGAGAAGGGTTAGTACCAATATCTCTTTTTTCCCTCAGAGGTATAGGGGCATCTCCGGAGAGGTCTAACTTCCGTTTTTTAGCAAGAGTAGCCGTAAGGTGTCCAGTTTGTGGATCAATACTAAGTCTTTTTTGTTTTGGATCCAGAGGTGTGTCTTCGGATGGAAGTTCTTTGAAAGGAGTATCTTTCCTTCTAGGAGTGGATTTCGGCATTGAAGATTTGGGCTCAATGTCTTTGGGTGCAGAGTGTTTGGAATCCGAATGCTTAGTTTTAGCCGGCTTAGGCTGTGGAGTTTTCGGAGTGGCATGTTTCGGCTCTGAACTTTTCGGCGCAGAGGGTGTTGACTCCGAGCGTTTAGGTGTGGAGCGTTTCGGCTCCGAGGCTTTAGGCTTGGATGATTTCGGTTCAGAGTCTTTTGTTTTGGAGGGTTTCGGCTCCGAGGTTTTCGGTGTCGAAGGTGTCTTCGGTGCCGACGGCATGGGAAGGGCATGGATTGGGGTGGGGTAAAGTGGAGTATGCATGGGGTGGTAGCACACTGCCATTACAGACAACACATCTTCAACTGAAATGACCATTACATTTGCCTAGACATACAGTTTTATTGATAAACGTATACAGCGCACAAACGATAATGTGTGGAAATGTCTTTACCTAGTGTATTGACTTGTTTTGGTTGTATTAAAATATTTGTTTCCAGCACACTTCAAAATTACCAAAAAATTGCTAATTTCCATATTCTGAAATATCTGCACGGTTCGTTTACATTTTGCTTTGTCCTAGGAAAAAAAAGTAACTTTGTACAGTACAGCCTGAGACGATAGTATGATTGTCACATACATCCTCTGACTTTGAAGTCAGAGAAAGAAAAGTAAACAGCAAACTACCTGGAAGACGGAGCCTGACATATGAACTCGGTCTTTGAATGCACAGCAAATCTAACAAATAAGAACAAGATCTAAAAGCCAGTTTACAGAAATTGAGCACTGGTGGAAGAATACAGTAAATAGAGTTTGGGCAAGGGAAAAGACGAACTTAAGCTGGACAGCCTAAAACAAATAAAGCCAGAAGATAGAAAGCAAGCAAATGTGAGTCACAACCCACAAAGCCAAGGGTAAGCAATGGGCGGAATGCAGTCCCAGGGAAGTTCTGCTGAAGGTCCCCAAGATGATGTTAGCGTGGGCTTTGACCTAAAAATCATCAAAGATCATAGGGAACTCACATGGCACACTTACAAAATAGGTACATGCAAATAACTCACTTGCAATAATGGTTTTCTATGGCAATGACAGAAGAACTATAATAAGTGAATTAAAAGCAATGCAGCATCTCATAATTCTAAGTTTAAAAGTAAGGTCAAATGTTATTTTTATTATTTATTTTTTTCGGGTAAGTTAGGTTGAGTTTATCTATTGAACGTCTATCGAACTTTGATTTGTTGGTCAGGAAGGGAGGTGGGGTAGGCAGGAGAATGGTGGCTGTTTTTACTGCTTTTCGGTCTGCGTTGTTGTCAGCTATGTGTGCTGAGTGGCCTGTCTGGTAGAAACCAGTCTGCACAAAAGAGTTGGGGTTGTTTTGAGCCTTGTGTTGGAAAAAATAATTCACCTATATCATTGCTGGATAGTGGAATCTTTTAAGAACTTTGAGAGCTCAAAGTAGAATGACCTGAATCTTTTCAAACCCAGGGACGTCGTTAAGGATAAAAGGAAAAACGCAAGTATCCACACACTTCAATCTTTATTTACATTTTGAGAAGGAACAGGTCAGTATTAAAACATTACCAGCAATGGAGGTAGGCATGGTTCATGCAAATTTATGTGAAAGTATAGATACCAAGAATAATGAAGAACCATCATGCTGAATTGTTTTGTGGCTCTTTTAAGCATCAGTAGAAGATTTACTGGCAGATAAGCATGAATCAGGGATGTGGACAGCTCACTACTTATTCAATATTTCTAAGTGACATTAACACATCCCTGAAGCAATTCCCAAAAAAAGTCAATACTTTTAGGTCCCCAGTGCGTAGAAGCACTTCATAAAGCAGTTAATCCGACCTTATTAACTCATGCTCAGAACTCACTAATGTTCACAGTGTAAAATGGACTAGAAATCAACAATGCAAGCCATGGTTTTCCAAAAGACAACGGTCAAGACTTCTTGGCATCTTAATGATAATTTCTCATTAATGTCACTTCTAATAGCTATTTGTTATATGATCACAGATTGTCTTGATTGCAAGAAAGGTTCTTGAACATTGTTGAAGGAGCCCTAGTGACATTGTGTGTGTATTATGGAGCTATTCTTTTCTGCCACTGAAGAAATAGTATGTTGCTAAGGCTATGCCTCTACTCATATATGGCTGTCCGGTATGGCTACCAGTTATTGGGTTTGCCATTAGCTGTTGTGCGGCTTCATTTGGTTGCAAAGATTGGAATCAGGTAACCTTCCCCACTTGATGCCATCACAAATTAAATGGGTCTGACATCATGATAGGCTCCAGAGCGGACATTGAATCCAAATTGGTATCATTATCTTAACCCGGATCAAACTAATATTTTATGCAATTGTATATTGTCTGAACTCAAAGAACCAGGTGGTGACTACTGTTATGCATTTCTTCCTTTTTGTGCCTGTAATTTAGGAATACTGGGGTTGTCCTTGGATTTTTCTACTCCATAAGTGGCTACTAATATGTTTAGGGAGCTGTAAAATAAAGAACATTGATTTCTGTGCTGAATTAATTAATCTGCAAAATCAGTCTTCCTATTCGTTGTACAACAGTAATGCAAATAGATCTTGAAAGCTATCTATGGAGGTCTCCTAGTCAGACGCAAAATATGGCTAATGCACATTAGCCTTGGAAACATTCTTATCCTGGATAAGGTCTCCAAATGAAATTGTGCTACTATAATTATCAATTTAATGCAGAATCTATGATGATTGCATAGAAACTATGGCTCAGGTTCTCTTCGAGTTAAAGGCACTTAATTCATAAGCGAATAGAATACAACACAAGAATCACCTAAGATGACAAGCACAAAGTAACAAACTTTCTATAAAGAGGTACTTTTCAGAACAGATTGACCTACATGAGTATCCGCCCACAGGGAGCCACCTGAGAAGACTATCTGTGGGATTACCGTTTTTGCGAAGGTCTTTTGCCACTTAAAACCCAGATTATCTAGCCAGCTTTGGAGATTACTTTATCTACCTAATTTTGGCAATACCTGAATCCTGAGTATATAACCACTTTATGTTGTACCTCGCACTGAGCCCACTAATTTTCCCAACTCTTCAAATCTAAAGTTTCTTTTCAAGACAAACCTACCCATAATATCAAGGCTCGAGTTACAGAATTTGCCCCTGCAGTACAAATCCCAAGGAGACATCTTTGGGTTACAAATCAATACCCCGACAAATAAAGATCAAGGCAGGGGGGAAATCAAAAAAGGATATAAATCTACAGAACACCAGACAAGATGGTTCAAGGAAAGTGAAAGGTTAAAGAATTTAAATAACCAACCAAATAGGCTGTCAAAACACAGACATGTCTGGAACTACAGTAGAGTAAAAGCTTAGAACCTTCGGAGGTTGAAAGAGTAAGAAAGACTTGTGAAGTACAAGACCATAACCAGGGGGCCGCTATGGTGGCACCAATAAGGCCGGTACATAGAGATGGTTCACTCAATTAAGCTGTAATTTAGAATCAATCGTTTTTATTGAACGGAAATCATACTGTATGAACACAGCCTCCTGCCTACACATCACAAGGCCGGCAGAGCGGGATATTGGCATGAATACACAGCTTGTAGGCACACAACCCGGAGGCCGGCCGCGTATGGAACACCAATGTAAGGCACTCTGTATCGACTTCCAATTTCGAGATAATAGGATAAAACATTAAGCAACAACAAAAGGAAAACAACATAGGCAATTAAGCTGTAATTTAGAAGAGTAGTTGATCGAGCTAGAAAGCCCGGGTTCTAGCTTAAATAGTGCTTCTGCTGGTTAAAGGGCAAAATGAAGTCTCTTCCTTTCAGGTTTGGCTCAATGGTAGGGCAGTGGGCAATTCTACAGGCTTGGCTGCCAACTACCCAACAACTGTGCTTTTATCACTTGAGGTGGGATGTGAGGGGGAATTAATAACACACACGTGTTCTCTGGGCCACAGTAACATGTATTATGCAGGATTCCATCAACGAGGTCATAGGAAGTGCACTGGTGCGGGTGGAGGGTGGTCTGGTTGCATATCCAACCATATCTGGAGAATTGTAGTGTGTTTAGTTTTGGCTTGTAACCATACCATCCCTTCAACTGAAAGGAACATTCAAAAGATTTTAATTACATTGATTAGTAAGGGACCTTTTAGACGACGATAATTTCACATTACAGGCATAGCTGCAATTCTGAAAATATTCACTGAAAAAAAAAGCAATAACAAGCGGACATGAATGTGCATATTCCAGTGCCCGCTAAGCACAGCCTTTGACACGGACCAGAAAGCAAAGAGCTGCCAAATCTGACCCATTATGCTCAGAACCCTTACTTAAATGCCACTGCAGACTGCTGGCATCTATGCCATGCAGGTGATGAAAGCATGGCATGTCCTAGTACCCCTGACAAAAAACTCACTTGGCACAGGTACTCCAGGAAAATTCCTAACACCAATTTCCTTCTGCCCTTGATAGAAACAAATCTACTATTGTTTTCAGAGGAGGAACATCTTGCAAATGTGCAGGAATATTCACAAACTTGTGAGGTTGGACCTGCTCAACAACTTTTCCAGGTGGACCCACTGGGAAACAACAGTTACAACACACGCATTACAACGCATGCTTTTACCCTGCATGCCATTACAACGAAAATGGCTTGCTGTAGGGGGTATAAGGTGTTGGATTTAACTCCAACACCTTCCCTACTGTTGCACAGACTGGAGTTGGAATAGTAAATTATACTATTCCAAACTCCAGCGCACCCCCGACAGCAAGTTGGGGTAAAAAATTGCGTTGTAATGGCATGAGGGGTAAAAGCATGCGTTGTAACGTCATACAACCAGACCCACTACAGAACACTGAAAAAGCTTCCTCTAACCTATCAAAAACAGATTTGCTCACCAAATATTAGACAATTCTGGTAGAAATGTCCCAGAATTGCACCGGTTTAGTGTCTTCTGACGCCTTTAAGAGTCAATATAGTCTTTTACAAATTATACTATGGGTTAAAAAATAGTCTGAAAGTTGGTGGTCTTCGGACGAGTTTCTAAGTCTCGCACCATTTCAGTATTTTAAATGAAACTAACAACAAATGTGTTTATAGAGGCCAGCAGATTGCAGCACCTACATGACCTTTTAATTTGGGTTCACATATTCCCAATCTCACATGACTGCCTCTTGAACTCCTCAGAATTTTAGTGTCTCCCAAACCCGTAAATGCAGCATGCCCACTGTGAGTAACAGGAGTCCCACGTGCACTAGAAAGAAGATTTGGCAATGCTAATAGGTCAAGCATATGAATGCACTGTAAAGCCAAACTTAAATTTCCATGTAGGTTAATGACTGCCCTTCTCCCATCTGTGATGCTGCCAGAACAAAAACACAAAATATCTAGTTCTCCAAGACACTTTAATGGCATTACATTGGCCTGTGTGTGCCCCTTAACGTTAAAGCTCAGGGAGCTGGACAAATGAACAAAATTATCACACCTCTGTGGAGGGCAAGCACTTTTTTGGGGAAGCACACAACTTGTGCCCAATCAAACCATGTTCTTGTGGCTCTCAGCATGTGGGCGAGGCAAAAGCCCCTCTCCTGGTGGTTCTCACATAATTGTCTGGTGACAGCTGCGCTGTCAAGCAAGACCACAAAAATGAGGCAGTGTCTGTGTTTAGGAACCTTTGGAGCACAGGCGACAGGTAATCCAAGCAGGTGTTGTGGCAGAGCTGCTACTTTCCCTTCAGCTAGTGGGCACACGCATACATCAAACATTGCCTAGAGAAAGGAACTAGCTATGCACAAGTCTGTAAGCACACACACTAGTTTTAAAGTGCATGCATAAACACACAGCCACACTAATCGCAGTGCGTTTGTAGGACTAAGCTCCAGGGAGTGTAACCTTCATAACACATGGGCTCTACTAGCATATTGGGCGGGAGTGTCTCTCCTGCGTAGTAAACAGATATGTACCCCTGCCCTGACTGACCCGAATGCATATTAAACTGGTATCCTGACTTTTCTTTGGACTAGCTAAAACACTACTCTAGTATGTGTACTCCCATGGTCCTAGGTTGTTGGCATAAAGATGCAGTGGTAGCATCCTGATTGTTTGTGGATTATACTACTGAGCAGACCTTTTCCTGGTTCTGAGGAGTATTGTGTCGAGAGAGATCGAGAGAGATCGAGAGAGAGAGAGAGAGAGAGAGAGAGAGAGAAAGAGAGAGAGAGAGAGAGAGACACACACAACTGATATTGTGAGAGTATGGCTTGGCTCCAGGAACTGGGAGGATCTATTCTGGATTGCCCCTGCTTTGATATGGCACAATGGAATACAGCTTCCACTGAATGGAGGTGAATTGCTTGCATTCCAGGAGCTGAAAGGAGGAGCCAAAGATACTGACGTGTGGGAGGATGGAGACACAGCTACCTTTAGGAATTCTATTAGGACTTTTTTGCATTGAATTGATTAGTTCTTCTTGGGAGCTGCCTTTTGTTTCATGTAAACAAATGGAGGCAAGTCAGCAGATTCTGTTAGGGGTTGGGAAGTTTCTAGGCAGCGCCTACCTTTTTGTCTTTGCGAGAAGGCTACTTCAGTAAGGCTAATAGCTTGTTGTAGATCCTTCACATTTGATTGTGCTCATGTTTTGGATACTCCTGCCTGGAGCCAACACAGTTGTTACTAGCGAGAGTCATCACTTTAAAGAAAGACTGTGTCTGCACTGTAGCCAAAAAATTATATTTTAAAAAGAACCACCCAAAACCGGTTCTTGAAGTCTAGGCTGTGGATCAAGATCCCCAGTCTGGAAACTCAGTATAAAGGTGGGAGCCAAGCCCTCCCACTTTGTTCCAGTTTCAAGTTCTACTTGACCAAGGATGGGAGTGCTCCGCAGAGTACTTTTAGAGCTACTGTGATCTAGGGCTGATAACCACCTCATAGCCAGTCTCCCACACATGAGGGGATATTACCTGAAGTTTGCAAACCTGCTTGAGAGCTGTGGCTCTGCCTAGTGCCTAAGAGTCTGCATGCCTGCCTTCTTCTAGGGAGAAGCAGTATGTCTGGCCTTACAGTAGTAGAGACTGTCCCGGGAGAGAATCCCATCCAGGTCCTAGGTGTGTGGAGCACCCTGGAGAGCATACTGGTTACCAGGAATGTAACAGATGCTGAACTTAAATCAGCAAATGTCTCAGATTATGAAATGCAGGAGAGTTCACATCTGGCAGTTGTGGTTTTAGCCACTTCTTGCCTGGTAAAAGATCACAGTGTTTTACAAAGATGTGTTAAGTCTGAAGGGTTTTGCCCTTCTCAGATTAAACATCTAGAGATCAGGAATAGTCAAGGTGGTTTAAGGTTTCCTTAACTCTCAATAACCAACAATAACCACATGGATTAAACACTAACCTTACATTTCGGAGCAGCACGCTGCTTGCAGTAAAGCACTTCAATACCTCATTAGTGGTAGTAAGTGCTATATAAATGCAATTACAATACAACCAATGAAACAGGGTGCATGGTCTGCTGCAAAAAAAGAGAAAATAATTGCCATGCTTAAATTAAGTGCCAAGATGTTTGGAAAGAAGGAATGAATTAGTTCCTTAGGATAACCTTACACATTGTGCGTGATTTGAGACCCTCCTAGGCAGTTTGGAAAATCAATTTTCTGAAGTTAATGACAGAGGGTTAAGAGGAAAATTTGGGCAAGTGAAGAACACTTACACTCAAGGGGAAGTATCAGCACAGCCCAGACAGGTGAAAAATCTCTTCCATTTCCCCCAAACAAAAGCAATAATTGAGACAGTGGTTAGTGATCCAAATCAACCAGCTTGCAAATAACGTGATGGGATTCATAATTAGGTTGCCAACTTTGATCTGATGCTTAAACATTTAGGAAGCTTACAAATGACGAAATTTGCTGGCCAAGAACCCAGAGAAGAAGGCAAAGGGGGTTCTGTGGATGGGTCATAGGAAGTCGCAAGAGGACACACTCTACAGCAAAAGCTTGAAGGGATCTGAATAAGGGCACCCACATTTGTGGGATGTTAGGGACTTTCCACACAGTGTGGTCAAAATCCATGGCCTGTAACTGGTCCCTACTGGGCACTGCAATGGGCAGATGCCAATGGTACTTTAAAAAGAAGCCAAAGTAGATGGCACAAAACCGAAAAATAATCTCATAATAGTGAGTGCCCAAGAGCTTCTTTTTCATACATCTACCTTTTTTCATAGTGGTATATTCTCTATTATTTTGTGATTTTATTATTTTGTGATCTCATGTAGCGCGGACATGACCTGGAGGCATCAGAGCGCTTCACTATATAGTTAGAACATATCCATAAAAAATAGAAAATATACATGTACATTAAAGGTGGAGTGAGCGCCAAGTCAGCCACTCCCGGGAGGTACAGCGTTTCACACAAAATCATACCAAAACATAGCAATGAAGAATAGTTTGTGTAGGATGCGCTTAGTATGCTTTTGGAGGAAGAGTAAGGAGTGGTATAGGCCACGTGCTGTTCAGAGAGACAAGCTTTGAAGTCTTTTTTTAAGGCGAGATCACATGTGGTCAGGCGGGGCTCGGCGGGAGGGAGTCCAGATTCTTGAGGCGCTTGGAAGAAGACTCCTGAGTTCCTGGGGATCGTGCAGAGGGTTTCCGAGATGCCGTAATAGTTGAAAATTAATAAGTGTACTTAAAGGAGCAGCTCAATGCAAAGCGGGTTGGGGAAGGTAGAAGCTTTGCTAGAATTTGGAAATATTCTGCTCCATTTATACACACTTGAAGTAAGATGGGAATAAGAGCATGGGGGCTGGGACAGGATCGGCTTTAAATGCCCTTTGCAACGAGTTATTACAAACTGCCACCTTGGCTTTGCTTTTATTACAGATTATTAGATGGATGTATTTGTTTTTGCTATTTTGCACATGGCACTTTGGAACTTCATATCTGACACTTTAGAAAATGACATTTTGCATTTGACACTTTGAAATTCTATATCTGGTATCCTTGAGCTTGAATAAATGGAATTTTGGGCATTTATCATTTTCGAATAGTCTTGTTTTGATCCCATCATAATGCTGAATTTGACTGGACTGTCATTCTGAAGTATGTTTGCACTTTTCCCTGCTTGCACTTTGCACTTACACTTTATATTCTGAAATCTGTATTGGTGGTGTTATGGATAATATTTTTATGGTGTCTATGTATTAAGATGTATTGCAGATCCTTTTTTTTTTGTTTTTAAGGATTGTGCAAAGGAGATCAAGGTAGAGGTTTAAAAGGGTTGAGGACAGAATCAAATCTTGAAGGACCTCTTGTTGCAGGCTGACTGGATTAGAACGCATTCCCAATGTTCACTATTTGGGAGTGGTTAGATAGGTAAGAGGTGAACTACTTAAGGAAGACACCATCAATGCCCATTCGATGCTTCAGGGTGTTTAACAGAGCCTGCTGGTTGACTGTGTCAAACGCAGGGAAGACTTCAAGGAGCTCAAGTAGACAGGAGTTACCATTGCCGAGGATGAGGATGGCATCGTCCAAAATCTGCAGAATTGCAGTCTCAGTGCTATGGCCATGATGGAATCCGGATTGAATAGAGTCAAGGAGGTTGTTGTCCTGGAAGTGAGATGATACATTTCTTATTCCCCATACTAAATGCTAAAAGGTCTTTATCAAATCAAACGATGTTTGAAAAGATAAAGTAGCAAATGAGAAGAGTATGTTGTCATTCCTTCTAAGTACATAAAACGGACCTCTGTTTTCATACATCCATGCGACATGGAAAACGTAACTGTTAAGCACTTTGAGGTGAAGAGACCGAGAAATGATCAGGCTCTGTTTTGGAAGATACAAATTACTGGACTATACAATGATAAAGTTCTTAATTCATAAATAAATAATTGACAAGATACAAATGGCCGCTATGACAGTGATGCAACAGGAAGCATCTACTTCAACACACCTATTAAATAGTGACATGTCACTTACTAATTATTACCAATCTGAGGTGCAGGAGAGTGCCACTATTCATCCAACTCCACTATACATGAACTAAACTAAGGTTTAATTGTTATACGGGTATTACATTTTCTCATCAGTATTAGGCTGGTTCCAGGATTTGCACTCATGATAGTCAAGTGCTTTCATTGTTTTGCACAGACTAGTCTTGTTTTTAGAGCTGCGTGGTATACAAAGATTTGTCAAAACAATTGTCTTGATCACAGATTGAAGATAAGCAAAGACTTAATTTCCAAAGTCAGAAGTGGTCACTGGGTCTATCGGTTTACAATTCCAGTTACTGCCAGTGGTGTAACTAGGCCTTTTGCTGCCCATGGCGGTTCGGAGCTTGCCGCCCCATGGCGGCCGTGGGAGCTAGGGGGGGGGGGGAGGGGGCGGAGTCGTGCTGGCGTTCGATTTCTGCTTTTGCCACCCCCAAAACTCGTGCAGCCCGGGGCTGACTCCCCCCCCTTGCTACGCCACTGGTTCCAGCACACTTCAGAAAAAGTAAGAATTGTTTTTATAGCCTTCAGCGGATTCTGTATCTCCATTACAAAAATTACATAGTAGCCTTAAGAACAAAATGAGTCCTGCACCAGAAAATGGAGCACAGATTCCTTACATTACAGAGGCAGCTATATTCCAACATAAGAAACAAACACCAGAAGTAGATTAAATTTATGAAAAAAGTCAAGGCCATCTCTCTTTTTTTTTTTTTTGTAAGTACGAATGTAGCACATTTCTTTTTATTGTATTTATTTTTTATTCTATAAGTTTTATATAGCGCTAGCTAGACCCAGGGGTATCAGAGCGCTTTACATACATAGGTGCATAACATAGCGTTACAGAGGGATGCATACAGATATAAGCCAAACATTACAAGTAGTCGTACATTGCATAGCAGGACATAACGGTGCACGAGGATATAAGCAACACATTATAATTTGGCATGCAGTGCAGGATAGAGGGGGAGCTCACGAGGTTGAAAACAGTCCAATCTCCACTTATCCATGATGGACACTAGGTTATTGGAGTCTTGGTTCGTTGACTTGGACGGTAAGGTATTTCTTGAGGAGAATGAGTTTCAGGTCCCTTTTGAAGCACGGGAAGGAGGGGTTGCATCTGAGGTCAATCGGAAGAGAGTTCCATATCCTGGGTACGTTAGCAGAAAAGGATCGGGACTGAGTGGTTGTCTTTTTGAATTTCGGAGGGATGAGAAGAAGTGAGTTGGAACTTCTCAGGAATCTGGATCTTCCAGCTTTGACCAGTTTGCTGTTAAGGTAGTTGGGGGAATGTGAGTGGAGGGTTTTGTGTGTGATGCAGGCCAATTTGTAGATACATCTGCCTTCAATGGGTAGCCAGTTGAGGGATTGGAGGGATGGTGTGATGTGATCAAACCTTCTAACCCCAGTTATGAGTCGAGCAGCCATGTTAAGGACTGACCTTAGAGGGGCTAGGTGAGCTTTTGGCGTCCCTGTAAGGATGGAGTTCCCGTAGTCCAGTTTGGATAGGACTAGGGATTGAACAACAGTCTTGAAATCGTCTTGGGGAATGAAAGGTTTCATTTTCTTCAGGTGTTTTAAAGAGTACAGGGCACTTTTTGTAGAGTTTTTGATGTGGTCCTTCATCGATAAGTTCTTGTCCAAGGTAATGCCTAGTGACTTAACCGAGTCGGTTATAGCGAGGGAGCAGTTTAGGGCATCCAGGTTCTTGAGCCAGTCATGGATAGGAAGGTGGTTACTTTTTGTAGCGAACAGTATTAATTCCGTTTTGTCTGGGTTCAACTTTAAGTGGTTTGCGTTAAACCAGGATTGGATTTTGGTTAGTGTGACATTGAGGTGTTGAATGTCGCTGGGTGATTTGATTTTGTAGTAGAGTTGAGTGTCATCTGCATATAGGTGATATTTAACTCCTGCTTCTTTCAGAATGATTGTAAGGGGTTCCATGAAGAGATTGAAGAGGGCAGGGAGAGGATCGAGCCTTGAGGGACCCTGAGTGTGACTCGAGTTGGCTTAGAGAGACAGGAGTTGATTTTAATTTGTTGAGACCGGTGCTGGAGGTAGGAAGCGAACCATTTTAGTACCATGCCATCAATGCCAGAACGGCCCTTCAGCGTCTCAAGTAAAGCTAGGTGATTAATTGTGTCAAAAGCAGCAGATAGGTCAATAAGGATGAGAAGACAGGCTTCACCTTCGTCTAAGGCTCTGTGTATATCGTCAGAAATATTAAGCATGGCTGTTTCAGTGCTACACCCTTTCCTGAATCCCGATTGAAAGGTGTCGAGGAGGTCGAAGTCATCAATATGTTTGTTAAGTTGTTGGAGAACGCACTTCTCCAAGGTTTTGGCTAGGAACAGGAGGTTGGAGATAGGTCTGAGATTGTTGAGATCATTAGGGTCGGCTCCTGGTTTTTTGAGTATGGGTGTGATTTGTCCTAATTGAAGGGAGTCTGGTACACAGCCTGATGTGAGAGAGGAGTTGATGATCTTAGTCCAGAAAGGGGTAATGATGTGGTTGAGTTTTTGTACAATAGTGGCTGGGAGGGGGTCCATAGTGTGGGAGGTGGGCTTTAAGCTCGCAATTATATTGAAGACCTCATTTTCCGACACAAGTTTGAAGTCCAACCAATTCGCATCATTTTTCAGTTGGCAGCGGACCTGGTTGTCCTTGGTATGAATTAGATCTGCTTGGTCGAGGGCAAGTAGTGGGGGGCAGGTTGAGATTGAAGGTGTATTGGAGGTTTGGATGAAGGATTGCTCAATTTTTGTGATCTTGTCTGTGAAGAAGCTGGCAATTTCATCGCATCGATCCTTGGTTGCTATAATTTCGTGCGGGATTCGCGGTTCGTTTGCCTTTTGACAATATTGAAGAGTTCTCTAGGTCTATTCTTAGCCTGGTCTAGTTGGCTGCGGAAGAATGAGGCCTTTTCTCTGAAGATGTGCTTTTTATATTCTGACCGAGCAGACCTAAGAAGTGCTAGGTGCCTTGTTGATGGGTCTTGTCTCCAAGTCCTTTCAGCCAGTCTGAGTTGTCGTCTTTCGGTATTGAGATCCACATTGAACCATGATTTAGATTTGATAGATCTCAATTGTTTAAGTTTGAGTGGCGCTACTTGATCTAACACCTCCGTCATTGTTGAGTTAAAGTGAGCTGTAAGGTCATCTGCCGATATAGTGGTAGGCTGAGACTGTAGATGGGTGTGTATCTTGGATTCATGTTCGGAGATAGGGACTTCATTGATGTTCCTGATCCAGTGCTTGGGTTTGTCGGATTGTATTGGTTGGTGTCTGACAGGTGAGTTGATATTAAACAAAATGAGGTGGTGGTCAGACCAGTCAATGGGCGAGATTGACCTCAGAGAGACTAGTTCATTTCTGGTGATGATCGCGTCTAGAGTTGCTCCTTTGATGTGAGTTGGTTCATTGCAGAGTTGTTTTAGGTTGGTTATTTCAAGCAGGTTGGAGAGGTTCTGGACAAGGTTGTCTTCTGTGTTGTTCCAGTGGATATTGAAGTCACCCAGGAACACGTCATTCGTGTCTGTTAGGGAGAAGCGTGTTATTAGGTTGTTTAGTTCTTCGGCGAAGAGGGTGCGCTTCCCAGGGGGGTGGTAGATGGTGTGAAATTTGAAGGGGGTGTTGCCTTTGACTGCAAGTTCGATGCCAAGGTACTCCAGAGTCCGGTATTCCGCAGGTTTTAATGCGGTGATCAGAATACCTTCTTTGTGGACGATTGCTAGCCCTCCACCTGATTTGAGCGGTCTGTCCTGTCTAATGACGTTGTAACCTGGAGGGGCAAAAAGTCTGCAGTGTCGTAGACAGTTATCAGATTTCCACTGTTTAGTTTCATCTTTGATGAATTTGCCAGGTCTTGTGATTAGTCTTGTGGGTGAAAAACATAAAGAGATTGGCCAAGTAACTGAGCCACTGTTTGATACCCCAGTAGACAAAATGGTTTTCACGTTAAATTTACCACAGTTTGACGATGCTTTAATTAAGAAATGAAAGGGGCATTGGGATAAAATGGGATTATCGGAGTCTCTCGTAGACTTAGTCCAAGGATATTAATAAAACCTGCACATGACAAGATTCTAAAGGAAATAGCCTTGTGGGTTTATTAAAAAAATAATATCATTACAGAAACCAAAAGTAGTTAATAAAGTGCATTAACAAGCAGCCTGACGTAATGTCTGTCTCCAAAGAAAGCCCAGAATATCATTGCTAAGTACCTAAAAGTAAATTGAAAAAGTCATCTGTTCCCCGAAAATCATATCTTGTATAATGTTTCAGGAATAGAAGGAACACACATTTATAGCATGACGTAGAAGGGTCAGCTGCGGCTCCTCCATTTGGGCGGACGAGCATCGCCCCCCCCTGCTGTGGGCACAGCAAAAGTGAAAAAATAAAATGGTAATAAAGTGACTATTACCATTTTATTTTTTGCTCTGCCTGCTGGAGCTGGGTGCGAGTGAGGGCAGGGTGGGGTGGGGCCACTGCTGGAGACTGGGATCAGGGAGGAGCGGTGGCTGGCTACACCAGTTTAAAGTGGGCATGCCACTTTGGCCAGCTGTCTTGAGAGGGGCAGCCTGACATGCGCGCTTAAAACCTCTCCAACCTAAGTTGTGTTAGACAGCCAGGTGGATAGACGGCACAAGCCTAATGCCTGTATGCGCACTGAACCAAGCCCACTGCAACCAATCCTGGCACTTCGCTCATGCTGGGCAACAGCATGAAAACAGTGTCTGAACTGGTTAGGGGGAGTTGGCTCTGGGGGCCCTTGCTCAGAGGACTGGAGAGAGCACCAGGACCAGAGTGCAGCCAGAGGGCGAGTTAACATTTCATTTTTTATTTTTATACTTAAGGAATATTCCACAAATAGAATTAAGAAAGTCCGGGGGTGCTAAATATGCTGGATGCTGTCGGCATCCTTCCACATGCACTGCCAATAGCATTCAACGTTGCAGGGCGACCAGGGAGCGTCTCATGCTCTTTTTTACTCTTTCCAGCTTTTTTGAAACACGGAAACAGAAAAGTTGAGGCTTCTGGCGCTCGATATACTATAAGAAAATAGAAACGAATAATACTACATATATTTTGTTATTACATAGGCCTGTAAATAAATGCTTGAGCACAGTTCCATTTAATAACTTTGATGTAAAATGCAAATCCTTAAAGGGGAGTGGAAGCTGGTAACCGATGTAGCTCCGGTTAAGTTTATCAGACTCGAGGTTGAGCTCTCAAGATGCCTTGTGTCCAGGGTAAGTAGATCTCCCAGTGCATGCTGGCTTTTGTAGTTCTGCATTTGTACAGAATGCAGAACTGCAAGTCTCACAATGCACGAAGAAAACATAAGACTGTATGTATTAGATCACTGACTTTTGTGGCAACGGTTCACGTTAACTGGTAAGGCAGCGGTGGGATAATGCACCTGCTATAAAGATCTGAAAGAAACAGGTTCAGATTTCGCCTTATAACTTTTTATCACAAAGAGGACCATTAAGTATAATATGGCAGCATAGCTTCTTCCAAACTTTACTGAAACAGTACAACAACACCTAAATAGGCACTGCGAATAATCACACAGGTGTAGTAGCGGCGGTGGAGTAGCTTCCATTGGTGCAGCAGGTGCAGTGGCACCCGGCCAGAAGGGCCCACTGAAACAGGATTAGTGCTGTATTTTATAATTCAGACACCAGCCGGTGGAAGGGAGGGGGTCTATTTCCTGCCTTGCTCTAGCGCCCCGTGACGCACGGGCTACACTGAGTTGTGGGGACGTTTACCTATTGGAAGCCTTACTTAGGTGAGACCATTATACCTACTGCTCGTTTCTCCTAGACTGAAAGAAGCTGCCCCTGTACATGGGCCCTCTATAATCCAGGTCCTAGCTAAAGTCCCCCGGTGACCCATCGAGCACCTGCTGCAGGCCCCAGGCACCTCTCGCTTCATCAATGCAGAGCTGGACTGCGTACCTCCATCTTCTGGCTCCTGAGTCGCCACATAATTTTCTAAAGAGGAGCCGCTGACAGAGGGCTGAACTTGGCAGCCAGGAGCATCAGATGTAATACATCTAAAATATCCTAGATCTGTTTAAATACATGTGACGGTTAGTGGCCTAGAACAGTACCGTAAAGACATAAGTAGTTCTTTCAGTGTGTGGAGAGTTAATTATTTGCTCAGACAGAAGAGACACATTTAGGACCAGCCATATGCGTCACTTGAATTTGTGAATGGTCCAAGTGAACGATAGAACGTGCATATGTATCAGACGAGATGTACTCAGAAAAAGAAGCTCATACCAAAGACGAGTAAATATATTCCAAAAATCCAAATCTTAGCTTCATTTTGCCTTTTTTTAACCATTAATCAACAATTTTCTTTTCTTGTTTGCTTAGATCCACCTCGTTATTTTATGGTTTTTCTCTCATGAATTGGAAAAATTGGAAAAAGTGAACGAGAGTCCATTTTTGACAGAGTAAATTATTTTAACCTTTACATGAGAATTACATTTGTTGTTATATACAGTGCCATTAATGTTTCATGTTATTTCATGGTTGTAAACATGCATAAAACAAATTAAGATCTGTACTCTGGAATTGGGTACTACAAGCCGGTCAAGTGGGCTCTCAGACTTACAGTCTGGAGTTTAAAGGACTGCGTCATACTCAAGGTTTCAGTCAAATGTTTGAGCCTATACTACATGGGAGAGGTTTGTGATGTCCATGCACCCTTTACCAAGCTCGAGGGGCACGGGGTGGGGTGCGAGTGGCATGCGAGGCAAAGTCTTCTTTGCATCTTCCACAAGTTGTGTGTTTCTCAGCTCCAAGTCTACTAACCATTTCCTGGTCATCCTCGCCAAGGTCCACTGTGCTCAGCTGCCCGATGCTCAATAGGCTGGAATTGGGTGTCTGAAAAAAGGAAACAGATAAGAAATTAAAACTGCATGAAGCAGAAATGGGATCCAGCAATGCTTCTGGCAGTGAACTCAAGAACCTTTCTGAGGAGCATTTAGAATCTACACAAACTATTAATATGTTCTATCTTGTATGCTAATTTGTTATGAAAGAACACATTTCTGTAATATCAATGGCTGTAATGTCATGCCAGAAATTAAAGATGCTTGAAGCATAATGGAATGCAATGAAAATGACTGAATGCTTGAGAACCTTTTTTTTAATAAAATATCCACCCACTCATTACAGTCAATAGTAATTCGAATATATATTACTCAGGTGGCAATAGCACCTATGCAGTTATGGTGTATGTATTATTACACACAACAATATGTATATTCATCCTTACAAATCAAGTGATGGGATGTTAATTGGCAAAGATGTGCATGTTAAAGGCTGAGATGAAGTCTTGGACTTGGGCATCTCTTGGTCAATCCTCAGGACTCCTTTTCCTGGTCTCTTGTGAGTCAAAACCCAATTCTGTCAAATATAGTCAATGTTTTGACCCTCTAAAGCCTAAAATCAGAGGTTTTTTGAAGACAGTTTATGTCATAACGCAAGGATTCATCAATATGTCACTCCCCATTGTGTCGTAAAAGAAGAATTATGGCATGTGGGTAATACTATGCAATTATCCCCGTTTTGTTAAGTTATAAGTTAGAACATGGCAGTAGTGCATTCCGGACTCGTGCAACATTCCGGAGTTTATTTTGATCGGAACTGACTGGAGCAAAATTGAGAAAATTTCATAGGAGCAGTTAAAATCTCTTGCAGCCATTAAAATAATTGATCCCTTGTTCAGAACAGTAACTGTCATGCTGTGATATCAATGACCCAAGCCACCACCCTATTATCCTGAAATCCTCCTCCTTAACACTGCTCTATTATGCAATCTGACTGGCTAGCAGAATGGCCCACTCCATTGGGATTCCATTTAACATGACCTGTGCACAGAAATGTGTACCAAAAAAGGTACAGTAGTTACATGCTTTAGATACTCATAGTACAGAAGCGCTCTGAACTCCTAACGTAGGTCCTCTCTGTTGGGAAGCTGTATTCACCAGTTAATACTGCAATGATTGCTTAACCACCTTAAGTTAATAGACGACGTATGAGAATGAAGAAACCTCTTCAGTGTCTTATTGTTAAGGAGAGGGGAAAACTGCCCTAGTTCACAAAGCAGTCCACAAACAAGCACTGCTATTCCTGATAACATTGCCAATCACAAGGGCTACAGCCAGAATCCCATCAGCAGAACTCTGCATTAAAAGAGGATGTAGAACATCCTTGGTGCTGAAACCATTCCATGTTCGTACACTCAAACAACTCCTACACTATAGCCTTCTTAGATGTGAACCAAAGCAAACCCACAGTCTGCCAAGCCGTCACCTTATCACGCTCTATTTGCCAGCATTTTCTGGTATCAGAATTTAATGTGGATTGCAATTTGTATAAAAATAACAAATATTCCATTCTGTCACAAACTGAAATTGTTGCACCAATCACTCTAAAATCAAGCCCCACTGCCCAGTCCCATTACTCTAGTGTCCAACTTCTCCAAGAGTTTAACTCAGACCTGATCAAAACCGGAGCTGTTGAAACTTGGCTAGAAGGCACTTGCCCACAACATCCAGATCTAACATCTGAACCACTGTTTGGCTCCCGATACATTTTATACCTTACACAAACAGAGACTCAGCTCAGATCACCATACTGGAATCTCAAGAGACGGTCTTTTGTGTTCCAAAGGTTTCATAGCAACAAACAGATGATGTGCCACTACAAATTGTAATAAAGAGAATGAATATAGGCCACAAGGAGAACGGATCTGCCTCACAACACAGCCGGAGTATGAGCTGCCAGCCAGAAAAGGCAATGAGATATATCTGCATATTTTGGGAGTCCTGAGACAAAAACATCTACATAATGTACTTGGATAAGAACCGCAAATACATCTAAAATGAAGTTTACACTTGATATCCTCAAATACTTTGCTTTGTGTTCAAAATGTACAACAAACAAGTACCTAATAATCTAATTCTACTGTGTCACACCGTAAGCCAAAACACGAACTCGCATATTTCTCTCCTTCTGACTCCTGTTGCTTCAACATCTAGGAGAAACTCAAACAAAATGCTAGCCTCTAAAGGCACGCCATTATGGAATACATGTTCTTTCTCCTTGAAGTCACATCCAACCGGACTCCTCCCCTCAGTCTGATGTGCTTTTGTCATGGCATGCACAGTTATTATAAATATATAAACTAAAAAGTAATCTCTTTGTAGCATGGGTGGCAGAAGGGCTCATACAGAGTACAAAAACATTAGTAGAACGAACTGCTGGGTGGCTGGCTGGACTGTGGGGATTGGTTGTGCAGAAGTACCATTTAGAACAGTGATACTCAAAGTACGGCTCAGGGGCCGCATGCGGCCCTCCTGACCTTTACATGCGGCCCCTTGGGCAGCAGCACTGGGCTGCTGTTTACTCGACTCAGCACTAACATGGAAAAAAATTTAAACATACAGTAATCACTTATTTAAAGGTTAATTGCAGTTAGGGAAAGGAAGTAGCTAGGCCCTTAACTTTAGGAACACCTTCGTTTCTAAAGAGAGCCACTAGATATACATGCTTTGCTTCACCTACACCCACTTTACACCCCCACTGGCATCAGTGCGGGCCTCGGACACACCTTAGACCAAACTTTGCAGCCCCCGGGAAAATGTTTGTGAGTACCCTTGATTTAGAAAGTGCAGCAGGAGACATGAGAGAACTGTGGAAACCTAGATTTTACACTACACAAATTATCAAATCAGCTACTATGAACAGATGCAGAAAACCGGGAAGGAAGCACATTTTTGTGGTATCTAACGAGATCAAGCAAGACTGCCCGACAACGGAAGCTATGTGTGATTGATGATAGTTTTAAGTAGTTTTTAGGCTGGCCACAATCTGCTGTATTGGGTGTGATGAAAAGCAAGCAGCTCCTTAATGGATTATCGTAACCTTGATGGGATGGTCCTGTGATGTTACAAGGTATTGAGCCAGTACTTAATTTGTGCAGGTGGTTGTCACAGGGAATCATTTTTTGCATTTCAGGACATATTTTTCTTTATCAGACTTTGACCCAGAGAAAGGGAAAGGAAGGCAGAAAAGAGAAAAAGGAGGAGAACGATACAGATAGGAAAAGAGCAACAAAGGCAAAGGAAGAAATTAAAAGAACCTGCAAGAGTGAGATTAAGAGACAGGAACTGTTGAGTGATGGAAGAAAGAGACTGCAGCTGGAATTAAGACTGCACAGCATTTATATTTGGCAGCCCCAGCATACTGACCCCTGTACTTTGTTTTTTGGACAAGAGCAAGCAATGGAATAAACATTTGGCCATTAAAGCAGATTCCAGGGGCACCACGTAAGCATTCTGTAGCTCTTAGGATGTATAAGCCAGAACTAAACAATAAACAAATGTGCAGGTTTTTTTTTTTGCTGCATGTAGTCTTGAATGTAGGTGGAGTGTGGTATCTCAATGCTTTGCTTAATGCATAATAAAGGATTAGCAATTTCGCTCTGAAGGGATAATGGTGTTCCTTCATCAAGCCTTTTTGCAAAGCATGGGCAAGTCTGTCCCTTGCCTTTGACTGACTCCCCGTTTTTGCACATGGTCTAGAAGAAACTAAGACATATTGGACCCTAAAGAAGACAGAGTAAGAAGTTGCATGTGTTTGGCATAAACCAAAAGAATTAGATGACACTTCTGGTGTCCTCTGAAGCACTTTAGTTTTAAATGCCTGCTTGGATTCTTAAGCAGGACTACCAAGCGGCCTACAGAGTCGAGTTTTTCTCAACTACGAAAAAAGCCAAGAGTCTTAAATGGAATATTGTGCAACAATAACTGGGATGATGTAGTTCACCAAGTAGCTGTTCCCGTTTTCTTTTGATAACCGTACCCTGCTGCCAATAAACCGCGGGGGGGGGGGCTCGGGGCCTTTAAATACCTCAGCGAGGTACACAACACATTTCAATCGGTGCCGTCGTTCGCAGGGGAGGGCGCGCTTCGGTCCTGCTTCGAATGCAGCTTGAGGCAGTTAAGAAAATAAGAGTCAGCAGTGCTATTAAGGAAGAAAGGGGCGCGGCTGGAGCAGAAACGGGGCATTCCAGATCTCTAAGCCAACGTGAAGACACACTAGTACGATGCCAAAATCAACATTTATCTGATTTATTTACGCCTTTCACCGCGCTGGTGTGGAGAACAGATAAGGAAATAGAAGAGGGACTCAGCAAACGACGAAACAGAAGACTCTTAATTACCAGCAGCTGCGCATTTGTGCCCCAGAAAGTCAAGATAAATAATAACACGGTAATACACTCTAAAAGCGCTTCAGAGAAGCGGAAACAACTTTAGGAAAGAAACGTGTTCTCTCACTCTGTAAAGAGGTACGTTGAACAACGAATGAATTAACGTAGAAAGAAGTGTTGCTCTGCAAACTGAACCGCCTCAGGATGCTTCACGATTACAGACACTAGGTTCAGAGTAGCGTTCAGAATAGAGAGCGGGCTGACTTTATTTTTTCCTCTAAAAGGGAAGGGACTCGTTTCGGTTTGAGTGCTCATGGTCAGTGCATCCCCACAGTCGTGGTACCAGGACTGAGAACCGCCTGCCTCCTTTCCAGCCTGGGCCTGTTGTGCGTGGAACGAGATGGCAGAGAGAACAATGAAATGAGCTGCAAAGGAAGTCCTGGGGGCAATGGTACTGGATTTTGCTGCCTACATATCTGGGTGGCCTTTTACACAGATGCACATGTCAACCAGCGAGAATGTCTCAAAAGTAATGTGAGTGCGGAAGAGGAGCCGAAATAAATTATGATATCCTATTTCGAAGAAGGAAGAAAATCAAGAAGCATTGATGAGTTACCACAACGATTACAACAGGATGAATTGTCACTTGTCTGTTTGTACGGTGGACGAGCAATTGACATTTATTGAACTTTTCTTTGAATAAATTTGAAATAAAACATGTGCTATGAGAATGAACTAGAGAAAAGATAAAAACTGCAATTAATGGAAAAACACAGTGAATCTTTTCCCCAATTTCCATATTGGCTCAACGGAACGTAGCAATACACTAAGTAGCAAAACATTAACACCACCCAACAAATGTATCCACGAGTAAACCTTCATGCACAAGCCTACACATCACTTTCTGGAATCACTAGATCTCTGCAGCGGTAATAAAATAGGAAGTGGCCAATTTACACTCAACATGACACCTGGGCAGTCCATTAAATATAAACCATTGAAATCAGCAAACAATGGCTCCATCATAGGCCATTCAATCATCATGGACACCAACCCTCAGAAAAATAGCTACTGTGTAAATAATCTTGTCTCAGGCCTTTCTTATTTATTGCACTATTGGCTGGAGCCAACGCTTTGTCACTTCTGGCTTCGTCTATAGCTTTTTATCGAAGCATGAAACATATGATCACTCATTTGGTTTTAAAACAAGGAGTGGAGACACCTCCAGTAGCTACCAATACGGACTGCCGTCACTGTAGGTTGGGGCAGCTCATTGTTGATGTGCACATCACTGTGGGAAGGACGAGCCAGGGAAAGAGTCAGTGAAAGGGACTACTGGTTATAAATTCAATGTGGCCTGCCACAAATGGATATTTGTACTTCCCGTTTCTGTATATCTTAGCTCCAGAATAAGCTCAGTAGTAGTGAATGCTTGCGTTTCCTACTGCTAATCTGGAGGGTTATGAACCCATCCAGGTGTCATCAGTTCTCTGTAAATAAAGATACGCTAGTGTCATCACAACACAATTTTAAAAAGTGCCTTAAGTGGTGTAGGTTGATCAGTTTACTTCCATACCACCAAGAACATGGTTAAAAAACGCTCTGCACATGTTAGGGCCTTCATTGTTGAAGCGCTGTCATGTTTCACTGCCTTACACATTTCTGCATATTCAGGCTCAGAGGATTTTCTACAATAGTCACTGGAGAAC
The DNA here is from genome assembly GCA_963921515.1 of Calotriton arnoldi. Taxonomy (NCBI): domain Eukaryota; kingdom Metazoa; phylum Chordata; class Amphibia; order Caudata; family Salamandridae; genus Calotriton; species Calotriton arnoldi. The sequence continues at coordinate 238,877 of CAWUFW010014540.1, forward strand.
CCGATAACACACCAAGAGGTGAGACCAGTGAGTAGCAGTAAAGGTGAATCAATTTCTGCTGTGTGCCCGTCCTGTGCATTGCTGTGTAGACACGCTGCAGCATTTTGAGCGCCAGGTTCTGGTTGGTGAGCCGAAGCACTTTTAAATTTGTTGCAAGTTGGTGGAGTTCCAAGCAAGTGAATGTGAGGGGGCGGAAACTCCACCCCTGCTCTCCCACCCACCTTTGCTTCATCTTAGCTCTCTTCTCCACCTTCGGTCCAGCCCTGCCCTCCCGCATGAATTCACTCCACCTCTCTTGTTCACCTCTCTTCAACTCTGCCCCATGCCCTAGCTTCTCTCTACCCTGGTCTCCTCCGCCTCGCTCAACCACTTGCTGGTCATCCTCTTTCTACTGCCCTGCCCTCCCTCTCTCCCACTGGCTGAACATCCTATCAATCTACCTCTGTCCTCTCTCCATCTGTGACCTGTCCCCCCTCTCTCTCCACCACGTCCCACCCCCCTCTCTCTCCACCTCTGCCCTGCCCACCTCTCTCTCCACCTCTGCCCTGCCCACTTCTCTCCCCCTGCCTGCCCACCTCTCTCCCCCCTGCCCCCCCTCTCTCCACCTCTGCCCTGCCCCCCCCACCCCCCCACTCCTGCCATAGCCCCCTTCGCTCCACCTCTGTCCCAGCTGCTTTCTCAGGTTCTCTCGTCTCTAGCCTGTTTTTTTTTTGTTGCATATTTATATAGCGCGAACTCGACCCGAAGGTATTGGAGCGCTTTACATGAGCACCGTATTTACATTACACATTCAGGCACGGGGAGATTAAGTGATTTGCCCAGAATTTGCCCCGTTATCAATAGTACAGACCAGACACATGGTGGAATGTTCTAGAAGTGCAGCCATTATTACTACTGCTTTCCCTTCCCGTTTCAGCCTCGCTCCTCTTTGGTGCTACTCAAAGTCTCCTTAGGTGTAAAAACAAAGAATGAGCTTTGAAGTCATGTAACACTAACAACAGGAACCCACTTCGGGACTTTAGCAGGCTGCACTGACCACCACAATGCACAGCTGCCTGCCTTTGAATGTTATATTCGCCATGTGTGGACTGGACCGCGAGTCAAAACTGAGAGGAAAGTCGCTTCCCTTTTTGTAGGGAAATAAACAGGAGAGCGACTGCTGAACTTAGGTTTCCTAGCTGTACTAGTTTCACAATCCTAGCTTCCTTTGACTGGCATTACCGCCCCCACCCCTGTACACGTGCATACAGAGACACCAACCTACATGGGCAGATTCAGACAGTGGGAAATCAGACAAACGAAAGAGGAACTCATCGATAATGGAGCTATAGTTCAGAGGCGACGAGAATGCATGCATACTGGCGTAGGCGGCCTTTGCTCAGATAGCGCCCTGGGCAAAACCAGATTTAGCCTCTCTCCCACTAGTCTTTAATTTTCTGTATGTTGAAAACTTTGGCGGGATAAGAGGAGGGTGAAGGAGTGGGATGGGGCAAGGTTAAGGCGCTCCACGTGAAGAAAACGAAACGATATGGGGACATGGTCACCAATAGTCTTCCTACAAAGTGTGAACACTTTTCTTTTTCAGCTATATGGAAGGGAGACTAATGCAGGCAGATCCTGTGCCCCTCGGAAGGGCAGCGCCCTGTGCGTGGCCCCAGCTCGCCCATGCTATAGGCCAACCCTGCATACTGGGCAAGTTACACAATATTAAACTTACCAGAGCAGTTGCTTTCCCAGCACTAGAGCTAGGGTTTTTTTCCAGTATGAGAGAACGTGCGCAAACCTACGTCATGCAGAGAACCACAGCTGGTTGGCAGTCCTGTGTTTAAGAAGGGGTCTCACTCACAGTGCTCTGAGCCCTGCCATGCAAGCAAGAACTGCGGAGGTCGCTGCTAGAGGGCTGCACTATATATAGTCGCACCAACACAGCCAGTGACAAATGACAAGAAGGTATCACAGGAACCACATGAGAGAAATAGAAATATAGAGGCATAGAAAGACGAATGAGAAACAATGAAAAATTGCTCGCAGTAAGTGGAAAATAACTTTATTACGAGTTGCCATTCATTTAATGTGCACTGGAGTTAGATTTTTTTTGTCTTGCAACAATGTTTTATGTGGGATTCAGTGTCAATAGTCCCGCTGTAGGGAAGGCACAGTAAGGACGACCGTTTAGTGGACTAATAGATAATATCAGAATAAGAAACATGCATAGTGCTTGAAACTGTACCTTTAAGTGACGCACATTACCAATCACAGATAAATCAACCTTCACACCTGCCGCTCTCCATGCATTACTGAAGGTCACAATTTATTCGATGATATGGAATAAGTGCCTCTTTAATGCTCTTGCCCAGTCGTCCCTTCTCTCCTCATTCTAAGTGTGACCTCTTGCTCTACTGAGTAAGCGAAATGAGGCGGGGGAAGAACAGAGAGGAATTATGAATGGCAAAGGAAGAGAGGTAAAGAAGGGGACTAGTGGGGTAGTAGTACAAGTATGGTAGAGAGATGCTGAACATATGGAGAGATCTAAGCTAAAGAGATGAAGGTGAGGTAGCCAGAATGAAATCTGCAGAGGGGGAAGAGGTAGGCGGATGGTTTTTCATTCAGGTCTAGTGACAAGGAAATGCAAACGAGGGGCAGGGTTGGAGTTCAAAGAGAATTGTGACAGAAGGAGGGGACTTTGAAGAGCTAAAGCGGGAGAGAGGAGTGAGGTGTTTAGAGAAATGGAGACAACAGATGCAAAGTAGACAAAGAGTGGTGAGGATCAAAGGGCGGAAAAGTGATAAAAGAGGCGTAGGTAGACTGATCAGGTAAAGACAGTTGTGAAGCCAAGAGAAAGATAGAGCAAGGGGGTGATGGGCAGAAAGACAAGTTGTAGAGAGAAAGGAGGTAAAGCAGAGAGATAGAGGTAAAGTAGTTAAAGAGAGGCAGTGTTGATATAGAGGTAGAGAGACAAGGTGAGGTAGAAAGGAAAGTGGTAAAACAGGCACAGAGGTGATGTAGAGATGTATAAAGAGGTGAGGTAAAGAGGGTAAACTGAAATAGAGAAGGAGGTACAGAAAGAGAAGAGAGCGAGAGCAGGTAATGATTGATAGGAGTAGAGGTAGAGCGAGCAGAAAGGAGAAAGGCAGAGAGAGATGGGATAGAGAGAGGTGGTCAGATAAACAGAGGTGATGTAGTGAGAGGTGGAGTAGAATAAGCTGAAGTAGTTAGTAAGATGCAAGGTAAGGTAATGAAGGATGTGGCGAAGTGGTGAGGAAGGGAGCAGGTGAAAAAAGGTAGAGAGATGAGAGACGGATTAGAGGGGAGATAAAGAGATGAGATTGAGAGGGATATCAGAGGTGAGATGGAAACAGCGCAGTGAGGTGCACAAATAAGGACAGGGTAGAGAGAGGTAAAGAACAGAGGGCTAAGGAGGTAGAGATGTAGAGGTAGTCACAGAGGAGCGAGTCTAAGAGGTGTGGTAGAAAGGTGTATTTGAGAGAGACAAGAGCTAGAAAGAATTTCAATGGAGATAGAAGAGGCAAGTATACACAGATCTAGAACTATGTAATGGGAAAGAGGTGAGGTAGAAGAAGGGAGATGAAGTAAGGAGAGAGATGATATATCAGAATAAGTAAGGCAGAGATAGGTAGAAGATGGCACAGAGAAGTCTCATAAGTAGTTGGAGAGAGGGGTATATAGAAAAATGAGAGAGAGAATATGGGAAAGGAATGTCTGCTGCATGGTGATCCAGCATGTACCCCTTCCCTGACTGCCCGACTGCATGTATACCGACTTATTTTGACTATGGCGGCATGCTTATCTAGCGTGTACTCAGAGGCCTAACTATGCAAGGCCCATGACACTACAAGCATACTCTCATAGTGGACAGAGGACTGTTGTTCCTGTCCTGCTTTTAATACACAGTGGCAGCATACTGTGTTTTGAGATTGATAGTGTGGCCAGAATATTTTATTTGAGATAGTGAGAGAGCAGCCTACTGCCTCCCTCATGCAAAATTCAGCTGTTATGTGAATACCCAAAACCTTGCGCTGACATCATGTATGCATATGGACTGCCTGTGCCTGTGGTACATGTGCAGTAGAAGGTCTGTGTGTGCAGGAGTGAGTATTAAAGCCAGTGGAATCTATTTTGAATGCCACCGGTTTAGAATGGCACAAGATGGAGGATGACGATAGCTACCCTAGATAATGGAAGTGTATTGCCTGCATTCCTGTGACTGAAGGGTGGAGATCCAGACATTGAAGTGAGGAGGATGGAGACAGCTAATTTGACAAATTCCATGAAGATTGTTTTAGCAAGGGGTTGCTAATTTGCTCTTCAAAACTGAGCCCCTTGGTGGGTTTTCGATAAGAAGGAAGGGGTGCAGTTTCTGTTGTTTAAGTTGAGATGTTTCTGGGTCTGGCCTGCTTTCTTCGGCTATCCCTGAATACTGCTTCAGAGAGGGTAACGGCAGCTAGGTGCAGGCACCTCACCCTTCATTATGGTCATGTCCTGGATGCTTCAGTTTGGAGACAGCACCAGGGCTACCTGTTGTGGAAAGCATAACTATACACAGAGGCTGTGTTTGGAAAGGAGCCTGTAAAGAACACTTGAAAGAGAACCACCTCAAACCGATTCTGAAGTATGAGGCAGTTGGTCCACATCCTCTGTCTAGAAAAAGTGTATTAAAGTGCGACCTACACCACCCCACCATGATCGTTTCAAGTTCTTCATGAACAAGGAAGGAAGTGATCCACAGAGTACTTAAAGACTGTTGTGGGAGCAGCGCTGGTGTCTTTCTGGCAGCCAGTCTCCCATAGGTGAGGGAATATCACCTACAGTCTATACTTTCTGCTGGAGGAGAATTTGATGTGCCTAGAAGTCTGACTGACTGCTAAGAGAGAAAGATTCTGTCTGGCCCTGCGAGGGAAAAGATTGTCTTGGAGGAGAAGCCCAGCATGTTTCTGGTCATAGGAACACCTAGAGGAAACATACAGCCTGACAACAAAGCCAGGAGAGGCTTGAACTGCAGAGGGTCTTTCAGTCTTCTATGTGGTTGTCAATGAGAACCACAAAAGACCTACATGCTAGCCACTAAGAGCAAGAACTTGAGCAAACAAGTAAACCGACTTCACATTTGACTTCCGGGACATTGAAATGTGCACATGTGCTGGAGGCCTCCCTGGGAGAGGGACTGGCTGTACGGCCACCGGGTGGCACCAGACCCAGCAACGTTCTCCACCATGGTGACCCACAAGACCACAAAGGACTCTAATCTCAAGGACATGCTGGCAAAGGCCCATAACAAGAGCTCAGAGGCACTGGGTGACCGGAGCCCAGACAGGGGGGGAAAGGGCCTCGATGCAGAAGGAGGAACCCCCCCCTGACCCGAGACTTCATGGAGGGCTTCTTTGGCAGACTCCACCAGGACTTCTCATTGTTGAGAAAGGTCTAGAAGGACTTAAAAGTCCTCTGCCACAATGTGACAGAACTGGGCCAGCAAGACTCATCCCTGGGTGGTGACGCGAGGGAGGTGGTGTTGGAGACTTACAGCGTGAACTCAGGGACCTACGGGACCTCACCCTACAAGCACACCTCAAAGACTTGGAAAATAGATCTCGGAATTCCAATATCCGTATCCTGGGTGTCCCACTAGAGGGGGCAGAGAAAGGAGATGTTGAGACGTATGTAAAACACCTGCTCCATCATGTCCTCCCCAATCTAGCCGTAGCAGACATAAAACTAGAAAGAACCCATAGACCAGCTAAAACAAAAGGCCCTGGGAACACATCCCCGGATATCTTGACATCCTTAGACTCCTTTTGGTGGAAAGAGCGTATCATGGAGGCAGCTTCACGGTCAGGCCCCATACATTTTGAGGGGGCCACAATCCATCTCTGTCAAGACCGAACGTTTGGAACTCTACAGCATCAGTGACAACTTAAACCAGTAACAACTTTCCTACAGAGCAAAGCAGAGACATACCGCTGAGTGCATCCCTTCCGCCTACTCTTCACATAGAATGGAGAACTCCGAGAGGTGAGATCGCTTGCAGAGGCGGAATCCATCCTCGATATCCCAGGGCTAGCGGTGGAGGCCTCTGGGTCAGACCCACAACTCGGCGTGGAGCGCCCACTGAGGCAAGTGGGGTGATGGTCCAAAGTGACGCAAAAGAAGCCAATAGCAAAGCCTAAAGAAGAAGAAATACGACATGAAAGTCAGGCGGTACTCAACAAATAGAGTACTCTGGGCCTTGGCACCAGGGCCCAGACTAGCCAATGCCGCACAAACCAAGCTGGTGCAGGGGGCGGGACTTTACACTGCCTCACAAATGAGGCTTGCAGGAGAGATACATCGATGTGGTATGATGGCTCACGGAGCCAACGGGCACACATACAACCCACAATTGGTATTGTTTACTCTAGAAAGAGGGAGTGGTTCTATGTTCAGTTTTGCTGTCGGGTTGGGGTGGAAGTTCCGGTCCACATCACCACTCTACATGAACGCTTTCAAGATGTTTGTTTCCATGCACCACACCCACTGAGGGGGCCTGGGCTACAACGGATGCCCCTCTAAGGGGGCTTTAGCACTCATGCCATACTGAGAGTCCCAAGCCTCAATGTTCGGGCCTCAATGCCCCAGTGAATTCTCGGCGCTGTCCTGCATGTGCTCAAAAACTCTGACTGTGACATTTGCCTCCTACAAGAAACTCACCTTTTGAAAAAAAAACTGGAATCTGCTGTGCAGCCGCTGGTTTCCACGCCAACTCTCATCATCTGGGCCCAATAATAAGGGGAGAACAGTTATTTTGCTGGCCACCAAGTTCAATGGCAAACTCTTATTTACTATTGCAGATATCCAAGGTAGGATGCTGGCGGTGGGGATGGAACATCACGCCCACATCTTCACACTCTGTAATTTGTACGTCCCAAATAATAATCAGGAAAGCTTCCTGCGTAAGGTGATTTCCCAGACCATCTTAACCCCTGACACAGAGATCCTTATCGGAGGGGACTTCAACATGGTGATGGATAACTCTCTGGACCGCTCAGTCCAGAGGGTGGGTCAGGTGGTAGCCTTGTCAGGAGTGGGTGGGCTTGGTTCAGAGACTTGGTCTGGAGGACATCTGGCGCACTCACCACCCACATGTCAAGGACTACATGTTTTACTCTGCCTCACACCAAACATATGCAAGAATCGACTACTGCTTAGGCACAGCCCAGATACGAGCGCGGACCTCCCAGGTGAAGATAGGGGTTATGTCCCTGTCTGATCAGACCTCTGTCAGTCTCACTCTACGAGACCCAGAAGGGCTCCCATGACAAAAACACTGGTGGCTAAATGACAACCTGTTATGCCACACAGATATCATGAAATCTAAACAAGTGCGCATCACTGCCTACTTGACAGAAAATGAGGACTCTGTCTCTCAGATGGCTACGCTTTGGGACACCCTTAAATCTATCCTGAGGGGAGAATTTATAGCTATGGTGGCCAAATTAAACACTGCCCATAGAGCTAAACAATGGGAACTGGAGGCAAGCGTGGGAGACCTCGAGAATCAGCATGAGGCGCAAAATTAATGGAAACTTGGCAGCAACCTCCGCTAGCATGCCACCAACTGAAGGCACAAGATTGGAATCCACAGAATATCCACTGCTCCGCACCAAACATACATTCTACGAGGGGTGGTGACAGGACAGGGCATGCAAGCGGTTTGCCTGCAAGCTCCGAGCCAAGCAACAGAGGGAGGGCATTGTCCAGATTACTACACACATGGGGGGCCTCAGTATATGCTTCAGAGGGGATTGTGGAAGCTTTCCGACACTTCTTTACATAACTATACACCTCCAACCCACACCCCGCTAGGAACATACAGACCTACCTGGACCTACTGCACAACAGTCAGAAACACTGGATAACAACATCACAGTGACAGAGGTTATATCTAGCATCTCATGCCTCCGGGTGAGGAAGGTTCTTGGCCCAGATGGGTTCACAGCAGCATTTTATAAACTCTTTAGCCCACAGCTAGCCCCGCTTCTGACCAGGCTCAATAATGCATTTGCACAAATCGGATCATCACTCCAACCATGCACACGGCAGCCATCATGGTCATTGACAAGCCAGGAAAAGACCCTACCAATTGCGCGCCACTTATCCAATCTTCTTGCCCAATATAGACGCAAAGACATTCAGAGGCATTTTAGCAAGGAGACTGGGTCCGTGCATGTAGGACCTGGTAGTAGACCCAGATCAAACAGGCTTTATCCCTGAAAGGAGTTGCCCTGATAACACCATACGCATACTCCACATGATCGATAAGGCCCCTTGCACTAGGAATCCGAGGGTCCTGCCATCTATAGACACTTAGAAGGCTTTTGAAAGGGTTCACTGGCCATTCCTGCAAGAGGTTCTCTGTAGAACTGGAGTGGGGCAAAAATTCAGAAATGGGTAATGGGCGGTTATACATACCCAAAAGCTAGGGAGAGGATCAACGGGCCCCAGGGCCTATCAAGATACAGCATGGGATGTGTCAGGGTTGCCCCCATCCCCATTCCTTTTCGCCCTCTATATGGAGCTCCCTGCAGAGACTATTCACTGCAACACCCAGATCACGGGGGTGACCTTAGACTAAACGGAATACAAAATAGCCCTATATGCTGATGACGCCCTCCTGACGCTTGCTAATCCAAAGGCCTCACTCCCCACCCTTTTGAGAGAACTGGAAGCCTTTGGACTAGTGTCCAGATTTAAGGTGAATGCACATAAACCCCAAATATTGGGGATCGGGGTGTCTGGGGTGATCAGAGATACTCTGCAAGACCCATGCCCTTTCTCCTGGCCACAACGGTATGCCACATACCTAGGCATAAAACTCTACTCTACACCAAAGCGCACAGCAGAACAGAACTACTGGCATCTCCTCCAAACAGTCCCATGAGATCTGCAGAACTGGCAGATGGAGAGCCTCTCTTACCAGGGTTGCATGGCAGCAATTAAGATGATCCTCTTGCCGAAAAAATTGTACATGATGAAGGCCCTCCCTCTGCAGCCACCCAAGGGCACAATACCTGCCCTACAGAAATTAAAGAAGAACTTTATCTAGAAAAGGAGGAGGGCACGGACTCTCAAGTGACACAAATATGCTTCACCAAAGGTAGGAGGGTTAGGGATACCTTGACTTAAGTATTACTATGTAGCCACCCAACTTATTTATATTGTTGAATGGCACCACACGGCCTCTGAGAAACATTGGTGTTTCATGGACCAGTCCATAGCCGGCATACATGTTTGGAAACTCCCATGGCTACCTTAGAAACACAGACCATGAGTAGTTATAGCTGCCCGATAACATGGGCCCCTATGGCAGCTTGGGATGCTGTGGCCCTACCCCTAGTCTTGAGCAGTCTGCCTTCTACAATGAACCTCATCATTGGCAGCTCAGAGTTTGCACCAGTCAAAGATTTTTGACTGTGATGGGATTCAGACATTTCGACAAATACGAAAGGGCTACGATCACATGGAGATGGAACAAATCTGCTACCTGCAGATCCACCACTAGGTCACCCAACTGGATCCGTGGAAACTCACGTCACACCAGCTGACTGCTTTCGAGAAATAGATGCTTACTAAAACCGACGATACACACCTGGTCTCTGACCTATATAAACTCCTCAAGAAGGCAGTCCCATACCACGTACAGCAGCGCAAAAGAGATGGGAGGAAAAATTGGAACACCCCCTCACGGACAATGAATGGGGGGGGGGGGATCTTCCACCGCATACACACAACAGCATCCAGCGTCGCAGGCAGGGAGTTCATGGTTAAGATCACTCAATATTGGTATTACACCCCAGCCCAAGTACACTCATGGTCCCCAGGCAGATCCCCGAATCGCTGGAGGAGATGCGGCGCACGGGGCACGTTTGTCCATCTCTTATGGCACTGCCCAAAACTCAAACCCTATTGGGTGTCCATCATAAATCGCATTAATGAAATATTCCACACAGACATGCCTCCGTTTCCTGTATACACTATCCTAGGCTTACCTAAAACCTGCATGTTTCATCTCCGCTCATATAAAGGGAAGGCAACGGCACTGGCGCTCTGCACAGCTCAATAGACTATTCTCACCCACTGGGGCAAAGGAGCCCCCCGGAGTAGGGAGCTTGGCTCTACTGCCTCTGATATTTGCAAGGGATGGAAAAGATGTCTGCCATGCTAGAGGCGAGGGAATCCTGGGGTCCATCCATAACTTTTCTAGCCAGAATATAGGGAGCTCACATGCCCCAAATATCTTGGAGTATTGTGGCTCGTCCCACCGGTTCCCCCCCCCCTTATTTCTTAAGGCCTTACTCAGCATATAGCTGTCCCTTGGGGGCCTAGTGGTGCTACTCCCGGGTGGGTACTGTGGATAAAAGACTCAAAAGATATCGATGAGTAACTTGAGAGTGGGTGGTGAGGGTTTGGGGCCGGGGGGGGGGTTTGAATGGAGGGGGGTGGGAGCCGCCCCTTTTGGGATGGCAGGTTAGTGGTACAGATTCAGTTTTATGCTTTAGTCAATGGTTCCACCTGCCTTTAGGTGTAGTTGGTATGTGCTGTAAATAGGGTTAAACCATAAAATGTGCACCCAAGTCTTACTCAGGCTTAGACCACAAATTGCTGGACAGATTCATTTAGGGTCACCCAGGCAGGAGATAACATGGAAGGAGATAAGGCATGTAGTGTCACAAGACAGCCGTTTCCAGGATCACATTACAGCCCTGTCTGTATACAAGACTTAATAAAAAGTATTTTCTATTCTAAATAGAAAACAGTGGGCTAGGCACTGACCTCAATATGTTAGTTGCTTGATTATTGAATCCTGAGATTGTGAGCCCCACACTTTCTTTCTGAGACACCTGTGACTGCTCTCCCTCGCTACCCTGACACTGAAGTGCAGAAATGGTTTTATTTGGCCCAGTTTGCACAGCCACAGTAGAATAGCCAGTGGTAAATGACTTCAATCACCATGGTTAAGATCAAATAGCCACTGCTGCCCTATGGCCCTCCCACTAGCAGGATCTGTCAGAAGGACTGGGATGTACTGGTTGATGAGGTAGAGAGATGTAGTACAACAAAATAGAAAGGTATGGAGAGAGAGAGAGAGAAAGGTGGAACATAAATGGTAAGGTAGAAAGCCGGGAGAAGTGAAGAGTGAGGTAGAAGGACGTAGAGTGGTGAAGTCAAGTAGTGAGAGACATTTCTACAGTGCTCGTTTCTGAGATGAAGGGAGGAAGTTGCTCCATAATGCCTAGCGTCTATCGTGACGCACAAAGCAAGAAATTGGTTCAGGGGACGCAGTTGCATCGAGATATGAAAAGGGTGGAGGCGCAGGCGAAAGCCATGGTGGGCAGAAGTGCGCAATAGGTTATGGAAAAACCCTTACACTGTGTTGGCGAATGTGTCCATTAAACCATTTCGCATTTTGTTGGATTCCTAGAGCAGGATTTCATTTCTATGCTGATGACACCGTTATTAATTCACTGTGTGATAACTTTGCTATAGATTCCAAGGCCCAGGTACTCCAATAACAAGTGATTCTGAATTGAATGCACAATAGTTGTTTTCTTTTGAACTCTGATAATCATGTTGATGCAGGCTCACATACACTGGTTAAGAAACTATCTGTCTCACTATGCTGGATCTTTCTCGCGCATAAAGAAAAAATCTGTGGGTGATTCTGGTGCTCCTGACTCACACCTTTAGTGCCCTATGATAGGGAGACACACAATTTATAGTGTCAAGGGGATTTTTACAGGCCCTGCCTAGTGGAAGTCTAAGAGTCTGCAGGGGTGTAGAAACTAATGCCTACTACCCCTCTTCTAAATTTTAGTCCAGTGTACCATGGCAAATATGAACCTTCATGCATATTTATTTTCTTCAGAGTGGAAATGTTTGCAAACATTGTGTGAAAGGTTTTGCAATGGTGATGGCAAACATTGGAAGGTGTGCAATTACTATTGGGGCACCTGTTTTACGGTTACCTTTTGCTCATTGACAATATCTTTATAATTGTACAAATGCTTTTTGCAAGACCGAGGATGGTTGCTGCCCGCATAGCTCTAGGAAAGTGGACCAGCATTTATAAGGAGCAAAAACCGAGGGTATGCAAATGAATGAATGAAATTTTATAAAATGCGCACATACCCGTAGGTGTCATAGCGCTGGGAAAAAAATGGCCTGACAAAAGAGCAAGTAAGTCAGAGACACAACATGACTCTAGAAGCAGCTTATTCAACCACTTTGGTAAACAGCCAGGTTTCCAGCTGCTTCCTAAACTGCATCAGGGAGGATTGACAGCGCAGCGTAAGAGGTAGTGAATTCCACCATTTTTCTGCACAACTGGAAAAAACCCTACCACCCCCCCCCGCATCGTGCTTTGTTTGATCCAATATGATAACAAAGCGTAAGGAACTGGATCTAAGGTTCCTGCTTGCCTTGTACCAGGAGGAACGATCCTGCAAGTACTTTGGGCCAGTCCGATGAATGTCCTTAAAAACAATCCTTTTTCTCACAGGGAGCCACTGAACACTCTGCAATGATTCAGATACGGAAATAAACTTAGGGATTTTGCGCAGCAGTCTCGCCGCTGCATTTTGCAAAACCTGCAGTTTCTTTACCGCACATTTCTGGGCACCTAAATACAGAGCATTACAATAATCCAGCTTAGAGCAAATAAGAGCTGTTATAACAGTTTTCTGGAGGTCAAGGGGAATAAATGGGGGGAAAATCAGGATCTTCAACACAAAATGGCACATGCAACATCAAAAATAGCTTAAAATGACCAGAGGGGGAACATATGGAGTTTTTTTTGTCTACTTTTAAGTTGGGGAAGCCAGTCTTATTTTGGAGATCAGGTGGCTAGTCGCCCCAACATTTGGACTCTATATCTTGAGAGGAACTGCCAGCCAGCCCTTATTCAAAGATCTCCTTGGTCTGTTGACAGTATGGTGCCGATCCTGGTCTTCCATTGTGGGGGTTACCAAATATATGATATATATCAAAGTTATAGCTCTAAACTTCACATGCTTGGTAACCGGAAGCCAATGCATTCTTCTCATACTTGGGCTAATATTGTCAAAACAGCAGGGTCCCGGTACTACTCTAGCTACATAATAAGGAACAAAGTTTTAGTGAGTCGGTCACTCCCCAGTGGTGTCCTGGTGCCAAGTACATTGGGAGCCTGTACGTGCCTCAGGGTCTTGTTAGACGTGAACCGAAGATTGAACCACAATGGTCCTTATGAGAGCTTATGAGTGCCTGAACTGCGGAAAAATTGTCCTCTGAAAGCAGTGGTTGCAAATTAGAGAGCTTGAATATGTTGTTTGACCTGACCTTCTAGACTCAGATATATGTTAAAAAAATACAGTTTTAGTGGCCACTCAGGATCTGGGGAACAAAAAAATAATCACAAAAAGAAAAAGATGCAGGACAATTTTAGGTAAGATTGGAAAAGGGGATGTAGGTAAGGCCCTTCGTCCTTACATATACCCTAAAAGTACTTTGTGCAACAGCAGTAAAGGCACTTTAACCTACCCTACACATGTAAGCAGAGGCATTAAACACAAGTCTCCCCTCTTTGGGTCGAAGCCTATGCACAGCTAAGGATAAAGGGTATCAGGGCTGGACTGTGGAACCAAAGAAACCCTGGCAAAAATGCTCTCGCCAGCCCTGCACCCTTTACCTCCTTGCAACATCTCTCTTTCCATCCATTCATTGTTTCTCTCTCCTCCCTCTCCGATTGCTTTCTCTCTACTTTCCCACTCCCTGCCCCTCTTTGTCTCTGAAACGCTGCATACTTGCTGCAGTTAACTTCTGGGAGCTGCGGTATGCGACAGAGCCACTAGAACCGGCCCCCCGCAAAAAAAAAAAAAAAAAAAAAAAAAAAAGAACTACGTGGGCTCTTGCCCGGCCGGAGAAATGCCCAGTGGACTAAAAGTCCTGCCTCCCCCTGAATGGTACCCCTATGACTGCACGTAAATAGTATCCTTCACGATCAGCAATCAAATGCACATATCCATGTATTAAATCATGAAAAGCAGAGGTCAGTGGTTAACAGACAGCAGATGCTGATACATTAGACCAGCTCTCCTACTAACAAAAAACATGTGTAACACATTACTCTCAGGATTGGTCCCCGTAGGGCATCGCTGTCTGCCTGGGATTGTTTGACTGAATCAGGCGACTTGTAGGCTCAGAAGGTTACAAAGTATCTTTACAACTTGTTGCCAAATCTGACTTGATACAGTTAATTTATGTACAGCCCCATGCTCCAGATACATAAACAACATCGAAGAGGACCAGAGAGTGTGTTCAATATCCTCCACAGTGGCTTGACCTCACTGAACCCCCTCCCCCCCCCCCCGTGTACTTTACCCACTGCCTGCCTGTAGGCCTGTTTTACGTTTTCAAACCAGGGGCGACAGAGGTGATATGAAATGAAGCATCAATGGAGCGGAGGGCTTGGTCTGATGCCGCTAACCTCTTCTCTGCGGGGACTTGATGATCAAACTGCTTGCCCTCAAAATAGGGCCTCCACCTCATTGGATTGCTAAGAACATGTGCAGAAGAGGAATGGTGAGATGAATCGGGGGTGGGGGCTTTTTAGTTTGAGCCTAGAGTCAGCGGGCATTCGCTGCTCTGCGAGCCTTGTTGTACTGGAGTACGGAATAGAAGCCCCGACCACTCTCCGCCCATATTGGTCATTGTCCTACGTAAATGCTGATTCGTAAATAGGCTTGTTAGTCCCTCCTTAGTACCGCCTTGTCTTCATTTGTAACCTCACATGGCGACTGGCCCTTTTACTTGGCTTGTTACACGGTGTACGTTATAAGTAGGTAAGCACTATTTCTTTTTATTGCTAACTAATGGGAACAATGATGGCTGCTTTTTGTTGTATTTGCAACGTGCCACACAGCATAACGGCGGGCGCTTTCGTATGGAGCGCTATGCCGTTGTAACTTTAAAAGTGGCTGCCCCCTACCTTCACAGTACAATGGCAACACTTTTTTTGTTTTAATTACTTTTAATAAGAACGCTGCATCCACTTCAGGAACACCGCTCTTTCTTTTACCTTTCTTTTATTTTTTTTATAGACTTGGCATGCTGAGCGTGGCGCCCGCTTTAGGGACACCGCGCTCTGGTTCTTTTTTTTTTTTTTTTTTTTAACTTTAATGGGGAGCGCGGTGCCTGCTTAATGGGCACTGCGCTCTGCAATACAATAGGTCTCGCTTTTTACAAATTTTGACTTATTGGTATTGTAAATGACAATGCCTTAATATTATAAAAGGCATTGCCATTTACAGTGCAAATAGCTCAAAATCTCGCAATTGCGAGACCTATTGCATTGTAAATGCTTGTTTTTTTTATCTCATCACGAACACTAGTCAAGATAGGAGCCTTGATACTGGTGAATATCCAGCCTCCAACATTGGCTGACGCCAAGGTGAGACTGTAACCCTTAAGGCTGAGTGGGGTGGAGAGGCTAGTGAAATTATAGGACAAGGCTCCCTATAACTAGATACCAGGGAGGGGAAACTGTGCCATGGGGGTTGCCAAGCAGAGAATGAGAAATGAAGGAAGAAAAAAAAAAAAAGATCACATAGAGCTGCACGTGAGGCTTTTCTCTGTGGAGTGATGCAGCATATACAGACGACAGAAGCACTTAATGGATCACTATTGAGAACCATTGCATCTGAAGTGGTGACTGCACATCCTCCCTCTAAAATGCCAATACAGAGATTTGGGGGAAAGAAACTAAAGGTCGCTGAAGAGAGGAGAAACCCTCTCCTGAAGCTGCAGCATAGCTTAGAGGTCAAAGCCCCCGGACTAGAACCCAGATTCACAAGTTATGGGGCCCAGGGTTGGTTCATGCCCACAGGACACAGCAGCAGGATATATGGACAGTTGGATGTGGCACAGCAGATTCAGGTAAACATGAGCTCTACATGGAAATGGTACCAAAACTGAAGTGAGTGAGAAAGAAAGAGAAGAAGTACAAAGCACCAAAAGGCGGAGTGGAGAGCTTGAAACACTCAGTAAGAAAGAAGAGGATAAAAACTAGATGTTGGATGGTCATCATAGGAGATGTCCCTCGGAATGGCCCCTTGTGCATGGTGGCCCAATAGGGGATATCAAGAAGTTGCTTCTGAGCAGAATACAAGAAACAACTGAAGAGGCCTCCTTGGCATAGTGATAAAAAATGGACCCATGTAGGACCCTGGTAAACATACCTGCTGATGCACCATCCTAGGCCATCGAACTGAAGAGGCCAACCTCAGGGTCTGCAGGGTTTCAAGAAAAGTGCACATTGCCTGAGCACGTCTTGGCTCAACCCACCTGGGGGCTGAACTGAGAAAAACAGGAGTGATAATAGGGGATATATGTCACCGAGGGACTCATGTTGGGGGGAGATGGCAGCTTGTGAAGTCATGTCATGAGCAGAGGAAAAGAGTGTGGGAAATTACATGAAACTGAGGGAGGTCCCTTCTATTGAGGCTATATGCTCCATCTTCCTACTTACCCTACCTGCCCTTCCCAACTTATACACCACGCCTTACCCCTTACCTGCAAATAAACTCATAATCAGTTCCTTTTATCTTCTCCACCCACTCCTCACCACAACCTTGGATTGCACACCCCCATCGGGCATCCCTCCTCTAATATTCATTGGGGCCCCCCTCCACTTATTTTGCTTTCATTTTATCTCCTTTCATGGTTTTACCCAACAAATATTACCATCCCCTTTTATACAATCTTGCACATTTTGTTAGTCTCCACCAGGGCCGGACTGGCTGTAGCGGGCACCGGGCGTTTCCCCGGTGGGCAGCCAGGGTGGGGGCTGGTTTTTTGTTACAGGGCCGGTTTTGCAGCATAGCTGCAATATCGCCCCCTGTAACAAAAACGACCGAAAACGGCCCTGGCAGACAGCTCGGCCACAGCCCCAACCCCCCGGGGGGCCGGCCGAGCACTTTGCCAGGGCCTGTTTTGGTTCCCAGTCCGGCCCTGCTCTCCACCATTGTAACAGACCGGGGCTTTGGAACAACCACTGTAACAGTCCCTCAATCTGCTTCCCTCCTGAGGGGCAGAAGACCTGCAAAGGTCATTGATGAACACATCCATGATCACACACCCAACAGCAGTCTCACATTAGCACGGACAATTGAGTTTACAAACTGATATGAAACATTTATATATTGTGTGAATTATAAGAGATACTTAAAAATATATAGATGCTCAGGTCAACCTCCCGTCAACTGGTAAGACAAATATTCTGTTGCCTGTGTCACCTCCTTTTAGTAGTTTTGCTTCAGGTCACTAATTTCAAGAAGCCAGATGTGGTAAGTCAGCATCTTTGGAAGTGTATGCTTTAAATATGGAAAATTACATCTTTCTTATTTCC
Organism: Calotriton arnoldi; assembly: GCA_963921515.1. NCBI lineage: Eukaryota > Metazoa > Chordata > Amphibia > Caudata > Salamandridae > Calotriton > Calotriton arnoldi. Next base: position 256,311 of record CAWUFW010014540.1, read on the forward strand.
TTCCTCTTTAGCCCTTTTAGTCTAGTCAAAGCCCAGTAGGAGAGTGGCACTAGATGAGACTTCTGGGAAGGTAAATAAAGAGGGATATTGGATTGTGGCGCACAAACCCAAGTTTGTGAGACAGCAGTAGGTACAGCCATTGGTATCCTACTGTCTTCTAGTAGCTGGCTGGAGCAGGACTTTAAACCAGGGTGGTTCTGCCCGATTCAAAGATCTATCCAAAAGCACAATGATGCTATGCGTGTTTTACCAAGTTTAGTGGTAAGTGTGGGGACCTACATTTCAGTCAATAGGGACATTGTGAGTGTTGCTGGATCATTTAGAGTCTGCACCACTGAAAGACTTGGAGAGTTTGGGATTTAATTACCACTGAAGTCAATTAGATATCACTTGGGAGGTCCATTCCAGATTTGCAGAGGAAGCACGGGCTCTTTAAAGGAGTTCTTTAGAAACAATTTGAAGATGATTAGAACTGTATGTCTCTGACAGAGTATGTTGTTTATGTAGACGTCACAGCAAAACTAGTGAGCAGATTCATTGTCTCGGCGTTTTAAGCATGAGCTACGGAAGAAATATCTGATTTTGATTTTTGGAGAAGCTGTGTGTCGAAAAATTGGTATGGGGCCATCATGTGCAATTTGGAAGTTAAGAGCAACAGAAAGATAAGAAGAATCTGTACATTTTTACACGTGGCACTGTTGCAATTTTAGAAATGTGCTATTATTAGCCTTGTGAGAATTAGAAACATGAACAGATTTACACTTATTTTATGCCCTTATTTAGCCTGGTTCGTATTTCGATGTACACTTAGTATAGGACTAGCTTTGTAAAAAGCTGTGAATTAAATTTGCTTTATAAGGACAGGTCAATGGGATCCAGTCATCGTTATTATATGTTTTACTTCTATGTATTTCAGGGATGGCTGTTCCCTGATGATTTGTTTTTTTATTTACTGAAGCTAATGTAAAGTGTATACTGTAAATATTCTTAATGAAACTGTATTGTTTTGTAATTTTATTTATATAGAACTTACTACCACTGACTAGGAGTAGAAGTGATTTGTGGCAGGTTGCATGCTACTCCGCTTCAAACCATCAGGCAACATCCACCTTCCATGATTGCATGGCTGCAGTTGGAGACTGGATGACTATGAATTGCTTGAAATTAAATGCCAATAAAACTGAGGTTATCATGTTTGGAAACTCGCCTTCTCCATGGATATCAGCCTGCTGGCCTAAAGAACTAGGCCCACTCCCTGAACCAGTATACAAAGTTAAAAATCTATGAGTAATAGTTGATAATAAGTTTGAATTTGAATAGTGCAGGAATCGCCCCCGAAGGGGTATTTCTGCGCTAGGGGAGTGGAATATACAGAGCCAGGGCGGTCAGTTACTGAACAGTTCTGTCTTTAGAAGTTTCCTAAAGTGGAGGAGATTAGTGCACTTCCGTAGTTGAACGGGCAAGGAGTTCCAGTACACTGGAGCAAGATATGCAAAAGCTTTGCCCCCCGCCCGAAGTTTTCTGTAGCGGGGGATAACCAGCAGAGTTTTTTCCCCCCCCGAAAGAAGGGATCTGTCAGGCAGAGAGTGCTTGAGTTTTTCCGCGAGGTAGCTTGGGCCTCTGCCATGTAATGCCTTGTGTACTAGATTGCAAATTTTAAACTTGATTCTCTGACGGATGGGAAGCCAGTGAAGCTGTCGCAACAGTGGCTGGGAAAGGGTTCTGGGGGGCTTGTTAAGAGCCAGGCGGGCTGCTGTGTTCTGAACCACCTGCAGTCTACTCAGCAGGGATTCATTAGCGGCCATAAGAAGGGCGTTGCAGTAATCAAGATGGCTGATTACTAAGGCTTGAATCAGGGTCTGCGGACAGATAAGGGAAGGAGATGGAACACTCTACGGAGAAGGCTCAACGTGTGTAAACAGGTACCTGAGGTGGCCATGACTTGGTCTCTCATAGTTAAGAGAGTGGTCCAGTCGGACACCCAGGTTTTTAGCCACAAGTTTAGGGGTGGGGGCTGAGCCCAACTCTGCCGGTCACCAGTCGGGGGACCACAGGGTTTGAGCGTTACCGAATAGCAAGATTTCAGTTTTGCTGCATTAAGCTGGAGGAAGTTTTCCGTCTTCCATCCAGAGATTGCTCTCATACCATCAGCGAAGAGAGATCTGGTTGAGACCTTGTCGTTATCAAAAGATAAGAGGAGTTGGGTACTGTCCGCACAGGAGTAAGGGGTGAAGCCATGGTCTCTGTTGATCTTGGCGAGCGGGGCGACGTACACATTGAACAGGGTAGGGCTGAGACAGGAGCCCTGTGGTACCCCTAGTGAGCTCCAAGGTGCGTGACCGGAAAGGGCCCAAGTTGACAGTTTGGGTACGCTGATCCAGGAAACTGGCGAGCCATTTTAGTCCCTGGATACCTATCTCGTTCAATCTATATAGTCTATTGCGTTTCGGACCACAGGTAAATGCTGTTACGTCATCAACATTCTTGTCTTAAGGATGCTAAAAAGGTCTTCCTTTTATCCCACAAAATGCCCAAAAACGGTAACTACGGCTCTTATACTTTCTAAAGTGGACTACTGTAATGCGTTGTATTTAAATATGCAGCAGAAACATCTGAATAGGCTCCAGGTCCTGCAAAATGCAGCAGCAAGACTACTTTTGGGAATCCCCAAACATCAGTCAGACACTCAAGCCATCAAACCTCTACACTGGCTGCCTGTCAAACAGTGCATCAGATTTAAGGCCCTCTGCCTTGCACACAAGGCCCTCCATGGAGACGGCCCTGAGTTTCTTAAACAGGCATTTAAATGGTACACCCCTAGAAGGGACCTAAGATCTATGGCTCTCGCAAAGTAGTCGTAAACAGATTCAAATGATCTAATTGGGGAGAGGTTTTGTAAACTCCACTTCGAAAGAATGGAATGCCCTTCCTTCCTTCCTCCATCAGATCAATCTCGAATCTATTCACGTTTAGAAAAAGCCTAAAGACATGGCTTTTTCTAGTACAGCGCTCCTCTTTTCCCTACTAATGGCAGTTTGACCCACTATCACTGACCCTTGAATTTGTTTTAGATTTTTTTTGTCTTAATTTTCTCGACTTGTTAAATGCTCCCTATGCTGCAGCGCCTAGACACCTACGGGTATTTGTTTGCGCTTTAAAAATCCATATAACAAACCATAACATAGCCAAAGTTAGTGGTAAATTGAGTGATCATTCATTATTGTTGAATATTTTTGTTAGTCTAGCCTAAGTCTTGTCCTTTAAGGAAACTGAAGAATTTCCTTTGTGTTCAATTTGTGATATATTAAGTTAATGAGAGTTAGTTGCAATTATTAGAGTGAGTTAATGTAAATGACAGACTAATACACACCAACAGAGATTCATTGTAAGTAAATGTATCTACTCTAAGGGGCATATTTACAAGGGGTTATCAACACCAGATTGTCACTTTTTTTGATGTTCTGGTGGCGATAACCCCTTTGCCTTATTTACAAGGCGGCGTTAAGCAACTTTATGGGGTTTCACGCCACCTTGTAAATAATGCCCCTATTCACGCAGTACTTAGCGTGAAAGGGGTTTGCAATGGGTGTTGCAGTGGGCGTTCTGCCACAACACCCATTGCTTTTTGACGCTGCCCCCTATTTACAAAGCTGGCGCAAATATGGGGCAGCGCCAAAAATAAGACCAGGGAAAACCTGGTCTTTATCTGGCGTAACGAAGAGAAATGATTAAGTTCTCCTCGTTTTTGCTGTTTATGTGTGCAGCATTCTGCAGCACACAAATAAAGAGCAAATCGCCAATAGTGATTGTTTATGTGCAGGAAGGGACGTCTTCCTGCACATGAACATTCATTAAATAATGACGAGTTGCAACTTCTATATGTGCTGCATTCTGCAGCACACATAGAAGTTACAAATCACCATTAGTGATTGTTTATGTGCAAGAAGGGACACCTTCCTGCACATGAACAATCATTCCCTGCAACCCAGGCTCCCTTGCACTATGGTGCAAGGGTGACTGCGTTGGTGCTGGGCAGCTAAATTTAGCGCCAGCGCTAGAGAAAACGCAGGGGTGCGCTGTATTATTGTAAATATGATGCATCCCTGAGTTTTCAGAATGTCGGAGAGCGGCATTACCAATTGTGGCGTAACACCGTGCTCCGCCATTTTGTTGTAAATATGCACCTAGCTGTCTTAGTAGCCTATCCAGGACAAAAATCTCCGATCGTCCTTAACCTCGACCCTCCACCCAGTGTGATCATATCATTGTGTTAGATGGCTCTTCTGGTCTTTGCTCGTTGCAAATTAACTGTTCTCTGCCCCCCCCCTCCTCCCCCAAGTCGAGTATATCCAGTCATCTCTCACCCCCTCTTGCTGTAGTCCTGTGTGGTATGATTTCAATCCTAACTGGCCCCTTACTCCACTGGCATTAAGCAATATGTTAGGTTAAGCAAGATCTATAGATTGCTATTAGTGTTACCTCACAGTGAGATAAGATTCAATATCTTGACAGTATTCAAAATGCAAAGAAATGTCTGCCAATAGAGGAACTGAGAAAGAGGAATAAGTTAGGAGTGCCAAAACACTAGCTAATACGGAGACATGCTCAAAATGTATTTTTCTAATAGGTCAAGCCATACACATATACAGCAATCATCTCTTGAAACGCTGATTGCTTCGAAGCACTCCAGCAATCTTACATGCATCTCTAACTGTTACGCCACCGTGCTCTAGGTGTCTGGGCAATAAACGTTTTTTCAACTCACGACAAGGAAGTGATTCACATGAAAAGAAGTCTCCGATGGCCATCATTCAGAGTCACATTTTCAAAAGCCTGATCATGACATGGTTCCCCTTTCTGTTTAACATCTGACTAAATCTTCCAGAGGATCAGAGGTTGTGGAGTCACAGATAGTGATAGAGCATTAAGAAGAAGAGGCCGCAGGATGAGAGTGCCTACTATCTACAACAGTGTTGTCCAATGTTAGTGTGGGATGGAGAGAGACGAGCCAGATATTCAAGAAATACACGAGATAAATTCTCATACAATTAACCTAAATGAAATTCATTAGCACAGCAAGTGGTAAAACTGTAAATCTATGCCACCAGATTTTCAATATATCCACATGGCGTTAGGAGACAAACAAATAGATGATTTTTTTTTTTTTTTTTTTTTTTAACTCAGCAGAGTGGAACCAGCTATTGTTTATTTGTTAGGTACAAGTCCCCATTTTTTACAATGCTGGAGATGATTTAGTGGAGCGTAAAGAGAAGCAAGACAGCTGCAATTTAAATTATATCTTTTCTGTTTAGGATGCACAGTCATGACCTTTTCCAAGAGGGTTACTTCACCTTCAGTCAATCATTACCTCAAAGTGGGTAATAAGTCTTCAAGGGACACAGTGCAACCTATAAGGCTATATTTACTCTAGTAACTAAAATGTGTCTGGAGTCCAAGGAATATGCAGAGCTCAGTGCAAGATTAGCACAGAACAAAAAAAAAAAAAAAACTATACAACCGCTTTCTTTATAATAATAATTACTACTTTATACGGCGCTCCATGCCACACTTTAAGCACTGCAAATAACAAGTGTTCCTGTTATCCATTTAAATGTACCCAGTTTACCAACTTTGGAAGAAAGGATGGTACAGTCTGACTTTTGTGGGACGTTACGGCCTGCTGATCATAACAGACATCTGGGATGAGTGTTTAACTGTGAGCTATCTTGAGTTTTCAATAGGAAACAATGTCAAATAATAGCACAGATGTAGGATAATAGACTTGACAGGTTACTTGACAGGTTACATTAGGAGGTGACTTCCTTCTGAACGCAAGATTGCAGCAACTTGAACTGGAGCACTAGGCAGATAGCTGCAGAATATCTGTAAATAACTCAAAAAAACAAAAGATGTCTGCAAAATTAATAGCAGTGCCGCACTATGGGGAAAAAAACGACATGTCACTGATCTCCCAATTGCACTTTCAAGTTGCGGCAAGATTGTTGTCAATAAGGAAACTGTCACAACTCGCTCCCTGCATTCTCGTGCCCACCACCAGGGGGCTGAATTGTGGGGCTCTCCAGTGTTCTAATAAGCTTCAAGACCCTCCCCTTCATGCATATACTGACTTCCAGTCATTTGGATTCTTCTTGCAAATTGTCATCCATTCCCAATCCATGCCGGGTTATGTGAAAGACAGCCTGCTGATGCTTGAAGCCAGCCTGCTCATGTTTGACACTCCATTACCTAGAATTCCCTGCTCACTGCTTCGTCTCCACCCCTGCAGGCCAAGGATGGGTGGAGGAATTTAGCTCACCTGTGGCTGGCTGCTGCTAGCCTGCTCACACCTGATGCATGTGATTACTGTGAGCTCTTTTAAGCCCCAGCTCCCTTCAGTCCAGTGTTGGTCATTGTAGCTGTGTTCCGGTGAGACCGATCCTTGTTTCCTGAGCTTTTGATATTCCTTGATTCCTGAGCTATAGTTAATCCTTGTTCCTTGATTCCTGAGCTATAGCTATTCCTTGTGCCTGAATTAGCACTGCCTGCAGTGCTACCTTGTTTCCTGAGTTCCTGCGCTATAGTTATTCTTTGTTCCTGGGCTCAGCTATTTCTTGTTCCTGATTTGCACTGCTTGCAGTGCTCTCTTGACTACTTATTGCCTGAGCTGTAGCTATTTCCTGTAACTAGCACTGCCTGCAGTGCTACCTTGGCTCTTGAGCTTTTGCTCAATTCTTGTTTCTACTCCAGCACAGCCTTCAGTGCTACTGTGTTTTCTTGTCTTCTGATTCAATACTATTCTAGTATACCTTTGTAGCCTCCCCTTCTGTATATCCTTTCCCACTCCCTGCTTTTCTTCTCATTTCCTTGGTTCCAGTTCCTAGTTTACTGTCTTTCTATTCCTGCAGTCTTGCTTCTTTTACCTTGTATGTTTGTTACTTGCTTTCTGCCAAGTGTGCCCTGCGCTTTCCTTCCTTTCCTGTTAAGCACTCCTCCTGGCTAGCTCCTGGTCTATTGTGCTTGGATTTAGTTCTACCCTTTTGCTGTTACTGCCTTGCGTGTTACTGTTTGATCGCCAGGATCCGTGGGCACAGCTGACAACCTAAGTGGTGTTTCTTATTCACTTTGAGTATTGTCTTTGAGTGCCCATCCTTTGAGTCTTAGCCATCTTGTTTACATGTACAGGCTTCCCCTTCGGATCCCTTTTCTCCTCTGACTTCCTGTGTGATCCTGGGCAGCGCTGTACTCCTTTCTGTGTAGGTTTTCTACCCAATTCCCAGTCCTTGCCCAAGTCCCTGACTGTGTCCCGGACAGTCCCTGACAGAAACCACCACAACCGTAAAAATACAGATCATCCGGAATATAAATAAAATGTTGCTTTAAAAAAAAAAGAAAACAATGAGTGCAGATTAGCCCTTGTGGGTTGCTCCAAAGCAGGGTTGTCTAACATAGTTCAAGGAGGGATGGATCCATGACAGGTTTTTGGGATACCTACAGGAGATACAATTTGCCTACAATGAAACTCAATGGAACTAAACTACAAAGTAAGAGTTTATCCTGAAAATCTGGCATGGAAACGACACTCCTGAATCTACACTTGACACACCTGCGTTTTAAGGTCTGGACTGAATGGTAAAAGCTGGTGGCCATTCTGTACCATTAGACAAAACGATACTCTCTCGCATGAGTTTACCAAGAGTTGCATCAACTGAAGTATTAATGCCAAATGACAAAGCTCCCTTTCTCTAACCCAACTACTTTAGTAAGAGGAAGCAAAGCAAGATGCATGCTTGAAATGCCTGTAACATCTGCCAATATATATGCCACTCGTACAGACAAACGTGACTCCTTGCTGCCAATGCCACCATTCTAAAGTCCATTCCAATGCCTAAACTTGCACGAGTAAATGTTGACAATTGGACAACCATTCACGTTTTGTTAATTTCCAGGAAAAGAAAACCAGCATTGCCAACTAACACTTAGGCAACCAATAAACAGTATAAAAAAATGATATTGACATTTGGATATAAAACTATGCTAAGAAATAATCAACACAACAGGTAAATGAAACAGGAGTAAAAAGCCTACGAATAAGAACATTAACTTGAAAATTGCTTCCTATATTATGCTACTACAACCTATGTGAATGACAGTATACAACGGTCTGTGCAAGATTGTATCCCTCAGGTGTAATGTGCACTTAAGCGTCCAATAAAATTGTTGCCCGTCATGATCAAGCTTCTGAGCCCTCTGACATGCTGACTGGCCCGTCCCATTTTTACCTTCAAATTAGTGAACATGCCAATGACAAGCTGCCATAAGCTTTGCTGCACTTTTAGTTTTTCAAGATAGCTATAATTTAGTTTACTTCATAAGAGTACTCAAGTTGACTTGCAGACACAAAGCAAGTCCTTGTTCAGAGTCATGAGTTCGTCGAAAAATCTGGATTGCTGCAAACATCAGACACTCAACATTCTGTTGCTTTATAAAATGAAATGAAGTGGATAGGACGAACCCTTGATTAAATGGCTACAAAGCCAGTTTCTAGTGGGGTTTTGGCCAAAATCCAACTTCTAATGGGCGATTAGTTAAAAGCTAGGTTAGTACTTCTACATTAACCCATTAGAAGTGTTAACGCTTAAAATCACCCTGACACAAACATGGCTACAAGTTAAAGCAAAAAATAATTTTGAAATGTGCATTTTAAAAAGTGGAATCTTGCTGCCATTTGTTGAATTTCGGGCTTTTATGCATTATTAACACAAGTTGTACTGTTTAAAAGGAAAGATTGAAGGAGGGTGTGTGAGAGTGCTGTTAGTATATTCAGCAAATTACGAACCTTTCCGAAAACAACCCTACAGCTTTGGGTTCCATTAAAGTACTTGACCTGCTATTTTCTTAATACTACGGACTTTCTTTGTAAAATTCTGATGATGATATTTGTTCTTTTAACATTACCAACTTTTTATGAAATATTTTTACGATTATTTTGTGTATAATACTATGTATGACAATTTTTGGATAATTACGGATTTTTTACGAAATGTTTTTAAGACTATGAATTGTGGATTTTTGGTGTAATGTTTTTATGACTTTTTTATATAAAGATTTAAAGTGAATAAACAATTTATGTAAACTTACCTTGAGGGTATTGGACGTTATGTTGTGACTTCATAATATTGAACAGATTACTTTATTAACCTTTGTTTTACTAGCTCTTTACCCACCAACACTAGTTCAACGTGTGATCTTTCACTTTTGGTAGGGACCCCTTTTTTGTTTCACATGATTTCCCTGTCCCGAATTGGATTTTAAGGGGGCTTCCCTTTGTTTTTCCCATTCCTACTTTGGTCACGCCCGACTCTTCACATATAAGTATGGATACAAGGCCATGAAGATCTGCCAGAATACTGGACGGCAGAAAGTTGCCCGGTGCACAAAGGAAACAAAAACAAACTCTGCTCCTCGACATGAAATGCTTCCCAGACCTTACCTCAGTTCAATTATACTTCCGACCCTGGGCCATTTAACTACACACAGTTTAAAGTTGTAACAATCATCCTCGAGCCCAAAATGACCCTTGAAATCCAGACTGGTTGGTGTTCTGCCCAGCTCTCAACTACTTCCCACTACTCAATGCATCTTACTTCTCTTAAAACAACAAACTGTCTCACCAGCAACACCTACAACCTCACACACTAAAAGTCCTACTCTGGTGCATCTTCCATATCATCACCCAGAGAACAACACAGCTACATTGGGAATCACCATCATCTCTAATCCAGACTTTCTACATTGACTGACATTGATACGTGCGACACACACTGCATTGCTACCGACACTCACTTTTCCCTAACGCCTAAATAAACCCTCCCCAACACTCGGGTAAATCAACCTTTGTATGTTATAACTATACTCCCCATTGGCCCGTGGTATCAGTTGATATCCGTCGACCTCCCCAGATGCTCCCCTGGGGTGCCTTTTCTGTGTGTTCTACACACAGAGCGTTTCTCACGTATGAAACACACAGGCAGTGGACGCTCTTATCTAGTTCTGTGGCGCACCATCTGACTGTCTGCGCTTCTACTCTCTGGTTCTCGAGCTCCACACACCAATATGCGAGTAGCTCACCCTAACCAGCTTTGCTATTTTGCATTCTAGGACTTGTGGTCCAGATTATATTACAGTTTCTTAATAAACCCAAGTCAATTCAGTACATAACTCACTATTTAGTCCACATGTCTACTTCTATGCATGCCCATGCCAGGAGCACCAGCACATAATTCAAACAGCTCTCTTCCAACCCTTGTTCTCACCTCCCTAGCCCTCCTGTCACCGCCCGGGCTCCCGTTCAACAGGGCGGTGCGCTCGCTCTGTTCATTTTCCTGTGCGGCCTCTGCCTCCCTCCGTAGCTCTTCTCGCCTCCGCCGTTCTTCCTCCGCCTCCCCGCGCCCAGACCAGGACACCTTCTTGGCCACGTTAGCCATGGCAGGCGCTGGGAGATCCCTGCCGGGACTGCGGTCTGGGCTCCTGAGCTTGGTACAGCAGGCTCCGCTGATGAAACTGGCTCGGCGCTGCCGGCAGATCAGCTGCTTCCTGTTTTCCCAGGTGACTTCGTTGGAGAAGTGATCAGCCGACTGACAGCCGCACAGGCTGCTGGGAGTCGGAGTCCGGGCGCATCTTTAAGACTGCTTAAAGTGAGCGATCCGGTCAGGTACTGCCTCCGTCATCTTGGAACGGTGTCGAATTGTTATTTTTACTCTATATTTATCATTACTTACAGATTCTACAGCGCGAACGTGGGCCAAGAGCACTTCACACGCGCGCCAGATTACATTGCGCAAGGTAAACTTCGTTGATGTAGGGACATTAAGTGATTTTCACAGAGGCAGAGAAAAGTGGGAGATTTAAAAAAAAAAAAAAAAAAGAATCGGGAGAATGTATTTCTCCCATTGAATTTTATTGAAAGTGAGGCAATTCAGGCGGGTCATAGCCAAAATAAAGCGATTATGGCTTTAAAAAATCGGGAACTTCCCACACAAATCGGGTCTATTGTTATGTATGAAAGGACGTTGAGCAGGGCTCCAACCTGGCTCCCCAGTTACAAAATAAGCAGCTCTGGCCTCTGGGCTCTCTCGATTTTCTCTACCGTGAAGCAAAAAGGCACTTCAATAATCAGAATTCTTTCACAAATCTGTGTTTTTAATGTTTATTTAATTATAAAAATATTTAACTATTCAATGGGTGTGTTCTGCTGTGCACAAGTAACAGGATACAGATAGGACGCACACACTCCGATAGCTGGTGTGGTCACCGAACCCTGAGACTCAGGTTCCGGTTCCATTTATTCAAAACACATGTAGTGTGGCCCCTCCTACACCTGACCGTTCACACCTGTGATAGGGGAGGTGGCCAAACATAACATTCCTCCCATATTATAAATAGAAAAAACAAAAACACCGAAAAAGAAACAAAGAAAAGAAAAACAGTAAATAGAAAAGAAAAGATATCAAAAAGAGAAAAAAAAACATATACCATTAACACCGATATAGACTTCAGATCAACACAAAGTCTTTCAGACGAGAGGAGGCCGCAGGACATAGCCGGAGGTGATACCTCCCATGCCCGCGCCGTCCACCGTTCTCCAGGCCATCATCTCCTCGTGTCCCATTCAAGAGTTGACGATCATCAGGAACATCCTGGGACAACAATCCTGATGTCGTATTAGTAACAGCCTCAGAAACCCCAACAGGATCCATGACCAAAGTCCCAGGAGTTGAGAGGACCTCATCACTAGGGGGTCTCTGCAAAGTGTAGACGTCATAAGAGTCCATTCCCTTATCTGACATGATGGAAGATAATGGTGTCCCTGGACTCCTAGAACTCGTATACTCCTTGAAACAAGACACGTTCCGGGTGATGGTATCTCCAGTCGCTGTCAAGCAACACCAACCACTGCAGGTACCGAGGGCAGAGAAACACAGAGCCAAAGGAACCCCCCCACCTTCGTCGCCAGTCTTCTGTTGTGCACAAGTATCAGGATACAGATAGGACGCACACACTCCTATAACTGGTGTGGTCACCAAACCCTGAGACACAGGTTCTGGTTCCATTTATTCAAAACACTCTACAGTGGCCTCTCCTACACCTGACAATTCACACCTGTGATAGGGGAGGTGGCCAAACATAACAGGGTGTATATGTCGTGTACAATTGCACTTTCATTCATCCTAGGTACTTCATTTGTGTGAATATCAGAGGATACTAGAAATAATTGCTTGTTATGTTACGTTAAACACGATAGTGAGGTACTCAATCTACTGAGGTACAATATTCCAATTTCAGGATGGCGTTGAAGGTTACCAGGGGGGGTCAAAACAGTTTTATTGATAGGGCTTAAAGTACAGTGGGGAAAGAGACATAGAACACGGTCAGAGGTGTGAGAATGTCGAATTTTCTAGCTGACGGGAACAAGACTTTTCAATTCTTTTCAGAGGCGATATTTAGGCAGTCCCTTGCTTCTATTTTATTACAGCAGTTAGTCAAGCATTTTACAGGGCATAAGAAATTAAAAAAAATACAAGTCAAGAGGGCTAGGGCCTCTATATAACTACTGTATTCTAAGATGTGTATAGCCTTACTCCCTCTATTAGCCCTGCCAAGTGCCATGCATACCAGCATAGGGTAACGTAAATAGTGCTTTTCTATGCATCACCGCACGCGTCACGTGGGGGTGTGTGCAAACCTATATTTTATTTGTTTTCAGTAAGCGGCAACAACTTGGACCAGTAACAGCGTAGTCCCTATTGTAGCGACCAACGCCTTAGGCCACACAGTGCTCTGCAGTGCTAATGGAGACACAGGACCACGCAGTACTAGATAGTGGGTGGAGTGACCACGAGCGGCCATCCCCCGATTTATTTATAACCTCGGGCCACGCCTGGCCCAAGGGTGTGGGGGCAACATTTCCGGCTTCACGCCGGGCACAACATCAGCACCGCTGACCAGTTACATCCCATCTCAAATCAGTCTCTTTGTTCTTCTAGTTGGGGCACAGTTCGCTAGGTGGCATGCAAAGTCTCTGAGCCGAGAGCTCAGGGGAGGATTTTCCCGCAGGAGGTACCTGGGGTGGTGACTGCGTCCCCCTTGTTCCACATCTGTCATTGGGAGTGGTGTGGTTGATGCCGGGGTGATCTCGGCTGGAGGGGTGGGTGTGTCTTCCCCCTGGGCAGCCGGTCCGATGGCCCCTTCACCCCCGGGCCCCTCGTCCTCCGCTTCTGCTCGGTCTTCAGTGGGGGATCGGAGCGACTCTTCCTCCACTCCTTTGAACCAGGATATGTTTCTGGTCGCCGTCTCTCCATTATTCTCTGCTGTTACCATGGTGCCGTTCACTTCTATTATCCGCCAGGGGCCCGGCTCATATGGTGTCCTGAACTTCCTGCCAGGTCTCCGATCCTTTATTATCACCAGATCCCCTGGTTGTAGGTCCCGGTGCTGGCCCCTTCTCTTGCGGCTGGCGGCCATATTCCATTGTTCCCGCTTGGTTTGGGCTTCTTCCTCTCGGTACACAGGTGTTGTCCACCCCGGGCAGGTCGGAATGGTATCCTGGCGTGGCCCATTGAGCATCAGCTTCTACGGCACCTGCAGCGTGGTGCTGTGGGGCGTGCTTCGATAGTCTCAGAGGAATAGTTGTAGTTGGCGTTCTGGGTCTGAGCCTTCCGCTACTGCGATCTTCAGGACTTTATTGAGTGTTCAGATAAACCTTTCGATTTCGCCGTTGGCCTGGGGCCACTGTGGAGTGATCCGGCGGTGTCATACTCCATGGAGTCTCATGAACTCGCGGAATTCTATTCCTTGGAAAGGCGGTCCATTGTCACTTTTGATCTCTTGAGGGCAACCAAACATGGCAAACAAGTACAGAAGCTACCCGTTAGAAGGCGTTGGAGCAGATCACTTCTACCACTGTGTATTTCGAGTAGTTGTTCATCATGACCAATGTTTTTCTCCCATCTGGGAAGCTCCCAAAATCCATGCTTGCCTTCTCCCAGGCTACTCCCGGGTTCTTCGGTCTGGACGGGGGTGGGGCGTTCTGGCGCACCGGTCAGTTGGCAGGCAGGACACCTTCTCACTGTCTCCTCTACTCGCTCCTCCAGGCCGGGGAACCAGACCTTCTCCCGCATTCTTGCTTTCATTTTAATAGACCCCTTGTGCCACCGTGGGCCAGCTGGGTGACGTGGTGGTGTAGAGCCGCTGGGATCACAATCCGGGAGCCTCGCAGTAAAACACCTTCCTGGGTCATGCTTAATTCGTCCCTAATCCTCCACATTTTTGTGAGATATTTGCGATCTTGTCCTGACCAGCTGTTGGCGTCTTGCAGGAACCACTGTGTCACGATATGCCCACCCGGGACACGATGCGAGAAGGGGAGGATGACCAGTTACCTCCTTACGTCTCTCCTGTGCTTTTCTTGCAGTCGCCATGGGCTACGCTTAGCCAGGATTGCAGCGGTACCTTTAAACCAACATCTTCCCACTTCCTGGAGGAGCAGACGTCCCACGTGACGGGGTCACATGCACCTATAGGATCACCGGATGACGAGGAGGTGGCCTTTTTAACCAATACGGAAACCGGGGAGGTTGTCACGTATTGGGACCACGGAAGCTGCGAGTCCAGAAGGAGCCGGAGAGGAATCACGGAACAGAGGGAAGACGCTGACCAAGACCCGCTGCACTTCGAAGAGCCGGGGACACCGAAGCCTCAGCACAGCCATCGAGGGAGGAACCACGAGCGGGAGCCGGACCCGATCCGGTACCACGAGACCGCCAGCCACGTTCACGGGGGAGCGTGGCTTCCAGAGGTACGTGCTCGAGTGCGTGGTTGGTTCCGCAAGGGGTCTCCCACAAGTGCCCATAACCCAGGGGAGGGAGGAGAGCCCTGAATCCTTAATTCCCAGGACGAACGCTTTTGTTTTCTTCTTTTGTTTGATTACACAAATGTTTTGTACGGCGTTGGTGACGGTTCGGGTGTTCTCCCCTCACTCCTTCCCCTTACCACGCGAGTGTTACAAAAGCCCAGAGTGACGGCTGTTTCTCTCTTCTTTGTTTCTTTTTCCCATTCGGTAACCTGACCTCAACCTGCCGGAAGCGGAGGATAAACCATTGGGAGTCTACTTCAAAAATCCTGACGATAAGGAACCACGAAACTAGACTGACTGGCCTTGACTTATGTTATCTTACTTTCGTTTTTGCTTAAAGAAGATCGAATAAAAGTCTTCCTAGCCCACTTATTGTGTCTGTCTTGGCTGGAATCCCACACACTGCCATTCCCCTCCTTGGATGGCGCTGCAGACTTTGGTGAAGACGAGATCCAGTTTAGCCGCTTCTATGATGTCGGCCAATGTCAGCGCTCTGGAGCACGCGGCTGTGGAGATTATATTGATGTGGGCTTCCATCACTTCGGTCTCCCGGGATTCCTCCTGTGATTCTCTTGGCACTGGGTGACGAGAGAGAAAATCCACTGGGTTCTTTGCGCCTGGGCGATATACCACTTCCATTTGATATTGTTGTAGCCCAATGGCCAATCGTTCAATCCGGGGAGGTGGGTGCGGTGCTGACCCTTTGAAGGGGGGCACCAGTGGTTGGTGATCGGTGATTACCTTGAATGGCTGCCCGCTGATACATAGGTGGAAGTGTCGGCATGCCCACTTTATCGATAGGGCCTCCTGCTCAATTTGGGCGTATCGTGCTTCAGTGGGCGATAGCAATTTGCTTGCGAATGCTAGGGCGGCCCACCTACTGGCTCTTGTTCTTGGGTCAATACCGCTCCGAGGCCCATGGGACTGGCACCCACGATGAGCTCGGTGGGTTTTGCCGGGTCGAAGTACACCAGGGTGGTGTCGTCCAGGAGAGCATTCTTGATGTGCTGGAAGGCGGCTTCCCCTGGCTGCTCCCACTTCCACTTGGTATCTGCTCGGTGAGGGTCCTTAGTGTCTCTGCAATCGTTGCTAAGTCTGGGATGAAGTGACCACAGTACGTGGCCATCCCCAGGAAACTCCGCACTTCGGTTACCATTGTCGGGGAGGCGCATCCTTGATGGCCAGGGACTTCCGTGGGTCCACTTGGATACCATCCTGACTGAATATGTATCCAAAAAATTCAATGGTTCGCTGGAAGAACATGCATTTCTCCCAGTGTAGGGTGACCCCCATGATCCTGGAGGTGGTTGAGCGCAGCTTGGAGGTGCTTGTAATGTTCGTCTGCGGTAGCCGAGTGGATAAGGATGTCATCGCTGACGTTCAATATGCTGGGTAGTCTAGTCAGGATTTCGCCTACGGCGTCTTGGAATACCTCCAAGGCTAAAGAGATCCCAAAGTTGAGCCGTTTGAATCAACGTAGCCCCAGATGCGTGCTGAACATGGTTATATACCTGCTTTCCTCCGGCAGGACTAGTTGGTGGTATCCAGCGTTCAGATCCAATTTGGAGAACCAGCGAGACCCATTGACGTCAGCCACTATTTCATCCATTGTTGGTGTCAGGTGTTGCTCCCGGCGGATGGCCTTATTCGGGAGGCGAATATCGATGCACAGTCTTGCCGGGTTGTCGGGTTTTTCGGCGATGACAATGGGAGACACCCATGGTGTGGGTCCCGACACCTTCTCGATCACCCCTTGGTCTTCCAGGTTCTGTAGTTTCTTCTCCACCAGCGGTCTGAGGTGAAATGGAACCCGCTGGTGCCTCAGCGCTGTGGGCGTCACTGAGGGGTCGATGTGTAGCTTGACGGGGTCTCGTTTGATGAATCCTAGTCCTTCGAACAGGCTGGCAAATTGTTCTAGCAGCTGGTTGGTTTGGTTTTATCGGACGCTCCTTGCGAACGTTACCAGGCCCAGATCCTCCGCAGCATGGCTGCTGAGCAGCGTGTCTGCTTCTTGGTTGATGACATGGATGGTTGTGGTGATTTCGTTGTTCTCTGACTGGATGGGCATGGTCAGTCGATCTCGCAGGGGCAGGGGCGTGTCACTGCTGTAGGCGAATATTTTCGTTTTCGAGGGCATCAGAATGGGTCTAGGTCGCGACCGATTGTAGTGTTGGATCCCCATGACGTTCACTGACGCTCCTGTATCGATGACGGTCTTTACTTCTGACCCAGCTATCTTCAACGGTGCACATCGGTTGTGGTCTTCTTAGTTTCTTAAACTCCTGCGTGAAGGAGACCAAGAACGTCTCCACTTCTCCGTCGTCTTCTGTCGAGGAGCCTTCAACTTGGTCGGTTGACTGCATGGTGCTTTTCGCACCGCTCGCTGTTGCGATGGAGGCATTCGACATTTGGCACACCATCCTTCTCATTGGCTTACCACCTCTGGTATCTCTTTTTTGGGCCTTCCTGCGGCATACTACTGCAAAGTGGTTAGGTATCCCACAGTGTGAACACGTCTGGCCTTGGGCGGGGCACGACTGGATGGGATGATCCTCCCACCTGCAGTATCCGCACTTGCCCTTCGGGTGTTGGGGTGGGCGGCTTCGGGTTCCTTTTCCTCTTTCCCCTGTTCTCACTGCGTCGTCTCGCTCGGTTTTGACGACCACGTTCCGCTCTGGCGCCCGGGTTAGTGCCAGGTCCATCTCATCCACCCTTGCCGCGGAAAGGTCGTGTGTTCTGGCTAATATCAGAATGTCTTCTAGGGCTATGTTCGGTTGCCTCAGGATGAGCCAAGTAGAACCTTGCTGCGGCAGCCTTGGATGAGCTGCGCGCGTATCTCCTAGGGTTGGTCATCGGCTGTGCAGGTACTCGCGAGCTCGCGTAACCTTGCATAAAAAGGGTTGATGGATTCGCCTTCCCTTGGTGCAGCTTGAATCGCTCGAAATCCGGGTTGAGCTGCGGGTCAAAGTGTGCGTTTAGCGCCGTCACGGCAGCGTCGTAGTCAGCAGGTGCTCCGGTATTCGGCAGGTGCTTGAATAGTAGGTACACCTCCTCGCCTCAGTAGTGCAGGAGTAGTGACCTTTTTACTGCCCCGTCTGTCTCTCTTGTCACCACAAAGTAATTTTCTAGGCACCCCAGCCACGTTTTCCGCCTTGGGGAGGCGGTGACGGGGTCCGCTAGTTCGCTGAATGGGGGTAAGACACCTGTTGGGTGATGTTGCACGATTGTGCGTGCCTGTTGCTGGGCTGCGTCTGCCTCTTCCCCCATGTTGCCTGTGTGCGCACTGGTTTTCTGTGTTGTCTTTGTATTTCCCTCTCTTTTCTTTCTTTTTCTCTCAGATGTTATTTATTTATTTAATGTGTCCTGTCCTGTGCTCATCTGCTTGTTCAAGGTATCTTCCTCCTTTTCCTGTTTTATTTAGTCTCTTTATTTTTTTCCTCTTTCTGTCTGTGTTGGAAGGGGAGCTCAGCTGTCTTTCCTTTGTTGTTTTTTTTTTTTGCCTTCACTTATTGGTGATTTCTGTGGGGCTGGAGCGTGAGGGCCGTGTGCTATGTGTGCAGGCCTTGTGCCAGGCTGCTGAGAAGTCACGCGCGTTCCGCGCTTACCCTGATGCTTCCTGGAGGGCGGGGCCAGGGTGGCAGTGCCGTCGGGCTGTGCAGTGCCGGGTTACTTCGCGGGCATGAACGAGGCCTGGTGTAGCGTCGCGCATGAAAGGACTCGAGTCGGCACCTCGCGCCAATGCTGGTTGCTCCGTTCAGGGGCTGGGCGCCACCGGAGGTGTGTTGCGCCGATGCCAGTTGCTCCGTTCAGGGGCTGGGCACCACCGGAGGTGTGCAGGTGAGTGGGCACGTCACCTTCCTCGTCGCCAGTGTAGCAACCAACGCCTTAGGCCACACAGTGCTCTGCAGTGCTAATGAAGACACAGGACCATGCAGGACTAGGTAGTAGGTGGAGTGACCACGAGCGGCCATCCCCCGATTTATTTATAAACTCGGGCCACGCCTGGCCCAAGGGTGTGGGTGCGACATTTCCGGCTTCACGCCGGGCAAACAACAGGACCGCTGACCTGTTACACCTATCAGACTTTGGTGTTCCCCACTGGATTGGCCTTTCCTTTTAGTTAAATTTTACACTTTTAGTATCAGGGTAAACGCATTTCTGATTAAGAAATACAGACAAGGACTAAGCTTTAAAGGCTTAGCAGTTACAGAAATGCATAAACTGGGCCATCAATCAATAAGTACAATAAACGCACAAATCATAAGGAATACAGGAAATAACAGTAAAGTTCTTCTTGAAATCCAGCATAGATTTGCCTTCTAAGAAAGGTAAAGGAGTTCATCTTAGCATAGAGAAATCACATCCTTTTATAGGACATTAGACAAAAGATTAAAGGATTTCATACATTCACTACACAAATATGATTCCCATCATTTCTACCGAAAAGAAGGGATGTAACTTGGTCAGTAAAATAGGGAGAGTGTGAGCTTCAAATTTCCCAACAATCACATTGGCATATCTTGCTAAAATATATTATATGAGAAGAAGGGCATTAGGCGGCTAGGGGCAGTGGAAAGGAGAGCAGTGCGGATTGTTAGGGTTACTTCAAAGATAATCCAACATATCACGGAACGCAGCTCAGCACCCAAAAATTGCAACGCTGCGTTGCATTACAGGGAGGGAGTAGGACAGCGCTATTTCTACAGAGATATGACACTCTCCTCTCCCCTCCCAGTGCTGGCACAGAATTTTGCTGCCGTGCTCCATGCACACACCCTTGCGCCATAGTGCAAGGGTGTGTGCTTGAGTTTAGCATAAGCTACATAATACTATGCCTAGACATGCTTTAAAATGTTTTCTACTTTGTATGTGTGCTGTACAGTGCAGCACACATGCATAGTCAGAAAAGAAAGGAGAAATGAAAAAAATTCTCCCTATAGCACCTGCTTTCAAAAGGCGTTAATTTTTTATGCAAAACCCTGTCTCAGTTGGTAGATAGGGGTTTGCATCAGAAAGCATGGGTGGTTGCATGTAAACACCCATGAAACGCCCCCTTGACGCTAAGGAACGCAAAGCAGCACTTTGCGCTACTTCACATTACTTTTAGGCAATTTCCAGTGAAAAGCAAGTTTTGCGTTGGAAAGTAAATAAAAAAACATTTTGTGCTGGTTTGCCTCACTTTTGTGACGGAAGCACAGCACAAAATCTTGGTAAATCTGCCCCAATATGTTATAAAATAACCAACATTTTTAAGAACTTCAAAACAGAGAGAGAGTGTGTGTGTGTATGTGTGGGTTTATCTGAGTGTGCATGTAAAAATTCTAGGTGAAATCTGACAACAACTTCACCATACCCGACTGAAAGCACCAGTATCCAACTATTTACTAGAGAATCCATTTATTAGGCGGGTGTAACACCCTAAACACCCTCTCACCCCCAAGCAGAAAGAAACACTTTTTCCACAAAATGCATTCGGAGTTATTCTCACCATTTTACTATATTAGACTTGGATGATCCCTGAGTCTTATACATGTGCCATGACTTGTTACATAATAATGCCAACAGACCCGATTCAGGTGAGACAGTCCCAATTTTTGAAGGCAAAAATTGCTTTATTTTTGGTGTCCCCCACCTGAAATTGTCTCTGCTTCAACAAAAGTCATTGGGGAAAATAATTTCCCCCAATTTGTTTTTCAAATTCTCCCACTTCGCTGTTCCGAAATGTTAGCATGTATGATAATATGTTACTTAGTCTGAGACAGTAAGGTTGTCCTTGGATAGGTACATCACATTCAGTTTGGATGGGAAAGACTTGGTCTTTTTATTTGCAAAGCCTACAATCCTTTATTACAACAACTAACAACAGCAGAAACGATCACACGGTATACTGCGGCGTTGCATCCATGATGAATAAAAAAGTTATCTTAAGTTAGCAAAAGCTTAATTTCTGGTATGTTACATAGCAGGATTTTAGAAAACGGATCTCACAATCCCCCCCAATGATTTCTAAATCATTGCATTCACATTTTTGTAACAGGATGGTTGTCATCAATCTCGGGTTCTTTTTCTTGGATCCTTCCAATTCCTTCATTGTGTCATAATGTTCACTCTTCATCTCCTCACCTCTTACATCAACTCTTTTGCTCTTTCTTCCACTTGTTTCATACAGCTTCTTTTTCCCAAAGTTTAACTGACCATTTGATGAAATTCTTTTGCAACGTTTTAGGAAGAAATGCACACATGCAATGGCAAATTAGTATGACCAAGAGAGGTCAAAAGTATTTTTAGTATTCCTCCGCCTACACCTCCTAGCCATTCGCCCACTTTGGCAAATGCCTGTCCGATATACCCAAATAGAGAGTCTATGCCCCCCACCAGCACCTGTCTCTTCTAGTTCAGTTAGTTCATGGGTGATATCAGTAATATTGGAATATATAGCTATTAACCTGGTTATCAATTCTCTGTACGTAGGCATAACACTCTCTAGCAGGAATTACCTTACAGACTCCGTCCTGTTTTGCGAGGAGCATGTCTAAGGCAGAGCGGTTCGTATAATCATAACTCTCATTGCAAGCAATTCTTTTCTAATTATAATCAAGGTGCCTTCAGTGTCAGTAGCAAGTTTATCTACTAAGGTTGACAGTTTCCTAATCTTAACATTGTTCAGTGCTACACCCACTGAGAGTATTAGTGCTTCACTATTTGCTTAAAGCTGCATCTACTTTGCCTTATATAATGGTCGAGTTTGTGATCTAAGTCATTAGTGTGATAGATTTTTGGGAAAACTAAAGCTGCATAGCAACTACCTATCCAATTGCGTGGCAGCAGAAAGTAAGCAGACTTACCACACACATAGTATGTACCCTTAATGCTTACCTTGAGTTCAGCAAAAACTCTACCCTTAAGTAGATAGCTATGCTCACACTTGCTCCATTCTACATCTTCTATGGCTCATTCCTTTCTTGTCTTCTGATTATACACAAGGTTCCCTCCTTAGCAACGTCAATACTCAATCTTGGGGGTGAATCCTCTATATTGCCTTTATCCTCCCTTTCCATTTTTTCCAGCTTCAATCCTTCACTTCCCTTGTCTTTGTCTAGCATTATTCTTTTGTTTAGTTCATCTACAAAGATTTTCTCATCCTCACACATTTTGCATGTTAGGTCATGCACCATGATTAGTAGAATTTGCATTAGTTAAGGGGTAAACAATTTCATCATATACTCACACTGATCCATTCGCTTAAAATCTTTAGAGAAATGGTAAGCATGTTTAGTTGTCCACAGAAACGTATATGTTCCCTTCACAAATAGCACATTTTCTAATTGGCATTCATAATTTGTATAAAACAGTTTCATCTAATTTTGGTGATAAAATTGATTGAGAAAACACTGCATTAAAAAGAATACAACGGGGTAGATGATAATAAGCGGATCCCTTGGCTGCAAAAGCTGGAAGATAGGAGCACACAAACAGTTCCCAATCTCCATTATTTTAACATATTTAGCAAGCATCCGGTAAAATACATTATAGCTATAAACACTCTCACAATGAGGGGCATGTAAAAGTCTACTTTCATGAATTTTTTACTAGTTACAAGCTTATCAGATTGATTTAATTGCAGGTACGTAATATTTCCCTCCAGCAGATATACGTCTAACATCCACCCAACTACAGAGACAGCAGTGACAACTACCAATACTACGAGTACATTTTTGCAGGGTTGTTGTGCCATGTTAGCTTGAATCAGATCAGATGAACAGTCTGAAGTTTGGCTGAAGAGATTAGTCCTTCTAAACTACTGTGTGGTCACTGCCCTATCTCGGAATCCATAATAATTTTTGCTCTGCATCAAATAGATCCCTACAGCCCTATAGACCTCTGATCATTGCCCTAACTATCTTTCCATCCTTTCAACTGTCCAGTCTGCGTAAATTGAACCTTATCATCTGTGGTTTGACTCATGGAGGTTTGTCAAGACTGATTTGCATATGGTTGGGTCTGAACTGGGGTGGCGAAGGGAGCTAAAGAACGATGATGGATTCAACCCAGATCTGTGACTGGGGGTGAGTGTCTGAAAAGTTTCAGCGCTCTGTCCATCATCTCCTTGTGTTTGCTTTGTTCGCCCTAAGTTGGCAGGGTATGCCCAGACATGGGTTCCTTGCTCACTTTGCCACTGGATTCAAGCTAGCCTGGCTGATGAGGGGTGTTACCCAGAAACCGGTCCCAGGATGCTTGGTTCCGGTCCAGGGAAGACCTGGCTTGGCAGTTCGGGCTGGACTGTTCCCATGAGGCACAGGGTCAAGACTGATTTGCATATGGCTGGGTCTGAACTGTGGTGGCGAAGTGAGCTAAAGAACGATGATTGAATCAACCGAGATCTGTGACTGGGGGTGAGTGTCTGAAAGGTTTCAGCGCTCCGTCCATCATCTCCTTGTGTTTGCTTTGTTCGCCCTAAGTTGGCAGGGTATGCCCAGACGTAGGTCCCTTGCTCACTTTGCCACTGGATTCAAGCTAGCCTGGCTGATGAGGGGTGTTACCCTGAAACCGGTACCAGGATGCTTGTTTCTGGTCCAGGAAAGACCAGGCTTGGCAGTTTGGGCTGATCTGTTCCCATGAGGCACAGGGTCAAGACTGATTTGCATATAGCTGGGTCTGAACTGGGGTGGCGAAGTGAGCTAAAGAACGATGATGAATTCAACCCAGATCTGTGACTGGGGGTGAGTGTCTGAAAAGTTTCACCACTCTGTCCATCATCTCCTTGTGTTTGGTTTGTCAACTTCAGTCAGACACTCATCAGATTTGATGTCGATCCTGTAGGAGAGTAGGATCTGCTTCTTATAGTTACCCCCACTTTTTGCTGATGTTTCACTGTTTTCGACTTAGTCTGACTGGGATCCTGCTATTCAGGACCCCAGTCTATCTGCTTTCTCCTCTAAATTGATTGCATGTACTTTAGGTACACTCCAGATTGGATTCTGGGGTACCCTTATAAGTCCCTAGTATATGGTATACTATGTACCCAGGGCATAGGTACCCCAGAGGCCTCCCAGGGGCTGCAGCATGTATTATGCCACCCCTGAGAGGCCATTCAAAATGACACAACAGGTCTGCTACTGCAGCCTGTGTAAGGTGGTGCATGCACCCCTTACTTAGATATAGGTTCACTATATCTATCCTGATCACTGCACATATAAGCCTATCAGTCACCCCTATGGCAGGCCTTATCAATCCTGAAGGCAGGATGCTGGGTTTTATGTGAGAGGATGCCCATGCATGAGCAGAGCCCCTCTGCAGCCTGCAGAACCACTATTCCGGGGTTGTCTGTGATGCAGCCAACCATATACTCTTAAGTGCATCATAACCTCGCGGTAAATGCTAACTTTAAAATGGCTGCAAGGAATTATGTCGTGTTTGGTGTCAAACACCTTGGAATCATACCTCCACACTAGTAACTGGTGTGGGAGGTATGACTCTTCCCTCCTAGAGGGAGAAATATGACAGCACCGGTACACCCGGTACCAGCTTCACAGAGCCCTGGCATCACAAAATGGATGCTGCCAGCCACAGACACGAGTCTGCCCTCCTGCTGCTGGACGAAACTCCGGCAGGGGAGGGTGGACAATAGGTTTCCTGTCACAGGGAGGTGTGACCACCTCCCAGACAGGCTTTAGTGTATTGGGGCTGGGTGGGTGCACTCCAAGAGTGCTTTGATGTCTGCACTGGGGGCACATTTGGTGTCCCTGTGCATAGTCCAGCTCAAACCGGTTGCAGGGGCACTCAGCCCCTGTTCTGGCGCGAAACTGGACAAAGGACATGGGTGTAGCCACCCCTCTGTCCTAACCCTCCCATAGGTGGGTCCCCAGAGTTTGTCCCACCCCTTCCTTGGGTATAAAGTAGGAACCCTGACTACAGGACTTTAGATTTTACCTGGACTAAACTCTGCTACAGAAACCAAGTAACCTTCGACGATCTACGCTTTGCTGGACGACTGAAGAATCTCCCTTGGAGTAAAGGAGTTACTCCCCTGCAAGGCAGGCACCTCAACGCATCTGACCGGTTTGCATCTACGCAGCTCCCGACGGACTCCGAAGATTTTGCAACACAGGAAGTGGGTTTCCAGGCTTCCCCGAGGCCGACTAGTGCTCTCAGCAAACCTGATACCTGCAGCCCTCGTGGGGACCGTGCAACCCGAACCCCTGGACACCGTGCACATTTGCAGCAGCATATGCTTCTAGGCGATCCCTGAGGCTGTGCTTTGGGCTACTTGTAGTCCAAGCCCCGAGCAGTATTTCCACCGAAGATTACTGGCCTACACTCCACAAGTGTTCCGTGGGCTGGTATTGTGTGATTCCTCTCGAGGTCCCTTCGCGATCCCTGGTCCATTGACCTGTGGGTCCCTGAGAAGGCAACTTTAACTTTCAGTGGGCTTCCCTGGTTGCTCCAGATGTGCCCTGAGTCTCCATCACTTGGGGAGTCCCCAGGACCTTGCTGGTCCTCACAGAAGCATCATTACTCTGACCGCGTGGGTTGCAGTTGCCAAGGCTTGTTGGTCTCCAATCCGGAAACTGACCCCTCAGCTCTTGACATCCTTCGTGGGACAGCTCACCTACGGATCCTGGTCATCGTCGACGTCTCCTGGTCCCCGTGGCTGCAGAGTCAAGCTTCACCTCTTCGCACCTGAGGCACCCGACATCGGTGGGCATTCGATTGCTCCACTCCTGGTCACGTGAAGTGACCCAGACTTTGTCCCCTCTGCTTTCAGGTTCTTCTCATCTACGATCCAGGCTTGGGTCACACCGGACACTTTTCTTCTCCACGGCAGCTGCACTTCTTCGCATCACGCCATTGAAAACGGCGAGGGTTTCCGACACCACTTGAACCCCATGCACCCGGCTTCCCTGGGCTAGGTAACACGGGTACCTCGGTACTCACAAGGGTGCTGGCCTTAGAACCTTCTAAGTTTAACTGGGTTTGCTTGAAGTCCTCTCCGAAGTGTCCTTAAACTCTAAATTTGCAACCGCGACTTTCCCATAGAGTTGTACGGAGCTCGCGTCTGTGTTCCCACACTGCAACCGGCCTCCGTGGGTCCCCTGTGTCACTACCTTGGGTGGTTCCTTGGGGTCCCAGCGATTCTACGTGCTCTAGGCACTGTGTCTAGTTAAGTCGTGGTTGTTATACCACTTTCTTAATATATGGTTTGGTCTCCCCCTGGAGCCCACTGTGTATTGTGCTATTTACTGTCGTTCTAGTACTGTAATATTGTGTGCCTTGTTCTCTAATCTCATGAAGAGGTTAGTAGAGAGTGTTTAGTAATAAATACATATATTTTATATATACCTTGTGTGGTTCTCCTTTCATTTGGTCATTCAAGAGGTTATATACTGGTAAAACAAGCTGCTTTACATTCCTTCAAGACTTAGCCTTAAGGCTCCTCTCCACAGCTACCACTAGGATAGCTTTCTATAAAGGTTGTCTTTAACCTAATCATCAATAAGGGTCGTTTGGACTGGTGCAAGGTGCCCACTTTAATTAGTGGACAGCATATACCAGGCCAACTTCTCACAGATCCTTGCATAATAAGTCCAGTATGGACCTGAATACTTGTGATTTATTTTTCTCTCCCTTTTGGATGTTTTTGGGATAATAGTATCTAAGTCTTCATCACTTGCGTTTTGTCATCCTAGATGTTATTGCTCCTCTAACTCACTTACTTCTCTAATTGTCTCTGGTCTCCTAGTCTTTGTCAGCAGTCTCTTTCATCTTGTCTTGGTATTTGGTCATTTTTCTTTCTGTTGCACTTGTTCCTTTGAGTTCTTGTGGTCTCCGGCTCTGTGGAGACTGATTCATTTTCAGATGCAGAGCTTTCTCTGTTAAAGCCGCTCTCTGATCCATGGCCACTTGTCACAGGCATGTTTGTTTTAGCTGTCCACAAGTTCCCACTTTCTCTGCTGATGCATAACTACAGTCTTGTGTTTTGAGTGTCAGTTACAGCTAGAAAATCAGTACCTTCGCTCTGCCCTTGCAGTTGCTGATGTGCTGCTACGGAAGGCTGAGAAGCCTCAGACTGGCCCTCCCTTCCTTTTCGGATGCCTCAGAGACCTCAAACCTATGCAGACTCAAGGAGTTAGTGGATGTTGCTCTGCTTCTTTCTCTGCTCATCTCACCCTCTTGGTATGGGAGGCATGTATCCAGTTCAGCAATCCAGTGCACTTTACATCGGTATTGGTCACTAAGATCACTTGTTACAGGCCTCTCCAGCGCTCCTCCAGGCAAGACTTATGAACATGCTTTTTCACATGAACCCAGTCACTCGGGCTCAGGTCATGGCATGGAGCTTCTCGGCCAGATGGAGTCTCACATTCGACCTGGTGGGAGATACAATGCACCACATCTGCCAATCCCTTGCAGTACTCAAGAACCAGGACATCTGTCATATTCACAAGAGCAGCAGAAGGAATTCTCTTAGCTCTTCCCATCAGCACATTGTGAGGTGAAAGTTCTTTTCATTTTCACAGGGTGCTTCAAATGCTCATCACTACCAAAGGAAGTGCATCAGGCCATTTGAGCGAAGTTGACGTACAAGTTTTGGCCAATTTTGCTTTGATCGTCCCGTTCACTCTTTCGATTACACCTGATGCTTCTGGCCGGTAACTACAGTGAAATCTAAACCTAAACCTAAAGTCATGCATAGCAACTGTATCACTTCATTCTAGAAGTGACTTCCATGATCTGATACAAGGTGACCTTGTATTCCAAGTTGCTGAATCAATTTGGCAACTGTCAGACTGTCAAATCTCCTGGTGGGATATGCCCCAACAGGAGAACAAGCATATAATGACCAATATGTACCGTAACTCATTACAATGGGGCATCTCCACAAAGTCAATTTGGAGACGGTTGAAGGGGCCATCTGACTTTCCTATGTGACTCATAGTCATCACAACCTTCTTGCTTACATTCTGCTTTTGGTAAATTTCACAGCGCTGGCACAGGTTTTCAGCCATTGCACGGAAATGTGGATTATACCAATGTTGTCTAATGGTCATTACCATCCCATCTCGTTCCACATGTGTTGGGCCAAGCATGTGTCTCACCATAGCTGGTAACATAGTGTCAGGTAGAACAGGTTTTCCATCACTAGATACCCAAATGTCACTAGCATCCTTCACACATCCTGCTCTTTCTCATTTCGCCTTTTCGATCTCTGGAACTTCATGCTGTAGTTGTTAAATGTTTGCACAGTGTTCAAGAGCATGTTGGAATCTGTCTCTTCCTCACCACTGCATGGCTTATCCATATGGAAGGTGCTGGACTCGAATGCAATATCTGGCAATCTAATCTGCTTAGCGGTTACCTCTTGTGAAAAAGTCCTCACTGCTAATGTGTGCAGCACACTACATTAGTGCTATTTCTTTTGGCAGCCAAAGAGCATTCAATAGATTCAAAACATACAGGCCATTTTTAATCGGTGATCCAGCAGAAGTAAAAAAAATTCTATGCAACCACAACAGTCCAAAGTCATGCGCAACACCAAATCCATATTGGCTGTCAGTATAAATGGTGACCTGAGATCCCTCTGAGATACAAAAGGCTCTGGTAAGGGTGATCAGTTTGACTACTTGTGTGGAGGTTACATGGCACAGGTTTGATGCTTCTACAATTCCGCTCAGGGTACAGCCACATAAGCAGATCTTAAAATGCAGCGTCTGTCTCTGAGGCAGGAGCAGTCAATAAACAGGGTATGGTCAAATTCGATAAGTGACACGCCCAGTATATCAGGTCTCAGCTTCGTGCATAACCAGGTCTCGTTGATGCAGTTGTGATTAAATTCACTTTCATCTTCATCAGGGGTAGGTAACAAAGAGGCGGGGTTTAAAGCATTACATCTCCTTAAGGAAACATTATCTGCAGCCAAAATAGTTCTCTAATAGTAGGTTAGGCAAATGTTAGTCAAGTACTCTCTGTGGATGCGGGTCATGAGAATTTCAATTGAATGGGGCACCATGACAATGAGCGGGTGACCCATCACAATCCATTCCGTTTGCTGAATGCTCAGACTGACAACTCAGTGAGACAATTAGACAATGCTGTGGTTACTGGATCAAAGATTGCAGAAAAGTAGGCCACTGGGATGTTTGCTTCTCCTTGGGTCTGTGTCAACACAGACAAAGCACACCCATCACACTCATGACGGATGAGTATGAACTCTTTGGTTTAGTACGGCATGCCAAGATGGTGGGCACTGCAGAGCAAATTTTTGAGCTTCTCCTAGGATTCCATGCTCTCACTATCCCTTGGCTCTGTGTCATTGACATCAGTATGCGTGAGCCTCAGTAAATGCTTCACCACAAGAGAAAAATGTGGGATCCATTGTTGGCAGTAGCCAACCATGCCCAAGAACATTTGCACTTCTCTCTCTGTGGTCGGGAAATTCATTTTAAGAACAGTCTCAATGCACTCATGGGACACTCTTCTGACTGCCTTCTCAATTTGATGTCCCAAGTACTTAACTTCTCTCTGACAGTACTGCAATTTTTCAGGGATAACTTGTGCCTATTCTCAGCAAGAAGGGTGAGTAGGGCAATGATGTCTTGCCTACAAGCTCCTTTTGTTGCTGATGCCACAAGCAGGTTATCAATGCACTGCATTAGGGTGGAACTGCGTGGTAGCTGTAGGGTCTCTAGATTCTTCTTTAATATCTGATTGAAATATGAAGGACTCAGTATACCCCTGAGGATCGTAACACCACACAAGAGTTTTCTCTTGGAATCTGAACACAAAGAGATATTGGCTCCCTTTGTGAAGGGGAATAAAAAAAGAATGTCTAACACAAATCAATGACGTGACCCACACCACTTCTGGGGCATGGAATCTGGAATAGGATTACATCAGGATTCGGTACCATGGGATACCATGGAATGACTATTTGATTTATTTTTCTTAAATCTTGAACAATCCTCCACTTCTTGATAGTTTTTTGCAAGGCTATAATCAGAGAATTGCATGGACTCTCAATAACGTCCTTTAAAATGCCCTGTTCTATCATAGTTTTACTGATGGGGGTTATTCCAGTGACGGCTTCTGGGTCCAATTTGTAAGGAGATGTCTGGAGAAAAACTGCATTGGACCTAAGGGTTATTTTTAGGGGGTTAGCACCAATGTTCCCTCTAATTTTTTTCTTTTATGTGCGGTAATAAAGGTGCTTCGTGCACTACAGTCAAGGCTGCATGCACTGAAGACAAGCAACAACTTAATAAGACCTCCGACCCTCGGTCTAGGTCCACTCTCTCCCCACTGCTCCGCTATGCCGTCTCTTGCCTCCAGACCCCGACCTCCTCCTTGGGAGGTTCGAGGCTGCTGCCCGCTCCTGCGACTGCTGCCCGCTCCAACTGGGACCAGACTGCTTCCAACCACCGTAACCGTTTACAGCCGTTTTTTTTCTTAATTTTTTTCCCTGTTGTGCCACTGTTATTGTGCCCATCTGTGTCTTGCTCTAATTCCACCACTGTTTTTATTTTCTCGTGCCTGCTTGTTCCTTTTGCCTTTCGCCGCTGCTGCCCCTGCGGCACCTCCCCCCCGGAATTCCCCCCCGGAATTTCCCCCCGGAATTCCCCAGCTCCCGCCTCCCAGCCTCTCCTCCCTCCCACCTCCCCTACTTAATGGCGGCCGCTGCGTGGTCGCGCCGCCGGCGCGCCAAAGGCAAGCCCGTCTGCGCCCGTTTGCGACCCGACCGCGGCCAGCGGACATCCCACTACCCATCGCTATGACACCACCACCCTCCTCGCACTCAACCCTGGAAGACTTAGAGAATGCCAACAGGCCTCGCCGAACACGACCCACGGCCAGTTCTCCTGCCTCCACTGCCGCCAGACCCTCACCGCCACCCCGGCCTCCAACACCTCCGACGCCAGTACCGGCGACACCCTAAAATGCATCCTCCTCAACGTACGCTCCGTACACAAACACACCATGGAAATCTGGAACCTATTCGACTCTCTTTCGCCCGACATCGCCTTCTTCACAGAGACCTGGACCAACGCATCCTCCGCCCCCGACATCAGCACCGCCATCCCAGACGGATACAAGATCCAGAGGAAAGACCGCCCCAACCACCCAGGAGGGGGCCTCGCCATCGCCCACAAGATCACCCTCCGCCTCACCACCTCCAGCGAAACCTTCCTCTCCGCCGAACACCTGCACTTCAAGATCCAGACCACCCCCAAAGCCACACTCCGAGGAACCCTCGTCTACAGACCCCCCGGCCCCCGAACACCCTTCGCCACCACCATCACTGACTTCATCGCACCCCACGGGATCGCCTCAACAAACTACATACTCATTGGAGACCTGAACTTCCACCTCGACAACCCCAGCAACCCCAACTTCACTATCCTTCGTGACAACCTCGCCAGCATCGGACTTAAACAACTCGTCAACACACCGACCCACAGAGCAGGACACACCCTCGACCCCATCTTCGCGGCAGGAAACAGCGTCCATTTCAGCCACACAACACAGCCGCCATGGACCGACCACCACTGCGTACACTTCGCCATCAACAAACCCAAGGCACCCAAACCAGCCCCACGCCCACCACGAAGGAACTGGAGCAAGGTTACCGACGAGCAACTTAACTCCACCCTCACCCGAGACAACCACACCTGGGCACCCGACGCAAACAGCATAAACGACGCAGCCAGAGAACTCCACACCTGGATCTCCAACTGCGCAGATGAGCTCGCCCCGCTATGCAACCCCGACAGAAAACGCCCCAGGAAAGCCGCCTGGTTCACAACTGCTCTCCAAGAAGCCAGATGCACCTGCAGACGCCTGGAGAAGAACTGGAGAAACACCAAGACAACCGAAAACCACACCACCTACAAGGACGCCATGACGGACTACCACAACCAGATCAGAGCCACCAAAAGGAACTTCATCCACAATAAAATCCTGGCCAACTCCACCAACTCCAAGGAACTTTTCAGTGTCATTCAAGAATTCACCAACCCACGCAGCGAAGCCACAGACATCACCCCATCCCAAGACCTCTGCGACAAGCTTGGAACCTATTTCCACCTCAAGATCAAAAACCTCTACGACAACTTCATCGACCATCCACCAGGCGCCACAGACAGCCACCCGCCCCCCAGAAACACCAGCCAGCCCACCATCTCCAACTGGACACCGATCACGGCCGAAGACACCGTCTCGACCATGAAAAGCATCCACTCGGGGCCCCCACCGACCCCTGCCCCCCTCACATCTACCACAGAGCCGTGGCCGCCATTGCACCCAAACTACAATGCACCATCAACACCACCTTCAAAACAGGCACCTTCCCAGACGACTGGAAGCACGCAGAAGTCAGACCCCTGCTCAAGAATCCCACAGCTGACCCCACCGACCTCAAGAACTAT
This sequence comes from Calotriton arnoldi, assembly GCA_963921515.1. Classification (NCBI taxonomy): domain Eukaryota; kingdom Metazoa; phylum Chordata; class Amphibia; order Caudata; family Salamandridae; genus Calotriton; species Calotriton arnoldi. The sequence goes on from CAWUFW010014540.1 coordinate 288,642, forward strand.
TGGCCCATCTCGCTCCTCCCCTTCGCAGCCAAAGTTGCTGAGAAAACAGTCAACAGAAAACTGACACGATTCATTGAAGAGAACGCCGTCCTCGACCCGTCCCAATCCGGATTCCGAAGCAACCACAGCACAGAGACCGCCCTACTCGCCGCCACAGACGACATCCGCACCCTCCTGGACCAAGGCCACTCCTTAGCCCTCATCCTACTCGACCTATCAGCGGCCTTTCGACACCGTCTCCCATCGCACACTAGTCGTCAGACTACACAACGCAGGCATACAAGGAACAGCCCTGGACTGGATCCGATCATTCCTCACCGGAAGAAGCCAAAGGATCAGACTCCCACCCTTCCTCTCCGACCCCACGAAAATCACCTGCGGAGTCCCACAGGGTTTATCACTGAGCCCCACCCTCTTCAACATTTACATGGCCCCCCTCGCAGCCATCGTCCGACAACACGGCCTCAACATCGTATCCTACGCCGACGACACCCAGCTCATCCTCTCCCTCACCAAAGACCCCACCACTGCCAAACTCAACTTCCAGAAAGGAATGCAAGACGTCACAGTCTGGATGACCAACAGCTGCCTGAAGCTCAACGCCGAGAAGACAGAAGTCCTCGTCCTCGGTACCACCCCTTCTGCATGGGACAGCACCTGGTGGCCGACCGCCCTCAAAAGCCCACCTACCCCCTCAGACCAAGCCAAGAACCTCGGCATCGTACTCGACTCATCACTCTCCATGAACCGTCAGGTCAACGCCGTCACCTCCAGCTGCTTCAACACCCTCCGCATCCTCCGCAAGACCTTCAAGTGGATCCCCCCTGAGTCAAGGAAGACAGTCACCCATGCACTCATCACCAGCAGACTGGACTATGGAAACGCACTCTACGCCGGCATCAACAAGTCCCTACTCCGCAAACTCCAGATAGTACAAAACACCGCCGCCAGACTCGTCCTCGGCATCCCCCGACACGAACACATCAGCCAACACCTACGAAGTCTCCACTGGCTCCCCGTGGAGAAAAGAGTCACTTTCAAAATCCTCACTCACGCCTACAAATGCCTACACAACAACGGACCCAAATACCTCAACGACAGAATCAACTTCCACGTACCCAAAAGAAATCTCCGATCTTCCAACCTCGCACTGGCCGAAACCCCGCTCATCCACAGAGCCAGAGCAGGCGGAAGATCCTTCTCTCACATTGCAGCCAAGACCTGGAACGAGCTACCGGCAGACATCAGACACGCCCCCTCCCTGAACACCTTCAGGAAGACCCTCAAGACCTGGCTCTTTGGCTAAACAGATCTGCGGACCCCCCCCCCTCAGCGCCTTGAGACCCTCACGGGTGAGTAGCGCGCTTACAATTTCCTGATTGATTGATTGATTGAATATGCAAGTATGTGCCGCATGCAAGCTACCAAAATCAGTGGCATAGCAAGGGTACCATAGGCCCTAATCTAAGCAGGATTTTTTTTTTTACCTCCCCTCACCTTTGGGTTGGTATTAAAAGATACCCATTACAAGGGGGCAGTGGGCTCCGTACACCTCTGAACCCCGGTAACACTGAATCTTATTCCCTAATAATTCTACGTATCATTCCTCTCTCTTCGCTACCATCCTGAATCTCTTATCTTCTCCTCACACCTTTTCTTATCTCTATCCACTTCCACTCTATCTATCTCTCTCGCTTGTCCTTATCTTGTTCCTCCCTTTTTAAAAGTTTTTGTCTTGTCTCCTTGTGCCTCTTTATCTTCCCCACTTTTCTTTCTCCCTTTCCGCTCTCTTCTACTTCTCCCTCATCCTGCCTCCTCTCTTCAATCTACATCCTACCATTCTCTTTTCCCCAAACTCTCTCTAATCTCCTTGTCCTCTCTCCCTCTCATTCTACCCTTTCTCTATCAAATCTATATCTTGAATATGCATTGTAGGTACATGGGGCCTAGGCTGCAAGCCATCTCCTGTTGGCCACAATGCATCTTCGGGCACCCTCAGCATGTGGCAGGCCTCGGTAGGTACCTCTACCTGAGTAAGCCTCACTGTGGGCATATGCATACCCAGGCGCGGTGCGTCCATTGGGGCGTTGGGGCGTAGCCCCCCCGCCCGCAGCTCCCTCGGCGTCTTTGAACTTCAGTAAACTGAATCAGTTTACTTAAGTTCAAAGACGCCGAGGAGACTGACAATCATGTCAGTCAGCATGACGTCGGACCGCCCACCCCCTTCAGAGTCTGAAGGGGGTGGGCGGTCCGGCGTCATGTTGACTGACATGATTGTCAGACGGACCAGGGGCAACAGGCAGCAGCACAAGTGCGCATGAGTGGGGAAGGGCAGCGAATTTTCGCGCCGTGCCCAGTCATGCGCACTTGTGTTTGCACTGGCTTGCGCATGCCCATTAGGAGAGCGAGGGTTGAGCAAAGGCTCAAACCTCGGTCTCCTAATGGGCAGGCGGGCGAGTACTAACCGTGCCCTAAGCCAATCCTGGCGCTGCTGGCAGCGCCAGGATTGGCTGAGAGGGGCTGTAGGCGCCAACGGACCCGAGGCAGCGCGGACGGCAGACCTGCTGCTCAGGTAGGATAAGGATTTCTTTTATTTATTTTAAAACTCCCCCACCCCTGCGCGACACCCCCCCCTCCCCTCCCCACGCGAGCCGCGACTGCCTATTCCTAAATTCTTCGGTTTCGCTCCCTCTCTGCGAAGCACCGGCTGGAACTGCAAACAATTCCTTTCCTTTCCCCTCTGTGACTGTCCTGTCTACTTAGCCCCTCCCAGCACACAGGTCGCCAAGGAGAGGTCAGGTAGGGCCAGGGGTTTAAGTGGGATGGAAAAACTGGGGGATCTCTCAAAGGGACGTAGTCGATGTAATTAAGGGCATTACTTAAAAACACGTAAACTAAAAATCTGTGCCAGTGTGGGGGAAGGGACAGTAAAGCAGGAAAGGCTGCAAGATGGGTCTCCTGTACAGGATGAGTAGTGAGGGATTCTATGGAGACGGCAAAGTGGGGGCTTCTCTGCGCGGCAAGGTAGGGAGGGACTCCTCTCCAAAGTTTGTACACAGCTCGTGCCAGCCACTCTTTCGTGTGCTGCCGCAGTCTTAAGGGTTTTGGGATCTAAATCAGTGACGTTTAGAGGCTGTGAAGTGCTGGACTCCTCTTTACAGCCCATGAAGGAGTATTTTTTATTTTGGAGGCAGCGAAGTACTTGGCTGTGCACGTTTTAATCGCTTGAAAAAAATGCCTAGTTTCTTTAGTGGAAAGGTAATTACAAAACGCACACTGTCTTACCTTTACTCATCCGTTAAATGTTACTTTGAACTTTATTTTCGCCCTGATTATTTCTTGAACTGCTTGGCTGAAACAATGGTAGACTTTTTTTCTTTCACCAACTGGAGTATTGTTTATTCCTACTTATTTATAGTAAATACTGGATTTACAGTAACTACGTGAAAAATATGTTTCCCTGTTGTATATTACGTATGTACAATATAAAACTACAATTAACACATATCCATTCACCCACCCACTCGTCAAACCTTTGCCTCCTTCTAACATGCTCAGAGCTCTCAAGTGCCCACGTCGATGTGTGTAGAGCTTGCCCGGTCTTTTCTTTTCATTCTAGAACTGTCTTCCTTATTCTGTAAAGTGTAAAGGGATCAAGACCTCTACAAATCAAAAAACTCAAAAATAAAATACGAAACCTGTGAGCTGTGCATTCGCCCACTGCTCATCTTTGATTAAAAACTGTTACTTATAGAAAACCCCGTCCTATTGGCTTTGCCAACACCTGTTTTTATTACCTGCCGTTATTTTACAAATGAAAAGGACCCTGGGTTGGATTCGTTCTGTTTTACCTTTTTAGGGAATCAAGGTAGCTTTCGAGTTGTACCAGGTATGAGAAAGACCGATAAGCGCCCGCCGTGTTGGGGGCATGGGGTGGCACCCTAGTAGCGCTGGGCTGTGGCCGGGTACCGATCCTAGTTGCTCCCTCCCCGCACAGACAGCTCGGATGGGTGCCCGGCAGCTCTAGATGCCCCCGTCTGTCACCCGCAGATGCCCCAGTCCTGCCCCCGCCACCGCCATGTTGTGCGCTCCCAGTGTGAAAACCTGATTGAGATATGTCATCGCTATGTGCCAGTGCTTATGAAAACAAGACGCTGTGGCCTAGCATTATTCGTCTCCAGTAACCTTCCTTGCTTTGCTTCGGAGTGCATGTCTGCAATTTTACCGGAATCATGACCGGGACCAGCAATGATTAACTTCTACTGCAAGCAAGGCCTTCACAAGGCGCTCGAAGCGTTGCAACTTTATGAATTTCAAATTGTGGTGAAGCTGCCGCTGTTTCACAACAATGGGTTTATTAGTAATACTATCTAGTGTTCCCTCCAAGAGACAACGTTCCTTATGAAAAGGGACTGTGTTATGACCCTTCTTCCTTATTTTTTCTCGAATGTGCATAGTTCACGGTCAAAAACCCAGGCTTCAAAATAAATGGAGATTCAACAATAAAATGCCTGCTCTGCTTCGATAGCTAAACACACACCTCACTCCACCCCCAAAAAGAGAAACGAGATTATAAGTTTTTGCATTTGCCGGATTCAGGGTTCTATATAAATAGACCCCTTTTCTATCTGATCTCTTCTGACAGCAGAGGGCTGTGGACTGGAGAGAACACCAGAGGGGTATTAATGAGAGATGATCAAGTGGCGACCTAAGAGGGCACAAAAGGGGGCCTACTGTGGGTGATGGTTGAGTGCAGACCAGAGAGGAGGTACCAGACGGCTTTCCAAAGGTGATGGTCCAGTGGATTCCTGGGAGGCCACACACCAGACGGGCATTACATGAGTGATGATTGAGTGCAGACCAGAGAGGACACACAGGAGTGGCATTGTATGGTTGAATGCCCAATGCTGACCCGAAATTACATGCCATAGGGCATTCTAGGGTGTTCGTCCAGAGCATGCACTAAGGGGGCAGTTTGTGAGGGATGGTCTAGTGAATATCTGATGGGCCAATCAAGATGGGAATTTTAGGGATGGTAGTGCAGTGCAGACCAGAGCTGAGAAGCAAATGTGGCAATTCTAGCTTTGTGGAGTGGTAGTTCCTCTGATTTTTTTCAATTGTTTTCTGAGGGAGAACACTCCCAAATCTCCCTAATGTCCATCACCTTTACTCACTATGCTTGATCACTAAGTCAAACTTGCCCCCAACATTTATGCCCCACCACTTTGAAAAGTCACCAGCCACCACTGTGCATACCCTGCATTTCAAGAGATGGAATATGTGAAAGGCCATGTGTAGGAGTGCAAATCAGCCTTCAGAACCCATGTGCTGAGTTTCCCCTCTTCACAGAGCTGTAACGTCATCCAACAATGCTAATGATCCTTCACTGGGCCCTCCAGAGCCCAGTGCTAATGTCTCCATTCACTCTGAGTTCTCCACAGTACTGATGTACTTCTTCTCTGAAATCCCTGCAAGCCAATCTATAAGTCTTTTATACCCCTGCCCCTGGGCTGACATGCCCCTCACTGAACCTAGCCTTCTACACTCTAACTCCAGTGCTGACACTGGCTCGCTAGTGAGAGCAGACTGATTCTCGGAACTCTATTTCACAATAGTATGCCTGGCTATTCATTCTCATGACACTAACAAAAGCGTACAGCTAAAAGTTACACCTTGAGGAACTGTTACCCAACTCATTGGTGCTCAGTTTATCGACCTCAGAAGGATGAAAGGCTTGCCTTACATCCCGAGCCCGAAATTCTCCTTAATCCGGCTCACTATTCCAAGAATAGAGCTCTCCCCAACCTGCCCTCTGCAGGTCTGGTGCTGCCAAAAGACACTGAAACTCTTCCCAAGACCACACACATGCGTCCTCTCCCTACCCCCTCTGCGATGCCCTTGAGTATGGAGGACTCCGAAGAGTGAAGGGAAAGTAGTGCATGGGCGAGATGCTGCTGGCAGTGGGAGAAAGGGGTAACAGAGTGAGGCGGGGGGGCTGAGCCGAGGGCACCCTCAGGAGAGAGGCTGGGACCAGAGACTCAGTAGTGGATTAGACATATTAGGGGTGCTCTAAGCTGGGCCTGCCTTATCAGACCTACTCAACTATTGCCTTGTGGCCTTAAATACTCCACAGCTGTCTTTATTCGCTCTTCAGTGATATCAGCTAAAAGCAGGAATGGGGAAGGAATCTGGAGTTCTTGACTGACATGGATTAGATTCCTGTTCCTCTAGGCGACTGCTTTGGGAAACATGATTTAGTTTCCAGGCAAAACACTAATTTTTCAACATTGATTGATCACACCTCCCGACCCCTTCCAAACAGAGGCACACAGCACAAACCAGTCTTGGAGCTGTGCTTTTCCTGCCCTAGCTTCGGCTGCCGACAGAAGTGCAGGGCCTGACCTAGATCAACACCAAGAACAGTGATATTTTTACATTAAGATCAAAACAGTTATTCAATTTTAAATAATTGTTTTTTTATATATTTTGTTTAAAAAAATCATATATTCAAAGAATTCACATATCAATTAAGGGGGCACTATTAAACCCTTTGCAAAGTGTTTAAGTGCATTTTGTTTAAAAAAAAAAAAGCCAACTGACTTATTAATGGCAATGAGACTAGACAAATCTTTAAAAAGCAGCACTATGAAACATTGAGCTCATGGTGTATATATGGTGTGTCTCCACGATGAGCAACACACTACTTCCATAGCGCCTGTGGTGGCGCACATGCGACAATCTTTTTTAGCGATCCCCAATGACCTCCTTTTCCATGGATTCCCTCACTCCCACCCTCCAACAGTGCAGTAGCGGCCCGTGGTGGGAGTGCTGCCGGGCGGTGACGTGGGGAGGGGCAGGGTGGGGGGTAGTAAACTACGGAATACGGCGGCACAGAGGTAAAGTAAACAAAAAAATAAATAAAACGAATTTCGCATTTGGCGATGCAGCGCGCGCAACGAAATTCGTTTTATTTATTTTTTTGTCTACTTACCTCTGTGCCGCCGTATTCCGGAGTTTACTACCCCCCACCCTGCCCCTCCACCACCCCACGTCACCGCCCGGCAGCACTCCCACCACGGGCCGCTACTGCAACAGTGTACTTCATCTCTCAAGTGCCCCTCTCTCACACACCATTAATTTGTTGTATAGCACTACTCATACCAGTGAAGGGTGTCAGAGCACTTTATGTCAGACATGTACATTATACAGAGACAAAGAATCATATGTGTGTAAATCAGTCTATAGAAAATGTTACATAAGACAAAGAGGATTAAAGGATATAGGAATCACATGTCATCGATACTAGTAGGCAGTATATTTTAGGAGTGTTTAGTTTGGAGAAGCATACACTCAGGATTTAAAACGTACACCAGTGGTTGGGATTGGCCCCAGAGTTTGGGGTTAGCATTACTAATAAGACTCTATTTCTAGCCAAACAAACCCTTTTAGCAACATTAGGATAATGAAAGCCTGAGAAAAAAGCATAAAGTTCTAACCTATACAATGCAGTTTGCATGCAGCTCTTTGATAACAATTCATAGGTCACTGTGCTATATTAGGATTGTGACTTATGAATTGCAAGTAACAAAAGGATCTCTGTGACAAAAGCAGTAACCACTTGAACTATCCACATAAATACAGTTCTGTGATTTGTATGGTACACGTTCTTTGCAGCAGGCATATTAACCCTCTACACTACTTTATGAAAAGTCAAAACTGCCACTAGACAAAGATCCATCTCTCTCCAACAGGAACATTAATCAGCAGAGACGTTTTGACATTTTACTGTTGCCTGAAAACTGCTGAACACACAGCACAACCCTAAAACCAGACTTGCTCAACAGGCATCCTGATGTCAGGTATTTGAAGGAGCTCTCGTATGCGATAATGAACGAACAAGAGGCTCGGTAAGAAAGTATTTGGCAAGTCTTTAAAAAAAATAATCCAATTCAAAGCACTTATTTCAAACTGCCTCCTGAAATGCAGCATTCTTAGTTGAAGTAGCAGCCCGTTTGTCTTCGGTGCATGTCCTGGGCCTCCTGCAGCAGAGCCTGCCGCACAAGAAAGAGTTTTCTCACCTGTCGAAAGGGACAATAAAAGTTCATTTCCTTGACGCCATGCAGCAGGTGTGAAAACACTTGCAGCGATGCGACGGCAAAGTGTCGTCCTTTTATTGTCCCTTTTGTTCCTGGAAGTGGCCAGGTCGCTCCCAGAGACAGTCTGGGTGCAGGAAGAGGCAAGGCTGCGCACGCGAGCAATCGTGTAGCCTAAAGGGAACATAGGTTAGCCCCCATAATCAAGCCAATCTCCTTCCCTGCGAAATCCCACACTTCTCTCTAACCAATTCTTTCACATCCAAGTGTAAATCTTCCTTGGTAAGGACATGATATAATATGACTACAGACTCTTATGCCTGCAATTTAAATTCAATAAAGTAAAAAGGTAAAGTTGCCAACAAGGGATTCATTCAAGAATAATTAATCAAAATGACTTTATCTTAATCTCAGTGCCATCTAATGATACTCAATGGGATACCTCAAGTTAATTCAAAAAAGAGAAAAGATTTTTTTTATAAAACACAACATATACAGTCAGTGGGTGTATCTAAAAAGGTAGTTAATTTTATATTCAAACAATTAGAAATGGGGGTACAGAAAAAACAACAATTAAATCAACAAACATACATTGACAACAGAGAACATATATATTACACATACAAAAATATCTTGGTTCTCGATGAATAAAATCCATCTTCATTAGAGTAAACCTGTGAGTTTGTCCACTGTATAGGGTTCAGAACTCAAATCAAAACAATTGACAGTAAATATAACAAGAAGAATGGATTAGGCGCCGACTTTTCGGTGTCTGTCATATCCAATCAGTGAGACCATCTTCAGGACGAAGGAGAGTCGTGTGTGATTTCTTGACCCCTAATAAATATAAATCAATTGACCTCTCAACGCAGAGAGGAAGAATAAATATCTTGTTTTAAAAACGTCATGGCATCCATGTTACGGTCAATGTGGAGATCTAAACTAATTAGAAATCCGGCTTTCTAATTAGTTTAGATCTCCCACTTTGACCATCGACGCCTAATCCTAATACATTAAGAACGAAGATATTTTTAAGATATAGTCATTTTGATTAATTATTCTTGAATGAATCCCTTGTTGGCAACTTTACCTTTTTACTTTATTACCCTAGCCTACAAAGGTTGTTTGGGTTGCCCTTTACCGTGCTATGCAATTTAAATTTGTCATCAGCTGCCTGAGTCTCTAACCCTACTCTGTCTGGTGTGCAATATATTACACAATTAAGTTTGCAGAACAGCTCTCTCCCAAACAAGTTCACGGGGCTTGAATCAAATATGACATATCGGTGATGCTCTTTCATGGTCCCAATTTTTAGTGGGACTGAAACCTGATTAGTGTGCTGCTGGTTTGTGATGCCAATGACTTTGACTTCTCTTCCCAAGACGGGTAGGTTTGGGACCTCAACCATCCTAACGGTTGATTGAGTAGCTCTGGTGTCTATAAGAAAGGATACAGGATGTCTATTAACCTCTCCTTCCATACATGTGCCGCTCTGGTCCACTTCCAAGACTGCGCCATGCACACACTCTTTATCTCCACTCAGGCACCGTCATTGGGCCTGTTCAGATTCCACCGAGCTTCCAAACATAATGGAAATTGGGGAAGTCTAAAATGTGAATGGATTCTGCTGTTTTCTGACGCCAGGTTGGAAATTAGGGTTTTCGCCTTGCATCTGTATGGGCACAAGTGGATTTTGAAGTATTACTGGTCTCTAAGTTTTCAGATTTATCATAGGAGGCCTTGGTACCGGAGGAATTTCTTCTTGCATCATGGGATTGGGTACTTGGGCATCAATAATTGCTTGGTCGGCATTGCATCAACACTCCGCTTCCAATTCTTGTTGCAAATATGACAGGGGGCGACTTTCTTCAGAGCGCTTCTACTTGTTCTTCACTTACCTCCCTGTCTCCTTCCCATCCCTTGGGCATTTCATCCTTAGGGCATATAGACTCCCTGCATGTTAATTCATATACTCGTATCAAGGTCTAGCTCTGGGCTATGCATATTTATTCCTCTTACAAGTCCATTCTTTGCTAACTTGGTTTGGGTGACTATGAATTTCTCTTTCAGTCCCCTTTATTTGGCATCTAAAGTGTCACTGCGATATTTTGGATACTGCAGTATCTTGTCTTTGGGCCTTTTTTGCCAACAAAGAATGCCCTGTACTGTCTGATTTCTGGTTGCAGCCCGTTTATAAAGGAAGTGAGATATTTTCCTATGTTGTCTCCAAGGGGGTTGTTCATACCACGATGCTCCCTGTACACCTGCATTAATCTATCAAAGTAAGAATGTACAGACTCCTTGGGTTTGAGTAGTTCTGAAAATCGTTTTTGAGGTGGCAATGACTGCGTCATATTTGGTCTTTACCAATGGTGATGGGGCATTTGTGTTTGCTACTCTAGGGGGGTTTTGCTTGGGCCAATCTACAGCTGTCTTACATCTGGCCACAGATCCTTTGGGATTGCTGCTTCGAAAAGCAAATCCAAGTCCTCCTCTAGGACCTTCGAAATTGTCACTATCTGATCTATTTGAGTGTACCATTTGTCAGGGTTTTCCCTCAACTTCGAGAGAGCGTTCATGAAATGGAAGAGACATCCGTTCGAGACCATGGGACATGTACGGAAGCTCCTCCCTGGACTTCACTCAAAGGATATTCCTTTACTACACCCTCTGTGACTTCTTAATCTCCATCCCCTGGGGATTCCTTCTTCCATTTTGCCTTAAACACTTCCTTCTTGGGCCATAATTCCCTAAATTTCTCCACATCGCTCCACTCCTTGGTGTTCTCAATCAGTTCCCTTACATGTGTTTTCAATCCCTTCGGCTTTATTGACCACAAGTTCCTATCGTTCATCATCATCCTGACATTCTTTCTCAGTTTTTTTCTTTGCGTCATGGCAAACCCAGTAGCAGCTGCTACCGAACAAGGGTAGTGGGGCGGGCGGGAAGGAGAGATGGAGAGAAGTGGGGGGAAATAATACAAAAAAAATAGCACTTACCTTAATACCGCAGATTGCCAGCCATCTCCTCTTCTTTCTCCATCCTCCTTTCTGCACTCAAGAGGAAGCACACAGCCTACAAGAATCCCCTGACCAATCACAACGCTGCCTTACAGCAGCGTTGTGATTGGTCTGAGCGCCGTGGTTCGCCGCTCAGAAAGGCTGGACATGTTCTCCACCCAGGCTATAATGCAGCCTGGGTGGAGAACATGCAAAGTGCACATGACGGTTTGGCCGGCCCGAGCCGGCCGGCCAAACCCTTATGTGCACTTAAGGTGCTGCCACCACTCCTCCCCCTGTGACGCGGGGAGCACAGCCCCGTCTGCTCGGCTTCAACTGCAAGCTGAATACAAAAAACAAAATGATAATAACGGAACATTATTATCATTTTATTTTTTGTATTCAGCTTGCAGTTGAAGCAGTGGGGCGATGCGGAGGAACCGCCGCTGGGCAAACCTACAGTCATCTGCCACCCTTTCCATCTTCGCATAAGCTTCTTGGCCCCTCTCACAGCCTCTTTACTCAGATAAAGCAATTCATTCTCACTGTAGTGTCCTAAGAAGTCGAAGCCCACATTACCTTTTTATCATTTTTTCGAACTCAATTTTTAATTGGGCAATATTTAATCTTTGAGGGGTCTATTCTCTAGACTGTAGGGTGGGACCTGGAGTTGCAACTGTTGTAGTTACTCCAATGACGGAGGTTCTGGAGCTCTCTCCTTGTGGAGTTCCAGGATCTAATATACTGGATGCATCTATGTTGGAACTGGTACTTTCTGGTTGGCTGAGGCGGTGCCCAAGCCAGGCAGAACCTACCACTCCTGTCATGGTTAGGTGATTACACTCACTGTATAACCTGTGCTCACCCTTGGGTAGCTTTGCACTGACCAATCAGGCTTATCACAGGAGCAATGTGTAAAGCATTGGCACAGTACTCTCACACAATAAATGCATTGACCGTCACAAAAGAAGCTTCACACTAGGGGGCACATGCATCAAGGGATTTTGCGATCGCAAACAGTGCGATTCGCAAAAATAGGCCGTTTGCGATCGCAAAATGGCCTATTGCGATGCATGAAAGTCTTTGGGATGCGCAATTTCGGTAATCGCTATTTTTAGCGATTTCCCAAATTGCGATTGCATTTAAGGAATCGCAATCTGCGATTCCTTAATTGCAATGCAAGAAGCACTTTGAAATAGCAATTTCGCTATTTGGGGCCGCAAATTACCGAAAATTAAACTGGTCGGTAATTTGCAAAAACTTTGAAAAATGCACTAAAGTGCATTTTTCAAAGTCTCATGTTACACACACACATGCCCTTGGGGCATGTGTGTGCGCAACATGGGTGCACATCGCAATTTCAGGGGTGCAACAGGGTGTCCTTTTGACACCCTTGCACCCTTGAAATTGCATGCGCAATTTGCGAGTACCTATTGGTACTCGCAAATTGCGCATGCAATTTCCCATTCATTCCTATGGGCCTGTAGGCCCATAGGAATGAATAGAAGCCATTCCTTAATTGCGACTCGCAATTTGCGAGTCGCAATTAAGGAATGTTTAGGAATTGCTATTTTTATAGCGATTCCTACATGCATTGGCTTTTGCGAGTCCTTAATTGCGATTCCTTAATAATCGCAATTAAGGACTCGCAAAAGCATATCTTGATGCATGTGCCCCTAGGTGTATGTAAAATAAGCTTGTATTCAACACACTCGTTAATTAACACAACATGCACATCATGTATTTCTGGGCATAAATTACACTTGGAAATATTACTAGCAGTACTAGGCCCAACAGTGTTAAAATGACATCAGTAATATGCACACTTGGGAAAAATCCTATTCTACCTCTGCACCCTTATGCGGCACGATACGTTGTCAGATCTGGGCCCACCCTGGCAAATAACACAATTCAAATAAACACATTTCTAGGGTGCACCCCAGGTCTCAATGATATCAGAAATGTATACACACATGAATTATTACACTTTTCAGCAGCACCGTGGGCCAAGGCCACATGGGTAAAACCAATTTCAAAACGGTGTATTTGTTAGGTAATGAAACAACCAAGTAAAACAACACTGCTGTGCGGTGCAACTATTAGAGGTAGCACACTCTCCCACACTCACACAGCACCATAACGTGGTGCACAGGATATCGGCAAGTCCGTAAGAAGCACACTCGCACACATGCACTCGGCACCATAATGCGGTGCAAATGATATTCGGCAGGTCAGTTGATAATATGAATGAGGACCCCCTGGCACAATCCCTCCCATACCCCTCAGTTACTCCTCCCCACTACCCTGCCCACAGGTTAGAGTCAAAACCCCCCACCCCTTACTATACCAGTTTAAGGCCGGAGTCACACTTAGTCAGTGGCCCAGGGAAGAAGGCTGGAGTAACTATCAGGGTAACCAGGTATCAGTCGACAAATGGGGGTGTTGGCTAGCACTCGGGAAGTTCACCCACTTTATGCAGAGCAGAAACAGGCTAAAGGCTGTCCCAGTTCAATCAAGAGGTCCCTCAAATCACCTTTCAGCACCAGCCTAGTTCTGCAAGGCACAGGGGGGTCACGCAGTCTCTCGACCCACTTCTGATTGCTCTTGGAAGTGTTCCTCAGCCCAGTCACTTACTCTCACCACCCAGATCCGATCCGGTCGGTGCTTCCTGGCAACACAAAGTCGTTGGGTCGGGTGAGGAGAGGGCGTTGATTTGCTGCACTGAGGGCAAGACGGAACACTCAGTGAGTGGGGGATGCAGCTGTCCCTGCACCCCACGGGAAGTGATACACAATGTCTGGTGGGCATTGATACGAGTTGCAACAGACAATCCAGTCACAATGAACCATGAGTCGGGTTTTCTATACCTCCCTGGAAATGAGGCACAACATCTGATGCGCGATGATATGACTTGTACCCGACAATCGGATTACAATCAACCCACAATCGGGTTCACCGTACCTCCCTGGAATGAGGCACAATGTCTGGTGCGTGCTGATACGAGTCGCACCAGACAATCCAGTCCCACACACACATTCGCAAGTTTAGTAGTGCAGTACGAGGTAGAATGAGGCACTACTATGGATGCGCCTTCCCTCCGAGGGTCGCAACCTGTGAATCGGACACCGCACGCAATGAGCATGCAGTCGGCTCGTCGCACGAGAGAAATGCGTCGTTGGCTACGAAGCGGACCACACTGAGTCCCGCAACCGGTGAACCCGCTCACCACCAACGAGACGCTTGTGCTTGCTGAGGCCCCATGATGCAGGGGCCACACTCCTTAGATACGGGCACAGTTTAGGGGCTCCGCACAAGGCAATCATGTCTCCAGGCACAATATTTAGTTCCACGCTCATACCGCGCTGCTGTCAGGATCCAGCAGATAAAGTAGGCGTTTTAGAGGGCACAGCTCTGCGGGTGAAACACTTAGATGTTGGAGGCCCCTCACTGAAGGTCTTTGATGTCCCTGAGACCTCCACACAGAACAGGGGGAAAGCCAACAAGCCCTTGGAGAGCACACTTCAGGGCGCCACAAAGCAGCATGTAGTGAGCCCAGGCCAGCCTCTATTCAGGCAGGATGCACAGTCCCTTCCAATGGCAGTCTCCTTGTGCACGACAGATTCCTCTGGCAGGGCTTACCACGCAGTCCTGGATGTCTGGTCCCACGTCCCCACAAGTGTATCTCTGCCCTGGTGAAGTATGGCACCAGTAGTTAGACTGTAGAGTGCCTTTGAAGTTGAGGGTGGTTCAGAGGCTTCCCCTTTGAACCACAGATGTCTCCCCTAAATTTCAGTCCTGACTGCCAGGAGTACTTGGAATGCAGATCTTAATCTTTAGTGGGGCCATGATCTGGCTTCCCAGAGGCCAAGTGTCAAAACCTCTCCCCCCAACCTATCCAGCCAACTCCTCAAATGGCAGAGGTCTGTTGTTCCAGTTGCATGCCCAATGTTTATGGCTGTCTCTGGGGAATTCATGGATGTGCTCCCCCAGCCTCCAGTGTGGACTGGAATTGAACTAAAAGGCACACACAAGAGTTTAGTGCAGAGAAATGTCCACTTTCTAGAAGCGGCATTTCTAAGCTATTAATGACAAATCCACCTTTACCACAAGGGAGGATTTGTCATTGTGAATCCAATGATAGTAAACACCAGGAGGGCGCTCCATTATAGCCTAAAGTAATCTCAGCCATTCCCCCATGTTAACCTATGGGGAGAGCTAACCTCATAGGTAATGAAAACACCAACGGGGGTTCTTCACTACCTGGGCCGGGAACCAACATGTGTACCTGCCTTGCCTTTCACCTGCCACTTTGCTCCATCCCCACCCCAGAACTCACCCCAGGTAGTTAGTGAAAAGCACCCTTAGCATTGGCCAATGATTTAGACAGGCCAACCTAAGCAAAAATGCAAATGCGCACACCCAGGCCTGCAATGGCAGGCTTGAGACATGTTTGAAAGGCTATTCTTGTGGGTGGCACAATCAGTGCTGCGGCCCACTAATAGCCAGTGCAGTACCTGCTCTGGGTATGTGGTATACTTTTTTACAGGATACTCACAGGCATAGCACCTAAACCTATCAGGTAAGCACCACTTCCTAGCATGGGTAGGAAGGGTGCACGCACCTTCATGCTGCATTACAGTGGGAAAGTACCCAGAGTCCTAAGGCCACAGAAAGAGAATCAGCAAAAACCATGAGGAAAAAGCAAAGAAGGTTAGGGAACTACTGCCTCCAGAATATCAGGTCTAACAATCTACCATATGCAGGAGAATGCTCGAAGATGGGTGACATTGAGGCGTGCTAGACTGCTACTTAACTGAAGTAACAAGTGTTGATGTCGGGACAGTGAATAACACTGTAGTCTTAGTATAACTTGGGGGTGCGCTGGCCTCAGAAGAGGGTATGGAGACAAATTAGTTCCCTGCTGTGTCACAGCTGTAGCATCTGTTGCGAGTGCTACATGATATGGGGGTGGTCTTATTCTTTGGAGCTCATCTATAAAGGTGTCCTCCTCCTCACTCTCTGCTGCTGTCTCCTCCCTGGGTTTCTTGTTAGTAATAGGTTTCTCCTTCCCTATGCCCTCGCTAACTATCAGTGGGTAAGCTCCTATTGTCTCATTCACATCCTCTCTCCATCTCCTCTGCCTCTCGTCATCCTGTACGCATATCCAAGAGTAAGTCTTCTTACGGACCTTCAGTAGAAATTTCTATCTTTTTGTTTGCAACCTGTTCCCAGAGATACAATGCCTCAAATCATGTGGGTCTAGTCTGGTGTTCTAAATCATACATTCTTCTTCTCAGATTTCCAATTCTAAGCATGTAGAATTTGCTACTGTGAGAAGTTGGCCTGGTATATGCTGTTCACTAATTAAAGTGGACACCTTGCACCAGGGCAAATCGACTCTTATGGTAGATAGGTTTAAGACAACCTTTTAAAGAAAGCTATCCTAGTGGTAGCTGTGGAGAGCAGCCTTCAGGCTAAGTCTCGGAGGAATGTAAAGCAGCTTGTTTTACCATATAATCTCTTGAATCACCAAATGAAAAGACACCACACAGGTATATATATCAAATATATATGTATTTATTTCTAAATAACTCTCTACTAATCTCTTTATGAGATTAGAAGACAAACATATGCACAAATCAACGTTTCACAATAAGTTAAGCACAAAATATGGCTGGGGCCCTAGGGGCGTACTCAGACCATATACTAAGTAAGAGACTTAGAAACAACGACTTGCAGGGAGACAAGGCCTAGGGCCTTCAGAAGTGCTGGGGCCTCACAAAACCACCCAAGGCAGGTAAGTAAAGGACCCACGGGGGACGCGTGCAGTGTGGATACACAGGCGCGAATCGCCGTTAACTTCAATGGGGCAAGTCGCGGTTGGAAATAAAGAGTTTTAGGATACTTCGGGAGAACCTACAAGCAAGTCACTTACAGGGTAAGTAGTTCTAGGGCCCACACCCACAGGAGCACCGTAGTGCTGGAGTTACCTCACCCAGGGAAGCCGGGTGCACAGGTGTCCTTTGGTGTCGGGTCGCGGCGTCGTTTTCAATGGCGAACAAAGAAGACTTGCTGCTTGCGGGAGCTGAAGAAGTGTCCGGTGGAATCCAAGCCTGGATTCTGAAGAAGGATGACCTGAAAGCAGAGGGGACAGTGTTCAAAGTCACTTGGCAGTGACCCGGGGCAAGGAAGATGGATGCCCACCGTCGTCGGTCGCTTCCAGGTCGGTTGCAGGTGCCTTGACTCTTCAGCCACGTGGTCCAGGAGGCGTCGACGACGACCAGGAGCTGGATTCGGTGTGTCCCTCGACGTCTGCAGCTGACTGCGGTGTCGGCAACTCGATCGGAGCCAACAAGCCTTGGCAGCCGCAAGTCTCGGGGAGATGAAGAAAAGTCGATGGCGCAGACCAGCAAGGTCTGAGGGACTCACCCAGCGAGGGTAAGTCAGGGCAGGCCTGGAGCAACCAGGGGAGCCCTTTGGTTTGGTTAAGAAGTCTTCTGGGGACCCACAAGCCAGCGGGCAAGGGATCGCGAAGACACCTCGGGCGGAATCACTCAACCGGGACCCACGGTCACTCGGGACGGTGTAGGCCTCTGATCTTCGGAGGGATTCCTGCTGGAGGTCGGGACCACACGTGGTCCAAAGCACAGGTTCGTAGAACGTTGTGAAGGAGTTGCACTCGACAATAGTGCACGGTACCCAGGGGTCGCGGTTCCTCGTTACTCGTGGGGTCCACTTGCCTCAGCTTCGCTGGGGATTCACGATGGCCTGGGAGAGGTCAGGAAATCCACTTCTTGGGCTGCAGGGACTTCGGACTCCGGCGGGAGCGGCGTAGTGTGCGACCGTCGTTGTCGTTTTTGGTGCCTGCCAAGCAGGGGAGTCACTCCTTGACTCCAAGGGAGATTCTTCTGTCTTCCAAAGGTAGTGGAACGTCGAAGGGCCAGGATTCTTCTGTAGAGCGTCGTCCAGGGGTTATCTGCTTTGCAATGGCAAGGTTCCCCCTCTTATACTAAAAAGAGGGGATGGACTAGCTCTATGACCCCACCTATGGGAGGGTCAAGGGAGGGGTGGCTACACCCACTTCCCTTTGTCCAGTTTCGCGCCAGAGCAGGGGCAGGTAGCCCCTGAGCTGGTTTGAACTGGCATATGCACAGAGGAGCCTTCTGCTCCCCCAGTGCAGGACTTCAAAGCACTCTAAGAGTGCACCCACCCAGCCCCAATACACTAAACCCTGTCTGGAAGGTGGTTACACCTCCCTGTGACAGGATGCCTATTGTTGGGCTTCCTCCACTGCGAGTTTCGGTCATCAGCAGGAGGGCAGCCCAGTGTCTGTGACTGGTGGCATCCATTTTGTGATGCCAGGGCTCTTTAGGATTCTACCGCGTTTCCACAGCAGGTACATGTCTTATCCCTCTAGAAGGGTGGAATGCTACCCCCGCCGCCAAGATTGGCGGGGGGGTAGTATTCCAAGATGTTTGACACCAAACACGACATGTTTTGATGCAGCCATTCCAAAGTTAGCATTTACCGCGAGGATATAATGCACTTAAATAGTATATGGTTTAACCGCATCCACAAACAGCACCAGAGAATGGACTCTGAGAACTGCAGAGGGGCCCTGCTCATGCAGAGGCACCCCCTCACATAGAAGCCAAGCACCCTGCCCTCAGGATTGATAGGGCCTGCCTTAGGGGTGACTGATAGGTTTATATGTGTGTGCAGGAGAGATATAGGAAACCTATATCTCAGTGAGGGGTGCTAGCACCACCTCACCCAGGCTGCAGTAGCAGGCCTGTGGTGTCAGATTTAGACTGCTTCCCAGGGGTGGCATAACATATGCTGCAGCCCCTGGGAGGCCTGTGAAGTACCTATGCCCTTGGCACCTAAGGTACCATATACTAGGGACTCATAAGGCACCACAGTATCCAATCACTAGTGCACCTAGAGTGCACTCCATGTCGTTTAGAGAGAACAGAGAGGCTGGGGCCCTGATTGGCAGGGACCCAGCCAGACTATAGCCAGAAACCAGTGCTAACATCAGAAAAAAAGTGGGGGCAACATAAGAGGCAGATCCTACTCTCCTACAGCTACTCAATGGAATCATAATTCCCCATATTTTGCCTTGTATTTGTGCCATTTGCTGAGCCACATGTATGTGATTAGCCCTTTCTTTGCCACCATTTCCCCAGCTGGTATGCCTTCGGGCAGAAATCTCTCTTCTTGATTTGAAACTTTCTGTTTTTTTGAAAAGGGATTTCCCATTTTTCCACAAGTCAACAATCACTCTTCATTCTGTTCTCAAGCACTCGTTATTCCATTTCAGTAAGCTCACGGTTTGTCTGCCAATATCAGCGCATCGCAGTCAAAGGTCAACCAATCACAGCGCGGCTGTCAGTGTTTTCCAGCCAATCCCTGAGCTGCACCGTCTGATGTAAGCAACTGAATACTGTCGGTCTCTCCTGAGCTCTTTCTTACTTTCTCACTATTAATGTTGCCCGGTTGGTCTTAACAGAAATTTCTACAATACGGAGAATACTATCTACTTACACACAACAGTAAACTCTTTACCTGCGGGTGCTGTACCCGACACGTTGTTGGACTGAAAATGTGGCTAGCTGACTCCTTCTAGCATTGTGTGAGTTAAGTTAGCATTTGCGGCACCATTTTGTATTCAGCCGCCATTTTGTGCCATGATCGAAATGAAGCTTCTGTCTCATATTGTCTGCCTCAGCAGAAAGCAGCCTCAATTGTTTCTCTTTATTATTCAAGGTTGAGCTTCACTGCACTAATGAATAGATCATTCTGTTTTTGCATGCCTTTCCTCGTAGATAGCCCTGCTCCCACTCTCAGAGAGACGGGCACGGACTGAGTAACCTTGAAGCTAAGATAGTGTGTTACCGGTCTCAGGATGGTAGCTCGTCCTTCTGTACCTCCTTTGTTCATCAGTGCCCAGGCTGGAAAATTCCAGTCTGGGCAGGTCTTAGGGGTGTTGGAAATGTATATCTGACTTTACCTTGTGGACGGGGGTCAGTCCCTCGGTAGCTTTCTAAGGAGGCTGGTCAGACCGGACTCCGCTTGAGTGCATACTAATAAATAACTTTGGTTTGTATTCTCTACTGTCTGACCGACTCTATATTTGTATGGAAGGCTGAGAGGTGGTCGCGAGTGACTCGGGTCACCCTAAGTGGGTCACTTCCATCAGTTGGCACCCAAACAGGGACCCCATCGGGTGAGTGACCCTTCCTTGCCCGCGGACGAGTGAGGGGGACGGGGCCACGTCGGGTCGGACGGGCGGACCGGGGATCCCTGCATGAGAGAGTTTAGTACTCGCAGCTGCCCCGTCTGTCTGACCGGGCGGTGCCTTGGCCAGCGGTCATCCCAGCTGGGGTCCTGAATGGCGATACCCTTGGATCTGACCGTTTGGTCCGAAGAGTCGGCAGTGGAGAATAACTTCGTTTGACCTGTGTGCACCAGGTCAGTATGCTTTGGTTTTGTTCTGTGGCCATGGCGCCACTTTGGTTTGTGTTTGGTATGGTCTGAGGATCGTTTTTGGACAAGCGCTTGAATTTTGTTTGAGTTCTTTGGGAACATGGTATTGTTCTGATCCGGATTTGGTGAGGTCTGCGGACCAACCTTGGTAAGATATTTGCAAATATCTGCTCGGCATAGATAGTGAAAACGTTTTCGTTTCAAGATGCCCTGTTTTAGTAGGCTATGTTATGTGAGTTGTCGTTGTTGTTCTACTGATGCTCGATTGGAGGAAAGGCAGCCTGCGCCTCCAGAGGGCACCCCGAACTTTGACATGTATGTCAAACATGGCCTTGGCTCATTATGTTTAGTACATTATGGCACAAATATACAAGGGAGAATGCCGGGTTGCAGTGGCCGTTAACAGGTACCTTTGATGAACAAAAACTGAATTTCCTGCAGGATAAATTGTTTGCAAAACGAAGTAGGCAGTCGATGTTTGATTATCTCCAAGTATGGCAGAAGGAAGCTAAGCAGAGGCGAATGAAAGCAGAAAATGAAGCCCGAAAAGGGAGAATGCCGACAATGACTCAGAAAGCAGTAGCGTACGATAGAGAGAAAGTAGAAAAAGGTATAGAGTGTGCTGATAGAAAGTTTCGATTGCAATGTGACAAATCCTATGTTGCCCGAGAGGAGGGCGATCCCTTTGTGGAGGAGTTGTTAGAGACTCGACCCCCACCCCTTTATGCACCACAGAAAATATATTCCGTTGTCCCACAGTCCCTGCCATCTGTTCTTCCTGTCCCTGTTGCTCCCATTCCTTCTACTGCCGACCAAATCGCTTTGGCCGCTGCACCCCCTGCCTCTTCTTTAGCCTCTCCTCCTCCAGTTACAATGACCGCTAGTCTCCCTGCTGCGCGGATCGTCACGGCATCACCCTCTCCAGCCCTGACAGTTACTACACAGCCATTAATAACTCTGGTACCCTCTCCTTCGGCTACTGTGTCTTCCCCGCTTCTCCATTCCCCGATCTTGCTGAGTATTGGGACGCCGGTGCGGTGCAAGGGAGCAATTGGGGCAGGTATTGATCCGATCTGATATGGGAGATGCAGAGAAAAAGATGGTAGCTAATCAGGCCGCCCAGTGGGCCCGAAATCCGATTTACAGTGTGGAGGATGTATGGAGTGTGTTGAAAGAATATGAGCCGTTCGTACAGCAACATGCCCTTAAGCACATGTCGGTTACTTTAATTGGATTGTGGGAACAGTGTTTCAATGGTGTAGCACCCCAGATTATTTATGATATCCGGGACCGTGTGTATGCTGCTGACATGGCCCCTAACAAAGTTTTTGGTAATGTTGCAGTGCTAGTTGGTTATCGAGGTAGGTTACTCCAGAAGAGCCCGACGACAGGTTCCCAGTTTCCGATGAGGGAAGTTCACCCCATTTATCACACTGAAATACCGGAGCTGCGTGATCAGCATGATGCTGTTGTCAGACAACGAGTAGAGGCTCGTTTTCAAGAGCAATGGGTTTACACTCCATGGAAAAGGAGTGTGGTTTTGTCCCTTAAGACTCAGTTCCCGATCCTAGAAAGAATCCTACTGCGTATTATAAAGAGTTGACGGAAGCTGCCTCATCGACAGTGATGACACTAGCAGATATTGAAATGTTCTTTGGTTTGTTAGTGCCAGTGGATATTTGGCGACAGGTGCATACGCAGGACCACGTTTTGGAATTGGGTGGTACCTGGGACGAGATTAGAGCATGGGACAAGGACAGGAAGCCGGGTGAGAAGCCCAAGGCTGAGATATTAGCTTTACCGGGCCGAATTATTACCTATATGCACTCCCTTATTCCACCGAGAAGAGTAGACTGGGACAAGTTAACGGCATGTCGTCAGAGGAAAGATGAAAGTGTGTCTGATTTTTTTCACGCGGTTCGAGGGTGTGCTTTGGGATTTTAGTGGGCAGGATTTATCAGTCGAGGGGGGTGTCCGGTTGTTCGTCAATAGATTTGTTACGAACTTATTCCCAGAGATTGCAGCTCGGTTGCAGGCTTCAGAGAGCACGTGGACAACATCCTCTCCTTCCGTTATATTGAGTATGGCACAGTATTATGAACACAGGGAAAATGAGGAGAAAGAGAAGGTGGAGAAGAAGCACAAGGAGTTGAAGAAGAAGGTGTTATTACAGCAGGCATCTAGGGGAAATGGTAGGGGACGTGGGGCTGGTCTGGCCCGGCAGCTTCCCCGTACTAGCAGGAACGCTGCGCCTGTAGGGCCGAATCAGTGCGCGTACTGCAAAGAGGAGGGGCACTGGCGTAGCGAGTGTCAGGTGTTGTTACAGAAAGTTGCGGCCCCTAGAGGACGGGGTTCTCATGGACGGGGTCATGGAGTAAGGGATCAGGATAGGGTTCAGGAAGGTGGGACATCGCAGGGTCGTTCTGACCAGAACTATTTCCATGATCCTCGAGGAAGACCGTATTATCATGATGATTATGATCTGGACGAGGTGACAGGGATGTCTCACAGCTAGGACAGCCAGGGACAGGGTGAGGGACCAGTCCAGATACCTGTAGATCAGTGCGGTCCTTATGTCACCGCAGATTTGCAAGGCTCAGTTAAGAAATTCTTAGTGGACACAGGTGCAATGAATAGCTCTGTTTCTCGTTCGCTGGTCCCCGGGGCAGCCCTGTCTGGCCAAAATAATGTTTCGGTAGGTTTTTCTGGTGTGCCAGTTGTGAGACCCATTTCTAAACCCCTTGCCTTGACTATTGGTCCCTTTACTGTGGATTCGCCATTTCTGTTGACGTCTAGTTGTGGGGAAAATTTGATGGGCTTGGATTTATTAAAGAGACTACATGCTACAATTTTTTGTTCCCCGGACGGTGTTTACATGACGATGGGCCCGAACGTTGGTAGCACTAAGCAGCGTCTGTCCAAAGATGCACCCCTCCCGGCTGAATTTAAGGATGTGCCGCACACGTTGTGGGCCACTGGGGATACAGATGTGGGACGTTGACGATCCCCCTGGTTTCCATTAAAGTTAAAGACAATGCTATTTTGCCTCGTATTCCCCAGTACAAAATACCACAAGCGGGGAGCGAGCTTTGCTGCGAATTATACAAGATCTCATTGAGTCAGGTGTTGTTGAAGAGACGACTGCGAATGTGTGTAATAGCCCTATTCTTACATTTCTAAAAACGGCTTCTTCAGACTCCCCGATGACCACCCAGATGTTTATCGTTTAGTGATTGATTTGCGTGCAGTTAATAAGATAGTGGTCCCTCAGTTCCCGGTTGTCCCTGATATTACCGCTCTTCTGACAATGATTCCTTCCTCTGCCAAATTCTTCTCTGTCATTGACTTGAAAAATGCATTCTTTAGCATTCCGATTCATCCTGATAGCCGACATCTGTTTGGTTTTACCCTAGCTGGCAGAAGCTTTAGATTCTGTTGAGCTCCTCAAGGCTATACAGAGAGTCTCAGTATATATAGTCAAGCCTTGAAAGCCCAATTGGACTCCCTTTCGCTTCCCCCAGGTAATGTCTTGCTGCAATACGTGGACGACTTTCTTATTGCTTATGACACTGAAGAAGGTTGTAGAAAAAGTACAGTTCAATTGTTACTGCATTTGGCGCACCATGGACATAAGGTGTCCCATTCTAAATTTCAGAATTGTCGACAGGAGGTCACCTATTAAGGTCACCTACTGTCGAAGGAGGGTAGGAGATTGACCCCAGAGCGTATTAGTGCTATTGTTAAAATGCCTATTCCTAAGTCTCAGAGGGACGTGCGCGCTTTTATTGGCATTACTTCTTATTGTCGGCATTGGATTGCTAACTATTCGTTACTAACAAAACCTTTGTTGGCACTAACCATTAAAGATGTGCATGAACCCTTGCCCTGGACGCATGAATGTCAGCAATCTTTTGAGCAATTGAAAGTTGCGCTTTGCTCTGCACCTGTGCTTGGTACGCCAGACTATGCAAAGCCATTCGTGCTGTATGTACACGAGACGGCCGAATGTGCGCTTTCTGTCTTAACACAGGCCTTTGGAGGTAAGCAGAGGCCGTCTGCTTATTTCTCAGCCTTGCTTGACCCTGTCGCAAGAGCCCTCCCAAGCTGTCTAAGAGAGGTCGCGGCTGTGGCCGTCTCTATCCGACAATCGGCGGGGCTCGTACTTGATACTGACCTCACAGTTATGGTCCCCCATGCTGTGGATACCCTTTTGAATATAAAATCCAAGACACAGCACCTCACGAGTGCACGTCTGACCGGTTATGAGCTAACTCTCTTTGCCCCGCATATCACGATCAAAAGATGTGCCACTCTGAACCCTGCCACGTTACTGCCCCTCCCTTCTGAGAGTGAAGAAATAGACATACATGACTGTCTTTTTCGGACAGAGGAAGAGACGAAGGGACGGGTAGACCTGACTGATGTTCCCTTATCTGACCCCCAAGGGGAACTATATGTCGATGGCTCTTGTTTTAAATTACCAGATGGCACCACCACTGCAGCATACGCTCTCACCACACTGCATACGGTAGTTGAAACATCACGAGTTCCCTATCAGTCTGCTCAGGCAGCTGAACTAGTCGCCCTTATTAGAGCCTGTGAAGTGAGCGAGGGACTGGCTGTTAATATTTATACTGACAGCCAGTATGCCTTCAAGGTTGCCCATAATTTTGGGCGGCTCTGAGCAGAGAGAGGGTTTCTCACTTCCCATGGGACATGCATCCAGAATGGCCCCCTTATACATAGGCTCCTGTCTGCCCTGACACTCCCTAAGAAATTAGTCATAATAAAGTGCAGCGCCCACAAGGCAGTCACTGATGATGTGGGTAGGGGGAATGCGTTTGCAGATCAGATAGCTAAGGAGACAGCCCGAACTAAGATGAAAAAGATGTTTGTGGCGAGTCCTGCTAGGTGGGTGCCCGAAGTCACTATGTTTGAGGACACACTGGACAGTGTAAAGGAGATTCAAAGCGAGGCAACAATTGAGGAGTTAGCAGTCTGGCAGGAGAGTGCAGCACGTTTAGACGAGGTGGGTGTTGGCTGGATAAGTCAGGGAAACAGAGATGGATGCTACCGGATGCCTATGTCCTCCCTGTAGTCACTATGGCCCACGGGCCAGCTCATATCAGTGCCAAGGGCATATGCAAACTGCTAGACCCCGTATGGCAGAATGACAATATTCCCAAGGTTGCTGCTCACTTGGTGAAGTACTGTATGGTATGCATGATGTACAACCCTGGAAAAGGCACCCCCACCTCTCCTGGTAATTTTGCACTGCCTTCCTTCCCTTTCGAGGTCCTTCAGGTGGACTTTATCGAAATGGAACGAGTCCACAATCTGAAATATGTGTAAGTAGTTGTTTGTGCATTCAGTAAATGGGTTGAGGCTTACCCCACTAAAGAGAACACAGCCATGGCAATGGCGAAGGTACTCCTAAAGGAGTTCTTCCCACGTTTTGGTTTGCCCCGTTTGATTTGGAGTGATAACGGAAGTCACTTCAATTCAAAAGTTATCCAGCTGGTGTGCGACGGCTTGCACATCAAGCAGAAATTTCATGCTGCAAATCACCCTGAGTCAGCAGGCGTGGTTGAGAAGTACAATGGTACTCTCAAACTGAAATTGGCAAAGATTCGAGAGAGCACAGGATTGCAGTGACCAGGTGCTTTCCCATTAGCCCTTTTGTCTACAAGAACAACGGCTCACTCTAGGACAGGATTGTCACTGTATGAGGTCGTGTTCAGACGCCCGGTGAATGTCTGGGGCGTCCTCGCAGATTCTCTGAAATTGAATACCCTTTCTTAGTGGATTACTTGTATGAGTTGACTAAAAGTTTGCGTTCTATTCACCAACAGGTCCATGAGGCCTTGCCATCAGCACCCGAGGGACCCGGGCACGATATTCGGCCTGGCGACTTTGTCCTGACCAGACACTTCCAGAGGAAAGGCAGTTTGGAGCCACGCTGGAAGGGGCCCACACAGGTCCTTCTCGCTACTCGCTCAGCTGTGAAGGTGGCCGGCCGGAAGAACTGGATACACTCCAACCACTGTCGTAAGGTGCCCCTCCCTTTACCTTACGATCAGTGGGTGCTGGATGGAGTTGGCGATTCTGAAACAGAGCAAGTGCCCGGTTTTGTTCCTTTCTCGGATGCCCGGCTGACGTGGGCACACTCAGAGGAGGAGAGCAACGCAGTCTTGAACGAGGCAGTGCCACCTGAGATCAAAGCCATCCAGGAGCCCCAGCCTGCTGGCCCATCTGTAATTGAGCCCCAGTCCATTGGCCCCTCTGTGTCTGAGCCCCTGTTTGCAGACCCCTCTGTCCCTGGAACAGTGCACCAAAGGAGAAGTCAGACTAGTAGGGATGGACTGCGAGGAAAAAGAATAGGGTGTACCTTGCCTGTGGTACCAACAGTAGTATAGGGAAAGGGAGATTGGTGCATTGTTCAGACATTGGACAGGGTGAATTCGACGTGCTTCCCCGGAAAAGGGGGGGTGCGCTACCCTGAACGACATGGGATTTCTTCAGAAAGGGCTGCGATCGCGCAACTCCACGGAAAGTGCTCAATAGCACCACCGTGGATGAACAATAGGAGTCTGCCAGCGAGGCTCTGACGGACGCTGGGAACTTTTGCCCATTCTCACGTTTCTTTGTCGCCCGCCCCATTGCATTACATTTCTTTCCCTCTAACAACAATGTATCCTTTTGGTCGCCCAATTGATGAGGAGGAACAGCCTTTTGCAGCACCTCGTTCAGAGAGGGATGGGGTTGGTTGGCCCACCTGGTCCAAAAGGAGTAAGATAGTTTTCATAGCAATTGTTCTGATCTCCTTAATAGCAATACTTGGATTAATGTGGTTTCTGGAGGAAAAATACCCTGTGCACTCTTTGATTGGTACAACGCCTGTTCCCCCTGAGCACATGTTTGTCACTCTGGCTTCTCACAAAGGTGAACACAGAAAAACATATGTAGATAACGTTTTCTTGCAGATGCTCCACCAGGCGCATGGCACGTCCAATGTCACAAATTGTTGGATCTGTGGACTGCTCCCTTCCGTACCCACAAGAACGATGTATTGTTGTCCATGCCTTTTTCCTATCTCGGGAGTTGCGAGGCCTGGTTTCAACTGTTTACCATGGTGTATACTCATTTCTATTCTGATGCCATGAATATGACATATGCTGATTATGATGCTGTGTTAGAATACATACGTGTTCACCAAGGGTTTACTCCAGGAGAACAAGGGGCCCCTGATACCTTGTCCCCAACAGCCTGTATGAATGTATATGAGAACGAAAAAAATGTAACATGGCTTCGAAATGAAATGTTGGATTTTCAGGGATTTAATGTCACTGAATATTTTAAGTCTTTCCAGATGCGCAATATTACTCAGGATGAAGCAATGCCGGTGCTGGTAGTTAACACAACAGCTAGTTTTTGTGTTCGAGGCCTTGGGAATGTTAAAGTGGAAAAGAGTAATTGCAATTATACTTATGTGTTGAGCACAACAAGTAGCCCACCTTTGCTTCCCCCC
Organism: Calotriton arnoldi; assembly: GCA_963921515.1. Taxonomy (NCBI): domain Eukaryota; kingdom Metazoa; phylum Chordata; class Amphibia; order Caudata; family Salamandridae; genus Calotriton; species Calotriton arnoldi. The sequence continues at coordinate 316,751 of CAWUFW010014540.1, forward strand.
CCCATAATGTTTATTTCGTTTGTGGGTCCCAGGCTTATGTGTGGCTTCCTAGGGGGTGGTCTGGCATATGTTACGTTTCTTTCCTCCTTCCCCCGGTGTATAGAGCACCGTCCAACTACCATAGAGATCACCGATTGCAGCGTAGGAGTGTCCATCTATCCTGTATTAGAAGGGTTAATAATACAGAAGACATAGACCAGATAGATACTACTCTACAGCAGTTCACTGATGCTATGAAGGGTATCATCCCCTTTTGGGGCCCTATGTCCAATAGTCTAAATATCCGTCGCCTCACCAGGGTGGTGGAAGGGGTCATTAATACCATGGCTGGAATTCTGACAAATATTACAGCTGAGCTCCAGGCTACGAGGCTCGTTGCTCTTCAGAACAGGATGGTGTTAGACGTCATCCTTGCTGATCGGGGAGGGGCCTGCCGAGTCATCGGCAGCAGTTGCTGTGTATACATACTGGACCACGCTCCTAATGTATACGCTGCAATACAGAGGTTGCACAGGCTTGCATCCGACATTCACCAAGAGAATGGTACCTGGACTCTTGCTGGTTGGTTCTGGGGTTTGATAGCATCCTGTGGTTGGAAGATTCTTATCTTTCTGGTAGTAATTGCAGGTGTCATTTTCACTTGTTGCCTGTGCGTCCATTGCCTTCCTGCCTGTTGTACTTACTGTGTTGGAAAGTTAACACCTACACCAAAGGCCCCAGAGCATGATGCTAAGTCCTCAACAATGATGATGCAGGCCGCCCACGACTTAATTTTTTATCGACGAAGGTATTTTTGAGTATTGATAATGTGCAGATAACAATGTGCCAGTAGTTTTTATGATGCGAGCAGTTATTAATCTCCTATGCATTATACAAAATTGTTAGCAAATGCTGAAAGGAGGGTCTGTTGGACTGAAAATGCGTCTAGCTGATCCTTCTAGCATTGTGCGAGTTAAGTTAGCATTTGCGGCACCATTTTGTATTCAGCCGCCATTTTGTGCCATGATTGAAATGAAGCTTCTGTCTCATACTGTCTGCCTCAGCAGAAAGCAGCCTCAATTGTTTCTCTTTATTATTCAAGGTTGAGCTTCACTGCACTAATGAATAGATCATTCTGTTTTTGCATGCCTTTCCTCGTAGGTAGCTCTGCTCCCACTCTCAGAGAGACGGGCACGGGCTGAGTAACCGTGAAGCTAAGATAGTGTGTTCCCGGTCTCAGGATGGTAGCTCGTCCTTCTGTACCTCCTTTGTTCATCAGTGCCCAGGCTGGAAAATTCCAGTCTGGGCGGGTCTTAGGGGTGTTGGAAATGTATATCTGATTTTACCTTGTGGACGGGGGTCAGTCCCTCGGCAGCTATCTAAGGAGGCTGGTCAGACCGGACTCCGCTTGAGCGCATACTAATAAATAACTTTGGTTTGTATTCTCTACTGTCTGACCGACTCTTCATTTGTATGGAAGGCTGAGAGGTGTTCGCGAGTGACCCTGGTGACCTTAAGCGGGTCACTTCCTTCAACGTTCACTTCCATACACTGAGGAATGAACGACTAACAGCCTTGTTTAGAACAATCGTATAACAGAAAAGTTACGTCTCTATCCTGATGTAACTGATAGTGCCTCACATTACTCTTTACCTTAGCAGACAACTTCGACAATTAAACAAATCTTAAACTACAACTGACGGAGGTACCTCTCTACAACGTTATAATGCAGGCATCTTTTAAACCAAAACAATTCTTACACTATTGTCTTCAAAAGTCAAAAAACATCGTCAAGAACACAATAATTGCCGTCCCCACATGCCTAAGAACTAATGCCGCACGTAGTTGAGTTCAAACAGTCCGTTTCATTTTACCACAAACATTTTGAACTACAAATCCCAACATGCACTGCCTTGCTCTACCTCTCAACCAACTTTCTCACACCTGCAAATCCCTATTGAAACTCACGTCATTCTCTCTGGATTACAGAGGCCTCCTAATCTCCACACGGTCTTCAGGAATCAGGATCGGATAGGGGCTGGGTCATTTTGAATTTCAGGGATAAACCATGATAGACAATGACTACGCCTTAAAGGGTTACTCAAAAAATTAGCAGTTACAGAAATGCATAAGCTGGGCCATCAATCAATAAGTACAATAAGCGAACAAATTATAAGGAATACAGGTAAGAACTCAGCAAAGTTCTACTGGAAATCCAGCATAGATTTGCCATCTAAGAAAGGGGAAGGGGTTCCTCTTAGCACAGAGAAATCACATCCCTTTATAGGGCTTTAGACAAAGGATTTCATACATTCACTTCACAAGCACACAATTCCCATCATTTCCACCAATAAGGAACAAGCTGAAAGAATTTATTTTTCCACAGAATACAATCAGAGATTCTCTCAACATACATACTCTACTATATTAGACTCTGACGTTCCCAAAGTCTTATAAATTGGAATAACTTGTTACATAGTATGCTACTTAGTCTGAGATAGGTATATCACGTTCATTTCGGATGGTAAAGTCTTGGTCTTTTTATTTGCAAAGCTTACAACAGCAGAAAGGATCCTGTGGTATGCAACAGCGTCGCATCCAAGATGGATGAAAAACAAAGTTGTCTTAAGCTAGCGAAAACTCGATTTCTCGTACGTAACATATCAGAATTTTAGAAAACAGATCTCACACATGCCTAATTTATTAGCTCTGATATGGCTCGAGACGCTCTGCTCAGTTAATGTGGCCCAGAGCAACTCAAGCTCTGTAGAAGCTGTGGAGCTTCAGAGTCAGAGAGCAGTCGCGGCTCGCATGACTCGAGGGTGGGGGGTCGCGCGGGGGTTCCCGCGGGTGGGGGGAATTTAAAATGACCTTACCATACCGGGTCCAGCGCCGCCTCCGCTCCTGGCCGGGTCCCGCGTTTTCCTCCTGCTTTCCTGCTCTCCTGCCTCCGGCAGGAACAGGAAGCAGGCAGCCTCACTCCCCTCCCATAAGCCAATCACAACTCTGCAATGGCAGCGTTGTGATTGGTGGGGACAACGCCCAGCCGGGCGCCTATGGGGAGGCCATTTTCTCTATGTAGGCTGCATGCAGCCTACATAGAGAAAATGCAGAGTGCGCATGACTGTTTTGGTTGGCCCCAGAGGGCTGACCAAACAGTCAGGGCCCTTAACATAGGACAAGCCACTCCTCCCGACCCGCCTGCCCGCCCCCAACCAGGCATACCTTCTGCTTTCTCGCAGTGCGAGAAGCAGAAACATAAAATGGTATTTAAAATACCATTTTATGTTTCTGCTTCTCGCACTGCGAGAAAGCAGTGGGGCGACGCCTACAGACCCGATTCAGGTGGGACACTCCCGATTTTTTGACCCAAAAATGGCTTTATTTTAGCTCTCACACCTGAAATTAGCTTTGCTTCAATATATATATTAAGAGGGAAAATGAAGTCCCTGATTTGTTTTTTCAAAATTTCCCTCTTCCTAGTTTTAAGACTTTGGCATGGATGTGTATACTAGGATCACTTGCAAGTGCTGCACCCTTTCCTTCACCCCCACCTCCTTCGGTACACAGCAGAGGTACTTCCCATGAGCTCGTAACTTAACAGGCAGTGCACAGTCACATACGTGCCAACATTTTATAACAGGCAACTGGGAGACCTTGAAAAAAACATAACTGGTATGTATTTTACCCTTTAGCTTCCATTGAAGCAGAGACAATATAGACGGCCTGTTGGAATGTATGCAGTCAGCCTTCTAAAGAGACACTTTATTAAAGTTTGCAATATTGCAACATTGTACCACCACAGAAGGGACATGTGGCTACAGGATGAGTACTTTAAGTAGTCAAGTAAGTTTTAGAGTGTCCGGTTCACTCAGCAACAGACTGCGTCAGACTGTCAGAGCATGCAGCGTATACATTATAGTAAGTCAGAGTCAAGACACTGGCAATCTTATCGAAATGTGATCTTTTTTCTGCTAGACATGTTAAAAATAACTCATATTTTCCCTTTTTAATATAATGTCCTGAAATCCTCTGTTTCATTCACCCCCCCCACCCACTAGCCCTCCAACACACACACCACAATACAAAATCTCGAGTTAGGCCTGTGTATTGTGTTGTGCACCCCTCCCTATGATTTCACATTCAGTTCAGCTCTTCTTCTGCTCTTCTGTTAAATGAGCCCCTCTTTCAGCTCTGCAGGGGACTGGACACCGTGTGAGGATAAGGAATGCACTCTGTCTGCTCTTCTGTTAAATGAGCCCCTCTTTCAGCTCTGCAGGGGACTGGACACCGTGTGAGGATAAGGAATGCACTCTGTCTGCTCTTCTGTTAAATGCGCCCCTCTTTCAGCTCTGCAGGGGACTGGACACCGTGTGAGGATAAGGAATGCACTCTGTCTGCTCTTCTGTTAAATGAGCCCCTCTTTCAGCTCTGCAGGGGACTGGACACCGTGTGAGGATAAGGAATGCACTCTGTCTGCTCTTCTGTTAAATGCGCCCCTCTTTCAGCTCTGCAGGGGACTGGACACCGTGTGAGGATAAGGAATGCACTCTGTCTGCTCTTCTGTTAAATGAGCCCCTCTTTCAGCTCTGCAGGGGACTGGACACCGTGTGAGGATAAGGAATGCACTCTGTGTTGTTGTGCAAAGTTCCCTCTGCTTTAAATTATTGTGCTTCATCTGCTCCAGTATGCTAAGCATTACTTCGTCTGCAGTGCACCTCGCTCGATCTGTTTGGTTATTTGCATTGCATTCCTCCCTCTGCTCTGGCCACTCCTGTAACCCATCTTCTAGTGTACCCACCAACATTTCAGGGTGGTGATCTGAGTAAAGGGAGTTAGTCTGACATTGAAAAAGCACTTAAAGAGCTCTGCAGCTGTTTCCACTCTCCTTCTAGACCATAACTCTGGCAAAGGTGGGTAATTTTTGTAATGTATCTAATTACACGGATGAAACTGAACTAGTGTCACACGTATTAAAATGTCACACATAAAGACACTGAAACGTTGGCATGTCACATATAATCAGCAAGAAAATGTGTCAGCTATGTCTACTTGGGATTTCGAAGTGCTTAACAACAAGGATAGCAGCTACACCTTGCATGTAGGGTGTGTGGTTGGAAGGTGTTGTTTTTCTTTTGAGCCTATGTGGGAAGTGCTTCATGTCATGACCACAGGTGTGGTTATTGTGATGGTTGCCCAGTTGTGGGTCACAGGCTCACTTTGCCACTGGACCCAAGCTGCACCCGACTGAAGATTCCCAACTAGGGCAAACTGGTCTTGAGTTGCTTGTTTTCCGGTTCAGGGAGGCAGTTTGGGGTGAGCTGTTCCTATTGGAGCAGTCTAGCTATAGAACATTATGCCAGCTAGCATGTAAGGCAGAAACAAAGGAACTCCCACTTCTGTATCTTCACCAAGTTTCTGTACGGTGCCCAAGCTGTGGTTCCAAACCTTCAGTTTTGTTTCCACAGTTCACCCACAGATGTTCTTTGGCCTGCCTTTCTTTCATTTGCCTTTGGGGTCCAGTGGAGAGCTGTTCTTGTGATGGAGTCTTGTTCTCATCTTATGGTGTGTCCTATCCATCGCCATCTTCTTCTCATAATAATGGTGTCCATGTTCTCTTACTTGCATCTGGTGATCAGTTTCTGTTTGGAGATGGTTCGCAGCCAGAAAATATGCAAAATTCTTCTCAGGTTACTGGTGTGAAAGTGTGACAATTTGGTGATATCATTTTTCGTCATCCATCAGCATTTTGATCCAGACAAGAGTGTGGACAGAACGCAGCTGTGGTAAAGTCTCAGGTTGGTGTTAGTGCTGTACTGAGAAGACCTCCACATATTGGAGCAGCATCAATGCTGATTTGCATATGGCTGGGTTTAATCTGAGGTGGTATTGTTGGCAAAAAAGTGATGAACTAGGATGCATCCCAAGTAATTTCCAGTGGCTGAGAATAATTCAAGCATTCCAACCCATCACTTTTTTGATTACTTCAATGCAACACCCTAAGTGCGACGAGTAAGCCCAGATGCTGGCCCTGTGCTCACTCTGCTACTGGATTCAAACAGCACCCAATTGAAAAGCCCCAACTGGGATGAAACCGGGCTTGGGTTCTTTGCGTTTTTGTTCTGAGAGGACTGGACTGTTCCTATTGGAGCAAGATCAAGGTTGATTTCAGTATGGCTGGGTCTAATTTGAGTTGGCATTGTAGGCAAAAAAGGCATGTAGGTGGCCAGGCAAGATGGGCGAGTGGATGTGATCCACAATGGCTCTGCCTCCACAGCGCCCTGTTTGAGACAATAAGTGGCAGAATCTAAGCTTAGAGGCAGGAAACGGGAATGTAACGGAGAGAAGAGAGAGGTGGCAACAAGGTCGGACCCCGATGCCACCAGTGGCCGGCGGATCAGAGATCGGCGAGGAAGCCACAGCACAGACTGAGATGGTAGTGGCGGGCTGCCTCACAGCAACGTAGCAGAGAACAGACGGGCGGAAGGTCGCTAGATCCAGAGACACACAGAGGAAAAGAGTAAGACACCGGGTGGTGCGGCGTCTCCCCCCACAGGGATTGCCTCTCCAGACTTCCCGGCCGGTGGCGAGGATCAGCGAGGGTGCAGCGAGTGGAGCCAGCAGGCGACAGAGGGTGGCTGCGCGGCCCCAGGGCACCCAATCAGATAAGTGCAGCACGCTAGTTCTAAGGAGGGGCACAGCGGCAGCTGCAGGGCAAAGTACAGGGCTGCGGCTACCACAGAGGAGGTATCTGCACGGGCCTGAAGCTCCAGGCCAGGAGGGAGTAACCGCCAACATACACCCGTCTGTGCCTGACCCTAAAATGGCAGCCCCGGGCCACCCGACCTGCGCACCGGCTCAAAGAAGGGGGCACTGCGGTGGCTGCAAGATAAAGAAAAGTGGGTGATGTAGAGGAGATGTCCGCCCTGCCCTGATGGTCTAGCCCAGATGGGAGAAATTGCCAGTATACATCTGATCGTGCCTGACCCCAAAATGGCGGATGGGGTTCTCCAGGCAGTACAGGCACCCATGAGGGAAGGCAACACCCCTATTTCCAGAGTATTTTGAGAGGACCTCTTGAGATAGAGCCGGACGTGTCGTATAGCGGATACAAACGGTGCTGGTTTCTCTGCACTCGCGACAGTGGTGGCATGCAGGGGCACCTGAACCAGTAATGGAGCTCTAAAGGAAAGTGAAGGTGGAAGATATTGACCTCAGGCGGCAGGACTGAAGCGGGAATAGCAGGCTTCTGAATAATCTCTACCCTCAGGCAGACAAAGGCCGCGGGGGATAGGAAGTGGGTCGGACCGAGGTAGACGAACATTTCCAGTTAGGGGACGTACTATACTGAAAGGGAGAGGAGCACACAGAGTGGCTGGATCCTCACGAGAGGGGTGGTCCATCACGGGTAGGTGGACCCCCTCTAAGCCACCCAAAAAGACCACTAATAGAGTGTCCAGCTATTTTACGGCAACAGAGAAAAAGGATTCCTCTGGACGTCAAGACGTTGAGAGCGAAATGGCGCCCACCAAAGACGACTTGCTGGCCTCCCTCAGAGACTTCAAAAAAGAGATGTACTCAGAGCATAAACTGGATATGGCTGCATCCCTGGAACAACTAAAAGCTGACCTCTCTGACCGTATGGCATCCATCCAGCAGGATGTTGACTCAGTAGGTACTAGAGTGCTGTATGTAGAGACAGAGACACAAGAAATGAACAAAATGGCTTTGGAAACTAAGGAAACAATATAGGAGCTCCGCACGCAGCTACAAACAGCAATCCTGAAAGGGGAAGACTTAGAAAATAGATCTAGGCGGGACAATATAAGGATCCGAGATCTGGAGGAGGGGGCGGAGGGGCTGGATCTGGAGGCCTTTGTTGTTGGATTGTTTGCAGAGGTCTTGGGGTCAGGCCAGATGAAAATTAAGATTGAGAGAGCCCACAGGGTGGGAAGGCAAGCACCTGGGGATCGTCGACCCACCAGGGACGTCTTAGTCAAGCTTCACTCGTTCAAGACAAAAGAGGCAATCTTGCAGGAAGCCCAGAAAAGGACGTGGTCTCCTTCCAGGGTCACTCCTGCTCCCTCTACCAAGACCTGGCCCAATCCACCCTCCTTCGTCACCAGCAATTCAGGCCTGTGACTGAGAAATTAAAGCAAGAGAAAATTAGATACCGATGGACTTACCCTTTAGGTCTAGCGTTCGAGCTTAACAATAAATCAAGCCATGTTACGGAGCTGACAGAGGCGCTGGAGATTTTGGGGCTGCCACTTTCAGACTCACCTAGGAGCAGCGACTCAGCTCAGGGAGCCAATGAGGAACGGAGGAAGGATGCTCAATGGCTAACCCAACGGAGAGAGCGTAGCCTGAATAAGTGAAGGGGACATACTAAACTACCCACGGGGTTTGTGTATGGTGGGGTTCATAGAGGAATAATACAGGAGGAAGAGGGGTGACAGACTAAAGTAGACATGGAATAGCCCCTTCAACTCAGTTGATTAGACAATGGCTGCCCAAGAATGCTAGGGGTCAACTGAAGATGCACCTAATTCGCAAGTTCCAAACTATAAAGAGCTGCTTCATTAGGCTATGGACACTGCATAGCTGTGGCAGCGGACACTGACCAAGATGGCTGCAGCAATAATGGTGATCCAATATAGACACATTAAGGTGGGACCGTGGATCTCACAATTCTTGTTTGGGGTTTATATGTGGTTCATGTTAATAGGTTTTTTTTCTTTTTCTTTTTCCTTTTCAGGGAAGGAGGGGGAGGCTCACTCTTTATACATCAGGGAAGGTTACTGGGTCCCAGGGACACAACCGGCGGTGTCGTAGGGGTGATAGGAGGGGGGGGTAGAGGGGAGGACTGTCCTACAAACGCTACATGAGGTGAGTTTGTGCGGGAAGAGAAGGGGCCCAGGGGGGGTCTGAGATATAAAACAGAATGGTTTCTATTGCATCATGGAATGTGAGAGGTCTGAATTCACCACTTAAGCGGCAAAAGGTATGTAAATTCCTGTCAGATCGGCAGTTTGAGGTGGTAGCATTACAAGAGACCCACCTCCAGGGGAATGATAATCACAGGCTGCGACACCGAAGCTACCCACTGATTTATCAATCCTCGGCTAATACCAAACAGAAGGGGGTGGCATTACTGTTTCGCTCCAATACCAAATTCCAGCCAGAGGGTGTTAAAACTGACAAAGAGGGGAGGGTGGTTGTGGTAAAGGGAAGACTAAGGGGGAAATTGGGTACGTTTATGGCAGCATACGCGCCCAACAATAGTCAACTCGCCTTTATTGACACTCTGTTGAGGTTGGTTAGGGGATTTGCAGAGGGCCCGATAATATTGATGGGAGATTTTAATTTAACGTGGCACTCAGACCTAGACAGCACACACTCACATCGCGCCCCTACGGGTGGTTTCCCCAGAAGTCTTAAAGGGGCTATACAGGAAATGAGACTGAGAGATGCTTGGAGAACTCTATACCCAACTACAAAGGATTACACCTTCTACTCTCATGTGCATCGGACATATTCCAGCTTAGATTATTTTTTTATTAGTCAAGGCCCCCTGGGCATACTACAGGATGCCGAGATCCATTCCATTACCATTTCTGATCATGCCCCAATCTCGATCTATCTTGATTGGGTAGTCCCCTCTTCCAGGTCCCCGCGTTGGTTCTTTCCCGCATCTCTTACGCGTGCGAGACTACTTCGAGACGAGCTATGAGGTGCAATTAAAGAATACTTTCAACTGAACCTACCACAAGACACCTCCCCATTGAACAATTGGGATTCTTTCAAAGCGGTAATCAGGGGCAAATGTCTCGAACTTAACTCCGCTCTGAATAAACAGAGGGCTAAAGAACGGGCAGACCTAGAATCAGAGCTAAGGATAGTGGAACAGACACACCAACAAACACCCACCCGGGAAAACTGACAGCGTTAAAAGGGAAACTCAATGAAATACACACAAACAGAGCAGAATTCACTCTTCTATGCCTGCGACACCTCTCTTACGAACATGGGAACAAAATAGGGTCACATCTAGCTAGGCAGCTCAGGGTGAAGAGAGAAAAACAATACATAGGGGGGGTTAGTGACATGGGGGGCACCCTCCACAACTCGGACGAAGCCAAAGCACAGTTGTGTGCAGAATTCTACACTGAACTTTATCAGGCAGCAACCACGGACAAAATGGCTCAAAACGCATACCTAGACTCGGTCACCCTCCCACAGGTTACCTCTGCCTAGAATGTGGTCTTGGGAGCTCCCATATCTGAGGAGGAGGTGCAGGCCGCGATTATGGAACTCAAACCTCATAAATCGCCGGGACCCGACGGTCTAACGGCCAATTTTTATAAGACATTTGCGACAGAGATCAAGCCACAGCTGACCCTCCTCTTCAATCACATAGCCACGGGGGCAGCAGTGACACCGTCGATGAGCGAAGTCTTGATTACCGTTATACCAAAAGCAGGAAAGAGCTTGCAGCTTTGCTCCTCCTATCGGCCGATCGTGCTATTGAACCTAGATGCCAAATTATACTCTAAGATAATAGCATCAAGATTGGAAGAGATAATGCCAGAGTTAATCCACCCAGATCAATCCGGTTTTATTAAAAGCAGGCAAACGCACAACAATGTCCGACAAGTGCTCCACTTCATGGAAAAGGTATCAAACTTCCGAATCCCGGTGGTCTTGTTGGGGTTGGACACGGAAAAAGCGTTCGATAGAGTGGAATGGTCCTTCCTTTTCCAGACGTTGCAGAGATTCGGCTTTAGGGAAGCAGTAATCAGAATGGTGCAAGCCAACTATGCCCAACCGAGATCCAGAGTAGTGCTCAACGGGGTTAGTTCCAATATATTCCCTCTCAGTAGAGTAACGAGACAGGGGTGTCCACTCTCCCCGTTATTGTTCGCCCTTAGCATAGAGTCACTAGCTGCACGGATCAGAGCGTCACAGGAGATACACGGAATATGGTTTGGATCGGTTGAGCATAAGATATCATTATTTGCGGATGACATCCTGCTGACGCTATCCGCCCCCGGACCTCCCTGACTGCCCTTCAGCAGGAATTGCAGGCATTTGAAGAAGTAGCAGGCTTCCGTGTCAACGCGACCAAATCCTCCCTTTTAAATCTTACACTTCCAGAAAAATAGATAGAAACCCTAACTACTGACTTCCCATTCCAATGGGCCAAGCACACTATCACTTACTTAGGTATTAAAATTACGGCGCAGCTTACAGGTTTGTTCAGAGCAAACTACCCAACCCTACTTCACCAATGACAGCAAGAACTTAAACGGTGGAAGCCTCTGCACCTACAGTGGTTAGGTCGCATCCATGCGATTAAAATGACGGTCCTGCCGAAACTACTCTACCTATTCCAGGCCCTCCCCATTGGTCTGGAGAGTGATTTCCTCCCCAAACTACGTACACTGGTTACACGCTATATATGGCAGAATGGCAGGGCCAGGCTATCTTTCGCAATACTTAGGCATCCCAAAAGCGCAGGAGGGGTAGCACTACCCGACTTTCATTTATATTACAAAGCAGCACAGCTACGGGTGATAACAGAGTGGTTGTTAAGAGAATCAGACAAACACTGGCTGCACATGGATAGGGCCATAGTAGGAAGGACCATTTGGGATTTACTTTGGAAGCCCAGGAAAGACCGCCCCCAGAATGCATATCTTAGTACTCCCACAAAAACTACCCTCAAAATATGCAATGAGATAGCTGGACCACGGGACTGGACGTCCTTTCCCTTGCCTCATACTCCCATTCACTTTAATCCGGAATTCCCACCAGCGTCCCAGCCGGACCCTTTTGATGAATGGCGAAAGGGGGGGGGGTGGCTGAAACTGTCCGATCTCTTTCACAATTATGACATGTTAACTTTCGGCGCAACTTTCACCTCTCCTCATCCGAGTATTATCACTACCTCCAGCTTAAGCATTGGGTTCTACAACCGGAGGTGAGAGAAGCGGCTACCCGTGAACTTACCCCGATAGAGAGCTTTGTAAAAAGGCTGGGTTCCTCGAGGGGGATTATTTCCTTTCTGTATACAGTACTGCTCTCTTCATTGCATTCTCCACGGCCGAGGCATGTAAACTTTTGGGAGCACACATTAGGGAGCGAGATTTCCAAGAACCAATGGAAAACACTACGGAGAGATAAAGAAAAGAATAACCACTCTATTGGAATGAGAGAAGCACATTATAAGATACTGTGCGGCTGGTATCTCCATCCCGTAAGACTTAAAAAAATATTCCCAGAGTCTTCCGATCTGTGCTGGAGAGGCTGCAGTCTATTAGGAGATTTTAGGCACATATGGTGGGACTGCCCTACGATTCGCCACTTTTGGACAGAAATACTTGCCCAGATTAAAGAAATACTTGGGGACGCGATTCCAACTATTCCTAAGTTTGCACTGTTGGGTCTGAGGGACAAGGGTTTAGAGAATCAGATAAAAGGGACCAGGCAGTGATGTGGGCTTGTCTAGGGGCCGGAAAATTAGCTATAGCAGCAGCATGGAAGAAGGATGCCCCAGCCCTGACTCAATGGCATGCACAATTATGGAGAGCACTCAAGATGGAAAGAATGGCAGATATCTTTCGAGATAACTTTAATAATTTCGAGGGGTGCTGATGCCTCCTGGTGTCATTTCTTTCACAGGGCATTAATTTGACAACGTGTCCCCCCACGATTAGAGCACTATACCTCTTCCAGTTCTAAATCTAGAGTGGTGCACTCGGGACCCTCCCGAAAACTAGACCTCAAGCACCCATTTAAGTAGCCATCCCTCGACACACAGTTCCACCACAGGGTGAAAAGGACTCTAAGGAATCCCTTCCTTTCCGATAGGCTAGTACTCTTGCTTCGGTGCCTTCTCTTCCTTTCTCTCTTCTTTCCATCTTTCCATCTTTTCTTTTTCTCTTTTTTTTCATTTTTGGTTTCGTTTTCACTCCACCTAGTTACTGTTGACAGGGGGGTGAAGGGGTTAGGGTGGGCGAAGGGAGGGGGTTGTTTTTTGGTTTTGGGGCCTTCAAGTTCTTTGTATGGAGACAAGCACTTGGGTTGCTTAAATACTGTAGTTGACTACTCCCATGTCAGGAACACAACTGTATTCTTTCTTTTGCTTTAATATGGCTAATGGGCATTTTCTGAAGTGCTAAGACTGTATGTGAAAAATCTTGAAAATGTTTAATAAAAAGAAATAAGAGAAAGAAAAAAATGGCATGTAATGGGATGTGGCCCAAGTAATTACTAGTGGCTGAGCTGAATTGAAGCAACCTACTTATCACTTTTTTTGCTTACTTCAGTGCGACGCCCTAAGGGCAACTGGTGCCCAGATGGGAGTTCCATGCTCACTTTGCCACTGGAACCAAGCTGCATGTGACTGAGGAGTCCTAACTTGGGTGAAGCTGGTCTTGGTTTGCTTGTGTTCTAGTTCAGAGACAACCTGGCTGGACAGTTTGGGCTGGCCTGTTTATATTGGAGCAGGAGCAAGAGCAGGGCACAACATAATGGACTTTGATGAGGTCCGAGTAATTACCATTGGCTGAGATTAATTCAAGCATCTCACCCATCACTTTTTTATTTACTACAGTGAAACCCCAAAGTGAGAAGGGGATGCCCAGATATGGGTCCCCTGTTCACTTTGCCAATGGAACCAAGTTCCACCAGACTAAGGTGCCCCAACTAGGACAAAACCGGTCTTGGGTTGCTTGTGTTCTGGTTATGAGAGGACCTGGCTTGGCAGTTTGGGCTGGACTTTTCCTATTGGAGCTGGATCAAGGCTGCTTTGCATATGGCTGTGTCTAATCTGAGGTGGTATTGTGGGCAAACAAATGATGGACCAGGTTGCGGGCCAAGTAATTACTACTGGTTGAGAATAATTCGGGCATCCCACACACTACTTTTTTGTTAACTTTACTATTGTGTTGGATGCAGCACCTGGCGTGTGAGGGCATGTGGGGTATAGATGCACAGATTATAATTGTGTTAAGGACTAAAAAATAAAGGCAGCTAAACAGCACGAAGGCAACATGGGTGCAGCAGGAGGCTCAGTGTGTGCACACCAAAAAAGAGGAGGTAGTCAGAGAAGGCCCAGTATTCCATTTGGCAGTATGCCTGACATTATTTTTTTTTCTTACACATACAAAGATTTTTATTGTAGCCTGTGGCCTTATTGTTTATCACCAACACTTTTCATTCCCATGAAATTTCTTCAGGGCAAATACCTCAATTCAAAGGAATTCTTTTAATGTCCATTTCAGGATCCAGAGGATATCCTGTTGTAACGTTAGTCAGTATTAATATGCATGTAATATTTCCTTATATTCTAATGAATCAACCCATAAAGATTAAACATAATAACCAAAGTGAGTCCTGCTTGTGGAGTTGTACCTTGGGTCCTTCACTGAATTTGTATGTTACAGAGCAACCAGGACCCACCTTGCTGTGCACCTCTATTTTACAGCCTATGAGTTGTTACTATGTATGGTAAGATTGATATGTGCAGTAAGAAGGTTGCTGGTGCACCAATCTCCATATGTATATTATTTTATTAATTACTAAGGGAACTTACCCACTGCAAGCAGATGGCACACTATAACCAGCCTTGGTGTACTGCGGAACCAGCTGAGGAGCCAAAGATGGACACCGCTGAAGCTGAGTGGGAGGAATTCTGAAGAGGGAAGTAAGACAAAGTAACAAGATGGTAACGAGCAAGGTAACAAATAACATTAGACAAGAACTCATGGTAACCGTGGGGAACCAAGCAAGGGAGAAAACAACAAAGTTGAAAGGGCAAGTCAAGCCAGGTGGAAACTAATACGAGGACTTACAACAACAAGACAAGGGAACTTTGTGCTAGTTGAGCCTAAAACTCCAGCTGCCACTATTGACCTAAGTTTGCTAGTCTTCTAGTAATGGAAGCTGTGCATCTGAGTCTCGGGAATGTGGCTGTAAGTATACACAGTGTATTTTCCGTTGTCTTGTCTGCCTTCTCCTCTATGTTTGCTGTGTACTTATTTGTATAAGGTAGAAAATTTTACATTCAATGGCACAACCAGAGGTGATCATTATGCAAGTTCCAAGCTTGTCTACCTCAAGGAAAAAAGGATTACTCACTGGTTTAAAATAAAAAACATGTATATATAGAATCTAATGACCAATATGCAGAGTGTATCTTCCAATCGAGCACATAAAACGTAGTACATAGATGCCATAGCCCCTCTGACAGAGTGAGCACCAAAATAGGAAGTGCCAGTGCCTGACTCGGTCATGATCCATTTGACTCACCTAACCACAGTGGGTCAAGAGACTGGAGTGAGCGTTTTTTTTTATTAGAATCAAAAGATTACATGTACAAGAAGCTCTCAAGCCTCTGATTATAACACCATAGATGCACAAGGAGTTACCCACACAGAGCTTTCAGTCATTTGCAAAAACAGGTAAACAATTGATCTTGGGCTTGATTTTGTTCTCCTGGGCGTGGTAAAGGAAACTTCTGGTGTTAAACACCTGTCTGCTAAATACAGGGCCTTCCCAGACATTCTGAGACAAGAGGCTAAGCATAGGAGCATCGCCAATTTCGCTGACAGCTGCTTCCAAGACAAAAGAGCAAAGTCTAGCCAAGACAGAAGAAATTTTAAAACATTAGCCACACCCCATAGGATAAAATACTTGGGGTTCTAGGGCACAGGGGCTCTTGAGAGTCTCTAAAGCTTAGACAACGAAAGGATGTTCACTGACTGGGAGATCCTCGAGGGGATCATGTCTAGTAGATATAGGGTAACAGTAAGTGTTGACTGTACTGTAAGAAAGAAAGATGTAATGTAAGACATATATAACTTCGGCCTCCACGGTATCAATATCCTGTTCCAGACACCACCATGACCATCTATCCCATGCAGATTTATAAAGTCTGAGTTTGGTATGGGACCAGGCTAGTTCATGTAGAAAGCAGTTTGTCCCGAAACTTCCAGCTCCTTCCAATGACTCCAGAAAGTCTCCACATCCCCAGTGCAGGAGACCCTCTTCCACTACTGCTCCACAGATTTGAGGTGGAGAATGTGTTTGTCTAACAAACATCTGCACCTACCATCATAGGTTGCACTGAGCTCATCAGTCCCATTGGCTTACATCTGATTTGATTACAATGCCTGGAGTCAGATCAAATATGGGTTTGCCATTCCAAGCCTCCTCATGGGACAACCACCATGTCAGTTCTAGGAGAAATTCCTAGGAGAGGATAACTAACTCTGCATATGGCAAGTCTATGTGCAGATGCACAATTTTCAAACTTTAAGAGCCTGATAATGCAGGGGTCCCATGAGTATCACTTGGATGAAGGATGCCAGAAGGCCTACCAACTCAGCGATCATTCTGAGAAAAACAATAAATTTCAGTACGACCCTGTGAAACCGCTTCTTCATCGACTTGAATTTGTGATTTGGAAGTGACAGAGTTGCTGAAATCAAATCTATTGAGAATCCCAGGAATTCGATCTGAGTAGGTGGGACTAAGTTAGAATTCTGTCCATTGATAGCAAAGCTTAAGCTCTGTAGAAAATTGTGGCTCAAATCCAGATGCTGGAACGAACAAGACATGTCTTGTGCCAAGAGGAGCATATTATCCAAACTATCAGACAAACTCCTCTTGTTCAGCCACGGTCCGTGCATGTAACAGCGGTGGGGCGGTGGGGCCGCGTGGGGGGGTATTTGGAGGGACAATGCAGAGGGAAAATTAATTATTTATTTAATTTTCACTCAGCATCGTCTCTCGAAATCCCCCCCACGCGGCCCAACTGCCCCACCGCTGTTACCTGCACGGACCGCGGCTGTTCTTGTTTGAAGGAACTTCAGCACCGGATGCTTTAGTGTGGTGAATAACTAAAAGGCGAATGCCAGGCCAAAGAAAAACACCAGAAATTTGAAAGTCTGGGATTATCATTCAAACTGAAGGAAACGCCAGTGAGGTCGAAAGAGCGTCCTTTCATGGTGCAACATTCTACCAATCTCCTTCTCTTAATTGGTCTCTCGAAAAATGGATCACTTCTACATTGAAATGTTCATGGTGAACCCAGGAATGGGAGTCCTTTGCGCTTTATCACTAAAATGATGGTCCCCACACTTTTTTTGTCCATCAAAAAACTTTTGGTTAAGAAACTTCTGGGAAGGGGATTGTACGAGTGTATCACCTGCTTTTGTAGAAGAGCTTGGATTTCTTGATCTATAATCATAACTTTCCCATGTAAGAAGTAAATCGGATTGGGTGAAGAGGGTTGCACTGGAGTTGCTTACAACTCTATTGGGTATCCTAAGATGGTTTCAAGGGCCTAGGCATCCTAGGTTAGGCAACACCAATTGGTGAAAAACAACCTTACCCGGCCCCCCCAGATCTTCAAAAAAAGAAGACTGTAAACTCACTTGGGAAGGAGGCACAAGAACCACCACCACCATAGTTGCCACTGTGGCAGAGGCATCCTCTGTAAACTCTTGAGTGTGAAGAGAAGAAGTTATCGGGCATAGATTGCTTTTTCCAACTGCTATGTCTGTGAGGCTGACCTCGTACATGGGCCTGCTCCAAGCTGTGGCCAACCGAGTGATCTCAACCTCTGGTGGCCCGGCCAAAAAACCCTTGGCCGAACAACTGTTTAGGGCTGCCTGAGCTTTGTCTAGTGAGGTGAAAGTGCAGTGGCGGTTGGTGGACCTGTAAAGTAGTGAGGCATAAAGCCACACCAAACTGTTCCAAGTGTGCAAACTTTAGCTTCTTGGTGGGAGGTTTTGAAATGTTTCACTGCCAAGTTATTTTTTGATAAGAATGGCAAATACAATGCACTTTGCAACATGTTTTCCAAAGAAATTAGCTTCAAATCCAAAGGTTTTACAGGAATTTCAAAGGAGAGATTGTTGAAATATTCCGACACTTTAGAGTTTGCATTAGTGAAAGTCATGTACATGACTGACTTTACACATCATGAAATTGTGGACCCAGTTGACGCCCTTGACGCTAATCATAAATGGCAAAGTATTCTTCTCTACAGTATGCCATCCTGAATTCAATAGACTGTGCTCTACTATGTGCCAACCCATCTCTTTCTTAATCTGGGGTAAATCCTGCTGCTCCTATGGGTGTTCACAGACGACTCCTCAAAGGCATCTCAAGTGTAACCTACAGTATAACCTCCCTTTACAGCGGTGGAAACTACTCACAAATCTGTCAATACACCTTAATCTAGACCTGGTGACAAGAGAGCATATGGAGGAACAAATATGGAGACATCGAAAAAGAGACATATAAATGTTATTTCTCCGGAATAAGGCCCCTTTAAAGAAAAGAAAACACAATTCTTCTCTCATAAAATAGAACTAGCAAAAAATTCAGTAAAAAAATTGTTCTTGACTGTTAAGAAATTATAAAATGTACCTTGTAGTAACCAAACAGAAAGCAGTCATTCCGCAGCACACTTTCGAAATTCTTCCAAAATAAAGTGGAGATGACTTTTAATAAATTCTCATCCAATAATACACCTAATTTTTAAAAGGGACTAACCTAACTCCTTCCTCTCCAGGGATTCCTAACTTCACTAAGTTCCCTCCATTAAGTAAAGACCACGTCAAGGAACTAATCGTCACCACTAAATCTGTCTCGCCCTTAGATCCTTCTCCTCCTCAGTTGCTAAATGGGCTCCTGGCATTATTGTGGGCCAACTAACAGAAATTTTCAATACCATATTCAGAACTGAGCAATTTCCCAAGCAGTGGAAAAAAGTATCTATCCGTCCTCTATTAAAAAAACCTAACCTCAACCGAAAAGATCCAAATAACTTGTTTCAGGACATGTCTGAGATGCTGACTCACTTAGCCGGAATAGTTATTAGCACAATGTTTGTAATGTACTTTTTGACTAAATGAATAAAAAAATTCTTTAAAAAAAAAAAGATCCAAATACCTATTGACTCATCTCAAGACTACCTTTCCCAGCTAAAATAGTGGGAAAAGCAATGAATATACAACTGTCCACTTACGTACAGGACCATCAACTTCTTGACCCTACCCAATTAGGGTTTAGAAGCGGTCACATCACGGAAACTGCTTTAATTGTGGCCACCAAAGAAACTAGAGCAATCCTTGACAAGGAAGGGAAAGCAGCACTGGTACTGCTTGACCTCTCAGCAGCATTTGATATGGTCAACCACCAGTTGTTGGTTGACCGTCTCTCAAAGATTGGAATCAAAGAACCTGCGTTAACCCTACTCGCATCCTTTCTTGTAGGTAGAGAGCAAACAGTCTCCTCTAGAGTCTTTGAATAAGAGTCCTTTTTACTACCTTGTGGTATCCCCCAAGAATCCTCTCTGAGTCCAACACTGTTTAATGTGTATGCAACATCATTGGCCAGCCTCATTACTTCCTTTGGCTTCTCTCTTACTTGCTATGCTGATGGCACTCAAATCGTGGTCTCCATAACCAGCGACAATGACAATACCAACATCAGATTTAACAGTTGTATGCTGACAGTTAGTAATTGGATGAGCACGAACTGCCTCAAACTAAACTCGGAAAAAACAGAGGTCATGTTGTTTGGCAGAGAAACCACCTTCTGGTCACCGCCCTGGTGGCCTCAAGAGTCAGGCAATCTGCCTACTCCAAGCAGGAAAGTAAAACATTGAGGAATTCTCATAGACAGAAAACAGTACATAAACTAATGTCACTGTCTCCTCTTCTTTCTACATCATTAGAATCATAAAGAAAATACTCCTGTATCTCCCTGAGACACTACAAAAAAATCGACAGCTTTAGTGTCTTGCTTTCCCTTCAGAACACCTGAGCAAGACGTCAAAACACCAGAATACAACGTGAACACCCTTCAGAATAAGACTCTGCACACTTTAGCATACCAAGATACAATGTATTTATTGTAGCAAGTTCCCATATATCAAATAGCAATAATGCACATGTAGAATGAAGGCATATAGTAAATGTATATTCAAAAAGGATAAATGCATAGAAAGATAACTGTATGTACACAAGAATATGTAATACTTCACCGGCTGTTTGTCTTGCATCATCCTGTCAGCACAAACTGAAAGAACCCGGGGACAGTTTTGCCAGGAGCCCTCAACTGGAACACGGTTTCCAGGCGGTGTGTCCACCCCTGAAAATAGTTTGTGTCAAAACGCCAAGAGGTCTTGGTCTTTATACTCTTACTAACACAGAGAAAAGCTTCTAGAAGCTCCCCCTTCCTGCATCTGCACTGTAGGTGCTGGCTACACTCTGCGTCAAGGTCACTCACAGAGCAGGCCAGGGTCACTCACACTGTTCCTCTTATCTCTCCCGCTCGGTGAAGTGAAAATAGAAACATTTCTGTGTGCTTGCAAGTAACCCAGGTCTGCCTGCATTCGCAGAGGAAAGTCAGGGTCATACAGACACAAGATGAAACCGTGATTGTGAGTCAATGGTCACCACTTGATCTCACAATGTATATAAATGCATGTACCACTACATTTAGTCATGTCTAAACTTGACTACTGAACTGTCTTTACCTGAACATGCAGCAGCAAAACTTAAATAGACTGCAGGTTATCCAAAATGCGGCAGCACGCATACTGCTATTCATTCCCATATACCAGTCTGTTAGACAGGCACTATGTAATCTCCATTGGCTACCTGTCAAACAGAGAATCATTTTTAAGGCCATGTGCATTTCCCACAAAGCACTCCAAAACGGAGGCCCAGAATACCTGTGGAAAGGATACAAATGGTATCTTCCAGTCAGACCGCTGCGATTCCTTAAGGCAAAAAATTTGCATGTTTCCAAATTCAGACTTTCCTCTTGGGGCGGAAGAAGCTTTTTGGTCAATTCTTCGAAAACATGAAATACTCTTCCTTTAAATATTAAATCTATACCTGATCTCCTGCTCTTCAGGAAGGCTCTGAAAACCTGGCTTTTAAACAACCAAGACGACCCGTCTCTTTTCCCCTTGACCATTGCTATTGGAAGCAGCACCAAGACACCTCCGGGTACACGTACGCTCTATAAATATTTTTAATATAACATAACATAACCTGCAGATTTCCCGGCTACTGCACTACTGAGAAAGAGACATAGCTTTTCCACTGCACTTCTTTTCTGTCATGCAGCAGTATCCATTCCTAAAACATTCACAGAGCTTTGCCAAAACACCTCACGGCAGCGCTGCAACACCCTTTGGATTCCAGTGTTTAAAGTCAGGACCTTGGTTAACACATAAACTCCACACTTTAATTCTGACCTGTATCCCATTCTATTCCAGGAGTATGTGATGCAGAAAGAGATAGCAACAACTAGAAGCAATAATTGTATGAAATGGAGAAAAAATAAATCGGATCTAAAAGAAGAGGAGATTATGGATTACAAAGTCCGTATAGCTTCTCCTATAGGGAATATTTAATATTCCGCAAAATATTACTACCGCATAGACAACAGAAGGGCATAATGAAGGATAATTAGATACTAGGAGTGAGATGAATTAGTAAAATAAGCAATTAGGATACAGACTTGTTTTGAGCTCATTATTTGATGTAGTACTGGTCCTACAATATAATATATTGTTAATGTTATATTCATTTACCAGACTAGACATACTTTTACCATTACAATGCAATGGGGTATCTCAGTAAACCTCAGGACCTGGGTAGCGTTTAGTACAATAAACAAATGGTCCTGTCGGGATAGAACAATTGAACACAAATTAGATTTTAACAGAGAAATTTCTTTTAAGAAAAGAAAACACAACCAGAGGTAAAAGTATATCAAATGCATATATTATGGTGCAAGTACATGAAAAAATCTATGTACAATATACTGTAGGTTGCTCCAGTTGTGCAAAGGTGGAAACGTGCTTGTTCAGCTTGACATGTGAAAATGGAGTGACTAACAACATAAAATACAAAATGAAAATGGAAATCGCAGTGTTTCAGCCGCCTGCGTGCTGCCTGTCAAGTATGATAAAGTTCAACATTCCCATAAATCCAGGGAGAAGGAGGAGTTAAACTAATGGAATTATAGTTGCTGTCATCTACCATGGATAGACCCTTGCAGGCTCTAACTGTGCTCTCATATTTCTCACGTACGTGCATGTGTGGGTTTTTGCCTTGCATTCTGAGACTTGTAGTCCTGTTTATCACAATATAAAATCAATTTCCAAGAAGCAAAGAAAAAACTTGAACTGGATGAGCTACTTACACATGGAACTGGGAAACCTGAGAGCTGTGGAACTTGAGGCCATCGTCCTAAAAGTCCAAAAGGATGTTTTTAGTACCATGGTTTGGGCAGGAGCCAGATTGTAGTGAAGAAAGGCATTTGTTGGATTCCAATAGGACTGATGTTGTAGTTGGGACTCTAGAACTTTTTCCAAAATCTTTGCCAGGATTGGTACATTTGAAATGTGTTTGAAAGTGAATAATACTGAGGGGTCCTGGTACAAGTCAAAACAAAAAACGACTGACCTTTGGTAATGCTCCTTCTGGTGGATACTCTATCTAAGCACAGATTGTTCACCTTTAAAATATCTCTAGGCAACAGGCTGGATTCAAAGAATTCTTCAGCAGTGGTCTTGTATACCGATAGGTGGTGCCATATGGCTCCGCAGTGAGTATGTACTGCAGTGGAAGTGACAAAGTGGACCCATACATAAGCACCACCTCTGCACACTGACTCGGTTTCTCAACCATCCTCCTGCATTTGTCTGGGAACAAGGTGGTGCAGAGATGACAGCAAATGAGGAACACGATTTTGAGCATCAGTGGATGCAGTAAGCAGCTGTGCATTGGCTTATAAGACACGAACATAAGAAATGTCAACACAAAGTTCAAGTCCTATTGGGTCATGAAGAACACTTTGTTGTAAATTTGTGAGTTAGACCATTGAAAAAACGCATCACAACAAGTGATTTAAAGAGAGAGGGTTGAGCAGGTAAGCACAGAAAGGTAAAAAAGACTGACATATAACCCATTTCTGTGCGCACAATGGATGTGGAGGTTGCATGAGGCTATTAGTCAAAGAAACCTCAGAGTTGCCCTCAACGAGACCCAAACCAAGTCTGAAATATTGGAATCATATCCCGGACTCAATGTGGCAGTGGAAAGGCCTTGAACGCCACCTGTCAAGGACAGTCCCAATAAAAGGAATCTGCAGTGTGGGACTAAAGTGGGACTTTGGTACATTGATGGAAAACCCCAAATATGTCAGGAGTTTGGCTGTCATCGAGAGGTGGTCTGTGTCTGACTGTGGTGAGCTCAACATTATCAGTCAGTCATTGAGGTACAGAAAAACATGTATCCCAACCTCCGAAGGTAGGCAGTGACCATCAACATCACTTCTATGAACACCTGAGGTGCCGAGTTCAGGTCAAAGAGGAGTGTGGGAGGGACGGGCAAAAAAAGAAGCGAGGAGGCTGTATATGATTAATGTTGACGTGAGTTTATTCACAGGTCATGCAGAGGTGATTATTCAATCAAAAGGAAAACAAAAACTTCTTTAATATCCTCCTTCTTCTTTATCTTTTTCAGATCTTCTGCTTCATCTGGAGGGGGCCCCTGGGAGGCTTGAAGGCAAAAGAAGAAAGTGACTGTCAGTATATATATGTTTTCCTACACGAGGTAAGGAAAGGTACCTTCACCATACCTGGTGAAAAGAAAGATCTTGAGTGAGTACCAAAATATTAGTCAAAGAGAAAGAAAAGAATTATACAGGAAGGGACTCTTCCTGATTTAGAAAGCCCTTAGATTTATAGCTGTCCCATGAAGAAACAAAGTTTCCTTCAGAGCAAGAATAAACAAAAAAATAGCTTTATCCCTTTTCTAGGAAGGTCTAGTGCATTAGCATCACGTACTGTCACTACTCAGGGGAAGGGGCACCCTTGATTTCTTCTTCCTATTTCACTCTCAGTGAAATAATATACCCTCAACAGTTTATTGGCAGTCCCAGGAGTCTGGTTTGGGCTAGGCTTATGTCTTTATCCAGTTTGTTCCCAGTTTTACCCCCAGTGCGGAAAGACAACAACAAAACAAAAAACAAACCCCAAAACACCAGTCAACAGAGAGTGCCCCTTTTCTCCTGACCCCCTCCCTCATTTACCAAATCTACAGCTCCTTTTCCATGTTACATACCGCCTCTACCGCAACTCTCCTTAGTTGTGGCGGCTTGTGCACGTCCTCCGTGGGCAACCACCACTCCTCGCTCCACTCCTCTGGACTCCTGTCGAGTTCAGCGTTCTCCGTTCTTGGCTCGAGTAGGTAGGCTTCTTCAGTTTCCTCCGTCTCTTCCGGCCACTCTCCTTGAGTCTTCTTCCTCTCTGCATCTTCGAGATTCTCCTGGTCCCTCCTTCTTTCTTCCTCCTTTCCAGCTCCTTTTCTCCTCCTTCCTGTTGGGTTGATTGGCTCCCTATCCCAACATCATCCTGCTCCGCCTGCATGAAAGAAGGGTAGTCCTTCTTTAGTGTCGTAACTATCGATTCTTGTTTCTTCCAGGTCCTGCCGGGGTCTTCGGAGTCCAGAAGGGACGTCGGAGAATGAGGTAAGTGAGGGGGGCTCCAGTTGGGGTGTTTCTGTGTTCCCTGACAGTGAGTATGGCAAATTAGAAGTGTTCCAACCCACTGTGAACCAGAGATAACAATTGTGGGACTGCTGGACGGATAATTGAAAATATGGTTCCTGCAAGTCCAATGACACTATCCAGTCTCCTGGGTCCAGATAAGAAAGAACCTGAGACAGTGTGAGCTTTTTGAATTTGTATTTCCATAGAAAGGCAATCAATAGGTGGAGGTCCAGTATAGACCTGTGGCCTCCATCTTGTTTTGGTACGAGGAAGTAGCATGACTAGCACCCAATAGAAACTGCTTGATGGCAACCTTGGCCAGCATTGGAGGAGGTATTAGAGGGGAGCTGCCCCAGCAGGTGAGATCTGCTTTGGCTACTATCACAGCATTTGCCATGAAAGGACTGGGGCTGCTGTTGCTGCACAAGTTGGGATGGCCAGCATTGTCTGTAGGTTAGCCCTCTAGAATAATCCCTAAACTTTCCGTACTGTTGGTAGAACTGCCTGGCGAGGGACAAGATGCCCAAGAATCATGCTGTGGCTTGACTGTACTTAAATCATTCAAGTTCCTTCCCCAAACAATCTAGAACCATCAAAGGCATGTGTTAGAAATAGGGGTCTCTAGTTGGCAGTGGTATACACCCTGACTAAGTTGGGACCCTTCCTTCTAGTCAGGGTAAGGGGATTACACAGCTAAAATAACCCCTGCTCGCCCCCTTGGTAGCTTGGCATGACCAGTCAGGCCTATCTCAGAGGCAATGTGTAAAGTATATGTACATAACACACACAGTGAAAACACTACAAAATGGGCACCACACCAGTTTAGAAAATAGCCAATATTTATCTAATTGAAACAAGACCAAAAACAACAAAAATTCAACATACACAAGCGAAGATATGAATTTCTTAAGAATAAGGCAAAACTACAGTTCCTAGAAGTCAATAGCGCCTACAGAGATGATTGCGGCGTTGTGACCAAATCCACCACTTCAGTCCGACCTCGATGGAGTCGAAGGCCACCTAAGTCGTCGGGGAAGACCCGCAAACAGTACCTGGGAGTTAAAGAGGCCTTGAAGACCTTGCGGTGAAATTTAGCGGTGAGGCGTTGCTGGAGTCGCGAGGTATCAGTGCTGCATGTCGGTGCAGAAGTTGGTGAGTCCTTGAAGTCACATACACGTTGCAGATTGAACTCCGTTAAGTTGAAGTCAAGAGCGCTGATGTCGGCAGTGCCAGGGCTGCAGTGTCATCATGGGCAGTGTGTCATGCACTTCACGAGGCTGTGTCCGTTGCTTTGGTGCAGGTAGCGGCATGGTGTAGGTGCAGCACTGTCGTCGGTCGACCTGGGGCTGCGGTGTTGTTGCAGTCTGTGTCTCATGCTCCTCACGAGACAGTGACCTTGGCTTCGGTGCAGGCAGCAGCGTTGGGTGACAATGTCAGAGTCGATGGAGCTGTTGTTGGCAGACTAGAGGCTGTGGTATCATCGAGGGTAGTGACCATGGCTACGGTGCAGGTAGTGGCATTGGAGACGGCGCGAAGCGCCGTTGTCGGTGAGACCAGGGCTGTGGTGTTATCGAAGTCGATATCAACAACCACAGTGCAGGCAACAGTGTCTATGACAACATGAAGCATCATCGTCGGTGAGACCAAAGCTGCGGTATCGTCGAGGTCGGTGCTGCGCCGAGCGAGTGGTGACCACGGCATCTGTACAGGCAGTGGTGTCGGGAATTCTTTTCTTGAAGTTACAGCCCAGCAAACACCTCCAGTGGCCCCGAACTGGAATCGGCACCACTTGGCAGGTCAGAACTCCCAACAGTGGAGTTCAGGTGCTGTAGATGAAGTTGACGTCCTTTGTGTCACTGAGACTTCTTAACAGGAGGCAAGCACACAGAAACCCTTGGAGAAACTTCACAAGCAGGATACACAGCAAAGTCTAGTCCTTTTCCTCTCCAAAGGAGAAGCAGCAACTGCAGGCCAACCCAGCAAAGCAAAACACTGCAAATGGGCAGTACTCCTCCGTACAGCTATTCAACTCTTCTCCTTGGCATCTATTTGAAAGTACATTTAAATAAACTAAACAAATTTAGCGTTATGGATTCCGATGAGTAAGCCTGGATAATAAACAAGTGTTTCTTTTCCACATTCCGCAACTCAACTGCGTCAGTTGTTTCTATAAAATCTCCCCAATTGTTGTGTCTAGGGGTCTCGGATCTTCTGAAACACCTTGTCCTGATGATAGTCTCGTAGATTCAACTCAGCAGAGACTGAAACATCGACGCCTTAACTCATTTTCCTTTCATTTTTGTTAAGATTGAATCAGGAGACTTTGTCCCAATGCGTAGGACAGTCCCTACCTTGTTAATATATGGGAAATGGGTCTCTAAATACTGATGACTAGTGAAATGTCAGTGTTAAGTAATTATTGCATCTGTCATCAACAGCTTTGAAGAACCCCCCCCCCATCCGTTTTTTGGAAACTCTTGTGTGAATTTTATGTTTCAAATACAATATAATTGATCCAAGTAAATACACCCGGTTATTTTTGTTTTTGATTTATTCTTTATCCTTGAATGTAAATGAACTATTGTGCTTTTCATTTATTGTGGATATGAGTAAGACACATCAAAAAGTACTTGTTTAGTTTATTTAAATGTACTTTCAAATAGATCCCTGGTTGGCAACATTACCCGACACTTATCTACCCAAAGCCCACAAGGATATACTGGGTTGCTCATTTTGATATATACACTTTCTAAAAGTGGCATTTTCAAATGCACAATTTAAAAACCACCTTCACTAAAAGATGTTTTTTTTTAATTCTGAGCTCAGAAAGCCCAAACTCCAAATCTCTATCTGTTCCCAATTGAAATTACACTTGCAAACTGTTACAAGGATGATCCAATGATAGCATATGGGAGAGGTAGTCCTTGCAATAGTGAAAAACGAAATTGGTAGTATTTCACTATCAGGACATGTAAAACACACCAGTGCATGTCCTGCCTTTCACATATATTGCACCCTGCAAGGAAGGTTTGTGCCTGGCAAGTGAGTGCATTTGCCAGGTCAACATGGCAGTTTAAAACTGCACTCACAGACACTGCAGTGGCAGGTTTACAGGGCTACTCATGTGGGTGGCACACCAGTGCTGCAGGCCCACTAGTAGCATTTGATTTACAGGCCCTGGGCGCTCACAGTGCACTTTTCTAGGGACTTACCAGTAAATCAAAAATGTCAATCGTGGATAAATCAATCATTATCGCAATTTTACACAGGGAGCATATGCACTTTAGCACTGATTAGCAATGGTAAAGTGCCCACAGTCCTAGAGCCAACAACAACAGGTCAGAAAAAATAGGAGGAAGAAGGCAAAAAGTTTGGGGATAACCCTGCAAAAAGGGCCAAGTCAATCAGCGTGTCCATAAGAGATGCCTGTACATCCCCTTGAAAACATGGCTGATCGCATCTAGGCATGCCTTGTAAGCACTACAATAGTGCCAATAGCTCCTCCATTACAGTATCTGGTGCCTGAACCAACACTTCAGACATTTTTCACTGGATCCTGGCCATCATGTGTCATTAGAGCCACTAACGTCTTCCAGAACAACTGGCAAGATCTCACTAGCCATGTCACCTAAAGCATGGTTATGCCTGCCCACAAGGCACACTGCATTCAAAGATCTTAATGCTAAAGTAGCTGAAAAGAACATTTTCTTTCTGAAGGCATCAATATGCTTCGACTCTATCTGGAGGGTTGGTCAGGAAGGCATTAGGGGTGACCTTACTCATTGACACCTATGCCACCAGGGTTTGAGGTATAGTATGCCTTGTAAGAAAATTGGGATTACCGTGGGCAGGCCTAATTTGCCAAGGCAACAGATCATCTGACTATAGATCCTGAGCACAGTTTGGACCAAATGCCTAAGAAAGTGTCGGTAAGAGCCTCGCTGAATTGCAATAGTGGCTCAGAAGAGGCTAGACCTGGTTGAAAAATCTCAGTTAAGAAGTTGCCCTAGTCTCGACAGCAGGCAACTGTAAGCCTAGAACTTCCACTGTCCATTGCACAGCTACTGTGAAAGAGACTCTTTCCTCTATTGGTGGCCGGGGTGGCAAGACTAGCTCAGCCGCTGTAGATATTTCCAGGGCACTGTCATTTTGTAAATATTTGCATACCCCATCATCAATTTAGTGAGGGGGAGCAGGTTGTCCACCTCCTCATCATCACTGTCATCTGGAACATTTTGCATATCATGAACTGTGCCAGAGTGGGGGATTCAAATAGTGCCTCTAGCCACTGATAGTACTGGTGTGCAGGCAGAAGTCAAGGATTAGAATCTGAGTGAAAACTAACTTGTTGCACATTCGTAATATCATAGCCTGACATAGGTGTTTTATTCAGACTTGGATGGGATCCAAGTAAAGGTTTCGGGAGATCACTAATGCAATGTAATGGTAAGTTAGTGGATATTTTCCAAGAATTGTGGTGATGTAAGCTGAAATTAAAGGCGACTCGCTGGATGTTTCATTCATCAGAGGTTTGAATCAAAGGACTTTGGGGCATATTATCAAGGGGCCGCGATAAGATTATCGCTTTATTGACAAGGACACGCTAGCGCGTGTTTCCTTGCCTTAGCGCCCGTTGTCAGCACGCCTCGCATTGAATCGCTAATGAGATGCAAGGGGGGCGTGCCTGACAAAACCCCATGTGAAAATATCGCTAACCCAGCTTCGCGATATTATCAACGAGGGGTAGCGATATTTGAAATCTCGTTAAGTAAGCCTTAACGCTGGAATTTAACGTCTGTTAAATTCCAGACTAAGGCATACCTAACATGGGGGGTGGATTGTGTGGCTAAGACCACAGGCACTATCATCATGGTTATCGCTGTTTTCCATGGAACATCGCTGGAAAACCAGCGATGTTCCATGGAAAACACCGCTATCGCTGGAATAATTATCGCCATTGCGCTAAGCATTGTTAATACAGCGCTAGCATGGCGATAATTTCCAGCGATAGCCGGCGATAACAATTCTCACGCTAAGCGCGGCCAGCGATAATTATCGCTGCCGCTTGATAATATGCCCCTTTGTTTACTAGGAAATTCCAAAGCAGAGTTAATCTCAGAGCGTCACAAGGCAGTGCTTGGCAGGAGACATGGCAAAAAAGAAGAACGTTCAGAGATAAAAGGTGTTTCATTTGGCAATGGTATGTTAAATTTGATCAGCAAGTATATGTCGACTTTCTCAGCATTAGACAAGGCTCAAGATGTGATGTACATAGTTTTTGGAGGGACCAGGAGAAGAGAATGCTATCTTGGCTGTAGTTATCAAAAGTCTAATTTCCAGCCACAAGGAAAAGCAGTGTACGGAACATTTTCAAATGGCAACAGGGTTTTCCCACAGCTGCAAATGGTTGCAGTGCAAACTACATACCAGGGTAAATACAGAAACAATTATTGTTTCTTCCCTAAAACATCTGTGGCTGTTGGAGATGGTTCAGGGTTTAAGAATGCAGTAGCTGGAGATTCTGGAACAGGAGAAGGAACCAAAGGAATTGTTTTTCTTGAAGGATCAACTGGGTCTAAAGGATCAGGGTATTCATCAGATGCTAGAAAGGAGGCTGTCATGAAAGTTCCAGAGGGAGGTAAGGTTTATGAAAGAGTCATTTGTTTAAATGGTGGATACAAAGGCAAAGCCTGGAGCCCAGTAATACATTTGAGAGAGTTAAACTGATTTTTTGATTACAGACATTCCAAGGTGGAAGTAATCCTTCTTTTACTGGATATTTTACAGGCAGAGGATTGGTTAGTGAAACTGGATATAAAGGATGTGTATTTCAGTTTTCCAGTGTTCAGAGGGCAGCCAGTGGTATTCACAGTACAGGTGGTTGGGTCAGTTGTACCAGTTTGTAAGCAGGCCTTTCAAACTATAATTGGCACCTTGGCGCTTTACCAAAATATTGAGGCTGGTAGCATCTTATTTGAGAGCGAGAGGAGTATGAATGACACTTTATCTGCACAGTATCTTAATTATGTCAGAGAGTCGGGAAGAGTTAGTCCTTCATTTTAACAGGTGAGGAGTCTATTGGAGAAGTTAGGTTTCTTAACAAATTTGGAGAAAACTGTATTGTACCTAAGAAGAAAATAGAATTTGGGGTTTTCAAATAGAAACAGAGAATGGTGTTTTATGGTTACCAATGGACAGGGCACAAAAGTTAAAATTGGAAATTATGAGCTTGATAAGGAAATTTAGCAATGGTGATATGTCTGTTGTCATATTCAATCCAGAATGTGTTTCCGGGGACCTCTGCATTATAGAGCATTGCAAAGAATGAAAGTGAGGGGACTTTGAAGGGAGTTATGTTAGGGAGATAAGATCCAG
Source organism: Calotriton arnoldi (assembly GCA_963921515.1). Taxonomy (NCBI): domain Eukaryota; kingdom Metazoa; phylum Chordata; class Amphibia; order Caudata; family Salamandridae; genus Calotriton; species Calotriton arnoldi. The sequence continues at coordinate 347,699 of CAWUFW010014540.1, forward strand.
GAAACCCAAGAAGCAATAGAGGAGCTTTTTATTACGGATGTAGAATTTGGAAGCTTGAAATGGGAGAGCAATTTTTTAACAAGCCCAGATTTTACTCAAGAATCAGATGCAAGTTTATGGTTGGGGAACAAAATTATGGCAGACAGAAACAGGAGTTCAAATTAACAAGATCACAACCCAAATGTCCATGTGAACATGGGTATCAAGTGTATAACTTGGAACAAGTGTTCACATGGAACTCATTTTCTAACAACAAAATATGATAGTACAGCATCCTGGATAGATTTAATCTTCTGAAAAACAATAATATTTTTACAGAAAGAAAGTAGTTCTGTTCCGGTTTGATCTTAAAGAAACACCAACCAGTATTCAAAATATATTCGATTCAGACGAATCGAAGTTTATTCTTTCATAAATTAACTAACCCTTAGTCACAAAGTCAAGACAGGTGAGTGGTGAAGAGATATTAAGCACGAATCCCAAGTGTTAAGAACCAAAGCCATCAAAAAGAGAGAAAAGGCGACAATGTGAATAAACATACATGGTATATTGGTTATTACATTGAAAGACAACCAAATTGCATTTACATATATTTCAAACACAGCGGGTAAAATCCCAGTATTAATTCACACAGGAATAAGGTCTGTGTTTTATTGGTGTTGATGCGTTTTGACCCTTTCTCAGATATCAGGGTCTCATCAGGACAAGGATGAACTGCCGTCGACACCAAAAAAAGACATACCTTATTCCTGTCTGAATTATCACTGGGATTTTTCCCACTGTGTGCATAGACTGTCTCTAGAATGCCTGTTTTCCTTTTGGGTCTTGAGACTTTTCAATGGCGCATGATTGAGCCCATCCACATTGATCAGGATCATCCTCTTCCTCTTCTTCCTCAGTTTTTTGTAAGCATCACAGTTTTTTTCCTTGGGAATTGGATCTTCACATTATGTGCCTGTAGAATGAAAGTTTCAGTCTGGTTATCTGTGCTTCAAGTGAAAGTTCTGAGTTGATTTGATCCAAGATACATCTTTTTTCCTGGCTGTCGACTGTATTTTTAGAAGTCTCATCAAACACCTGAGTTCGAAGGCATATATGCTCTTCCTGTCCTGTTGATCAATTGTCCAACTTTTGCATCCAGTGTCACCAGGAATACCACTACGTGTACGAATCTGACCATTGTTCTTGTTGATACATCAGTGCATTTGAACATCTTCCAAAGTCTCTGCCCAATGCTTATCTGAGGTATATGTATTGGCTGCTGGAACCTTCATTATTGATGGTTAGCACCAGGAATATGAATGCAGCTGCCCACCTTTGGTTACTGCACCTATTGTCACCTCTTTGGTCTTTTTTTATACATTTAGTCATAGTCCCATGTTTTCACTATGCTTCTGCAGGGGCGTAGTTTCAAGGGGGTGTTTGGGGTGTTACACGCATCCCAGGACCTCCATTAGGTAGGTCTTGGGAGGAGGAAGGGGCACTGGGGGGCAGGAAGCAGGAGGGAAAGGATCAGCAAAACAGGAGGAAAAAGCTAGCAGCAGCGGAGGAGCAGCGGGACAGAATACAAAAAGGAAAAATAATCGGAGAAACAGCAATAAGGGGCAGAGATGAGCAGACTAGTGAGATCCAACACAGAGGCTATGAAAACAAGTTATTGGCTATACGGGAGGGAGTACAGCAGAATGGGTTACAATGTTAAAGCATGAGAACAATAATTACAATAAAATGCATTATAGTCAGTAACAGTAAAAGGCTATGAAGTCAGAATGATACCATTAGTTTTGGCAGAGTGTACAATCCAGAAAAAGCATGCAGCTGGGGGGGGGAGCGAGCGACGCACAGCGGTGTTTCCAACTCTTTCTCTGCAGCTTCTGACAGATGAAAAGCAACTCTAAAGTGCCGCTGAGCATCAGGGTGGATGCCTTCATTGATATGAAGCTGCACTTTCATTTTCTTGAGTTTTCCCTCGCCATGAAATAGCGACTGGAATCAGCTCGTGATCTCAGACTGAGCACAGAGGTTGTAGTTGTGAAATATCAAACCAATGTCAGCAGCGGTGGCAAAACTGAGCAAGCCTGCTCTAGACGAAGTCCCTTGTAGAACATGAATAGTAGCCTGCACTGACGTCTTTTGTGTTGCATTGTCGTTGTGAATGACTCTTGGCTTTGCAAAGGTTTAGAAGCGGTCCAGGTATATACCTTTGTGCCTGATGGAGTGAGGCAGGGGATAGGCTCTTAAACGTTTCCACTGGCATGATGTTAATCGACGCACCACTCACTATGATGAAAGTTATCGGGTGACTGTTCACTTTCACTGTGATTCTGGGACAGTGTCCAAATGAAGTTTGTCATTTTGCTTGGTGACTTTTCCTTAAACTGTGATCTTCTTTACAGGCAGCTAACCCCACATGTGCACAATGTTCTTTGGTAGATATCATCAGCGCATATCCATCTTCTTCACTGGTACTCGATAGTCACGTCGAAGAACATTTGTATGATGAACTTGACGACAGTTGATTTTGCTTGCTTTCTACTTGTCTAAGCTGATGTTGCTTTTTAGTTTTGTGGGCGTGGTGAGAGTGCTTCTGGAATGTTCTCACGACCATCTTTTCTTTCTGTCATGACACACTTGATTTTTCCTTGACTCTGTACACCCGTTATGAAATGATTCTCTTTCCCCACAACCTTTGCAGATTTTCCTAGGGCTGGACATCTACCCTCATGGGGACACGAAAACCCACATCGGAAGCATAGCTTTGATTTCTTCAAAGACGTTGACTTACGTGCGTCTTGTTTGTACTTGTGCTTGTTTTTCACGGTCAATGCTGATTCAGTGTGTGCTGTTCCTGCTTCCATGTCAGCAGCTTGTCGGTCTGTTCATTATTCTGCTCTCGCAGTCATCAGCATTTTCTTTAGACTGTGTGTTTCTCTCAACATGCGCCTTATAAAAGAATCTGAAAGGCTGCCATCGATGACTCTGAGGTGCATGGCTTCATCGTTGGTGAAGTCACAGAACTTGTAATTTTTAATGAGTGCTTCAAGTCTTTCAACAAACCCATTCATTATTTCACCAACCTGTTGTCGTGCTTGGTTGAAGACGCACCTTTCATAATTGACATTCAGCATTGGATTGAACTTGGCTTCGAGCGCTTCTTTTATGTTTTTTGGGACGATGTTGCATCAGTCTGTGAAACTTTCTTTAGCACTTCTTTCACTCCATCACCTGCAAAGTTTTTCAAATATTTCATGATCTTCGTGTCATCTTCTTCCTCTAGCACATCTTTGAAGTCATCAAATGTTTTAATCCTTGCAGCCCATCTGGCACCAATGTTCTGCTTCTTAGAAGTGTTGAAAGGCAGTGGTGACTTCAGGAACACAGCTGCATTGTATTTTGCACTTCCTTCTACTGCCATTGTGTTGGCACGTGCCTTTCAGGTGATCGCGGTCCAGGCTGGCTCCGAAAACGTCTGCAAGCACCTGCCTTGTGCCTTTGCATGGGTCTCAGTATGCTTTAATCGCCCATGACGGTGAGTAAGTTCTGTGTTTCCTGTACCTTGTTGGCGTTATTGTTATTTCATATTTCATCAGACTAATTGCTTTATAGTTGAGGTGAAGCGTCTCTGTCGACAACCTCACCTGCGGTTTTGGTGGGCATTTGAATATGCTTTTCTGCAGAGTCTTCGATTTCTTCTGCGGCCATGTATGGGCTGGAGCAGGGCTTTGACTCCACATGTGTATCAATTTGTTGTATCAATTCTGGGCGCTCGTAGCATGCACTAGCAGTTTGCCATACTGTTGCAAACTCTTAGGAAGAGCAGTCTTGTTTTTTCTTGGGACTTGTCACCAGTTGTAGTGTCTTCCCCAGTCCTGGAGTATGCAAATAGATTACGCCACATGGGAGCTTCAGTTAAGCATCACTTTATTTGGGAAACATCCATTACAACGTAGGCATTACAAAGCAATGCCTTTACAACGCAAGTTCCATTACAACGCATATCCCTCACTGACCAGCACCTTCCCTGAGGTAAGCACCCAGCGGTGTTAAAATAGTAATATTCGTTGTAATGGAACATGCGTTGTAATGGCTTGCACTGTAATGGCATGCGTTGTAATGGAAGTTGGGTTGTAAAAATTACGCTGTAAAGGTATGCGTCGTAATAGTTTACGCTGTAGCGTCATACATCCCTTTATTCTCCAGCATTCACTCGCACAATGTGCATTACATCATGCTTCCTATAACCACACCCTAACACTTCCCCGCATATCACAGGGTTCCTGTTCAGTGTCTGCCCCAGAACCACGAGGGTCTTGGTGCATATAACATTAATATGTTACAGATCCCATCCTACCCGACGTTCTACCGGAACTGTTGGCTCTCCTTTTCTCTCTGCTGTGGTGGAAGCCTCCCATCTGCACGCTGCATGTACCCTGGACCTCGTGACATCACATTGGAGGTCCTGCCATAGCATAAGTTCCTTCACAGGATTCTGCTTCTGGTGCTGCTAATAAGCCACGGACCTTCCACATGAATTTCAGTTTCTCAATTTTTGTTTTAAACAAATGACATTTTCATCATAAGGCACATTGCCACAACTTGCTTAACCTGCTTGCACAGCGCCAGGCGCACGAATCTTGGATTAAGAGGCCTTTATCTCCCGCAGTCTGCTGCGGGGCTGGACTTGCAGAGCTGGGCTACAGGCAGGACTTTAAATGGGCCGGGTCCTGCCAGTACTCAGCACCGGCAGCTCTAAAAAGCAGCTGCTGAGACTGGTCCCTTTCGGTCTCTCCATTTTTGCCCTCACCCTTAGGGTGAAAAAAAAATCTTAACTCAGCAGCAGTACCACCCTCCACTGCCTGTGATGTAACTTCAAAGAGACTTGTTATAGTTCTTTCACAGTTTCATCATTTTAGAACTGAAGCATTCTCAATGTTCTATACATCAAAGCCATAGTTGTTGCTTTTCTTTTTTATGCAACTAACAGCCATTGACAAAGCCAATAGTCCTGGCTTATTGTAGAGCGGCCGACCTTGAAGCTGGGGAACCAGGTTCGAGTCTGGCGAGAGGCTCAAACATCCTGTGATTCTGGGCAAATCACTTAATCTCCCCTTGCCTAAAAATGAATGTGCCCATCTGTAATGCAACTGGTGCTCATGTAAAGTGCTCTGATACCTTCGGGTCAAGTTTGTGCTATATAAAACTGCAACAAAAAAAAAAGTTACTTGTTTCATTATATATCTGGATACAATGACAGAAACAGCAAAACACCAGCCAGGCGGCATACTATGCTAAGCACAGATTTTAGCTTACGTGGTTTAAGCCACGCCCTTAATTACATCGCCCACCCCCCTTTGAGAGATCTCACCCCCCAGTTTTTTCATCCCACTTAAAGCCCTGGCTGCAGGTCTGAGGCCTAACTCATCCGAAGTATTCCGCTCTCTTCTCCGGACAACAGCACTCCTTCGTTTGCTTATTTCTAAGTTTCTGCTGTCCCTGCAGACAGGAAAGAAGGCTCTGAAACAGGCGGGCAATCGGGCATTGGTCGATGGGCCGGTGCCTCAGGGTCACCTGTGGGCTGATTTTTTGGGGCCTCTGTAAACCGGCCCAAGAGACTGATTTTCTTCCCCAGTCCCCGCCAGGCCACTTAAATGTGGTGCCAGTATCTTGGTCACTCCCTTGCCGCGCTGTGAATTGAGGCTGGGGGCCAGGTGCTGCTTTGGCCTTTGTGGCATTCTCACCTTGGCGCCCTGTCTTGCGTGCCCTGCCAGAAGGTGTTATCTCCCCCGCCGGGCCATCACCTTTAGGCCATGGCAGGAAGAGTGGCTTGTATGCAGGGACCTAGCACGGGGGGGGGGGGGGGCAAGTTTTATTGGGCCATTCTCACCTACCCCCCACCCCCTTGAGCAGCAGCAAGGTGCTTTTTGACACCTCCCTTGCCAGGTAAATGCCCTGAGGCTATAATGAAAGGGATGATCAGGGAATGTGGGCCGCTTTCCTTTTAGAGTGCCCGGGCCTAATTGTGATCCCAATCTGACCCTGCTCTGAAAGTACACTGCTGATCTCACAGAAGACACATCTGGCACAAACAGCCAAAGCTTACAGTTTACAGTTTGCCCCGAATGATTTGTGGTTCTTCAGCTTGTGCCGAAGCCGAGTATCTGAAGATTAGCTCTGCGAACCCAAGAGGATGTGGCCAAATGGCTAGAGCTGCCGACTTTGGAACTGAGGAATCAAGTTGGAGTCTAGGCGCTGCATCAACATTTTGTGATTCTGGGCAAATCACTTAGGGGCACATGCATCAACCTAAATACCGATCGCAAACGGGCCGATTCGCAGATTCGGCCCCTTTGCGACCGGTATTTAGGCAATTGGGATGCATCAACCCAAAACCCATTCGCAATATAGTTAATCGCAAATTTTGCAATTACCTAAATTGCAAATGCTTTTAGGGAATTGTAAATTGCGATTCCCTATTTGGGATGCATCAAAGCCTTTCCTAAATGCGACTTCGCATTTAGGAAACGCTAATTACCATCAACTGCAAGTTGATGATAATGTGCAAAAACTTTGAAAAATGCACAAAAGTGCATTTTTCAAAGTGTATGTGGCGCACACATATGCCCTTAGGGCATATGTGTGCGCCACATGAGCACAGATGCCAAATTTGGGGGTGCAGCAGGGTGGCCTTTAAGGCCCCCTAGCCCCCTTCAAATTGCATTCGCAATTTGCGAGTACCTATTTGGTACTCGCAAATTGCAAATGGCTTCCCATTCATTCCTATGGTCCTCTAGGCCCATAGGAATGAATGGGAAGGCATTCCTTAATTGCGAATCGCAATTTGCGATTCGCAATTAAGGAATGTGTAGGAATCGCAAATATTTTTGCAAAACCTACATGCATAGGCAATTGCGATTCCTTAATAGCGATTCCTTAATAATCGCTATTAAGGAATCGCAATTGCCTAGCTTGATGCATGTGCCCCTTAATCTCCCCGCGCCTACCAAAAATGAACGTGTCCGTCTGTAAGTGAACTAGTGCTCATGTAAAGCGCTCCAATACCTACGGGTCGAGTTCGCGCTATATAAAACTGCGGGGAAAAAAAGGATTGCTCCCTTACCCTGCTGAAGACCGCAGATCCAGACACACACATTTCACAGCTTGTGATTAATAGGAATAAGCACTGACCATTTAAAGCGTTGCACTTTGTTTACTGTAGGGATTTCGGGTGGGTGTTTGTTTCCATCATCACCAATGAATTTTTTTGTTTTTGTTAATTGCTTGTTTATAGTGCTCACACACATAACACTATTCCCTAGTTATATGGGGATGAGTGAAGCCAGAAGTCGGTACAGATGTTTGTCCTGGATGCTGCATTAGAACTGCTGCTTGCCCTAGTCGCCCATGACGTTTGACATATTTTCCAAATCAAAATTGTCAATGTTTTAAAGCACACATGTATGGTTAATAAGTGCACGCTTTTAAGTTATTGCCCCGCCTGCTGTCTTTGGCTGGATTCAGAGTGTCAGTAGCTCGGTGTCACATTTAGGTCTGTGACCGTATGGGAACTTTTCCTATGCAGGATATTGTCGGCAGTTGGTTTCTGCCGCTATTTAAGAAAGTTCTGGAATGTTCTCTACATTTATTATAGGGCTCGATGCTGGATCACAGATTAGGGTGAGAATTTTAAAGCCAAAAACCGGGACATTTCACGAAAATAGAAGAAGGACTATGTTTTACTTCAAGCGAGCGCACGGAATGACAGCGCTCCGCAGCAGCGAATTACAGAATAGGCAGTTAGAACCTACATAAAATGCAATTTTTAAACCCAGAAGCTTGCCTAGTAATTAAATTACTTTCTTGAAATAACTGCTAACTATCCCTGCTTTGTAAAACATAAAATGCACCTCCCACCCTCTCTAACAAGCATTAAAAATGCAATAGGTCTCGCCTTTGATTAAGTTAAAGCCATTTGCTTTGCTATACAATACCATTCGCAAAGCAAATGGCTTTAACTTAATAAAAGGCGATACCTATTGCATTTTTAATGCTTGTTAAAGGAGGCCTCGAAAAGGGTCTCTATCGGGCTCTGTTTTGTGCCCTGGCACAGGCGGTCCGTTTTTTTCTGGACTGCAGTGACAGCAGGCACATCATGTGCGCTGCTCACACTGCTCACTTCTCACTAGTGGAGAAGTTACGGCATGACGTCATGGCAGGTGAGCGTTGTAGGGGAAGGGAAATCATTTAAAGAGAGTCATTTTCTCTGGATTTCCCTTCTATTTTTGAAACTCAGGAGCAGCAACATTGTCGTGGTGTCACCAGGGCTTTAAGGGGAAGCTTTTTCAATATTATATACAAGCCATAGTTGCTGCTTATTTATCTTATGCAACTGACAACTATTGACAAAACCAATAGTCCTGACATGTTGTAGGTATGATGTTACTTGTTGTATCATATATCTGGGTGCAATGACAGAAGCAGCAAAATAGAAGTCGGGGGACACACTATGCTAAGCACAGATTTTTAGCTTACTGTTTTTAAGACACGCCCTTAATTACATTGGCCACGCCCCTTTGAGTTACACCCCAGGTTTTTCATCCCACTTAAAGCCCTGAGTAGGTGACATTCATAATTTGAGGCAGGGTAGATTAAGTGATTTGCCCAGAATCACAGGATGGTGATCCCACGCTGACACTCAAACCTGGCTCCCCCAGGCTGCTAATTACAAACACAAGCAGCTACAGGGTTCTCAAGCTCTGTGCCTGTCCCAGAGGTATACATTATCATTTTGTTCGGGTGGTCCTGTGACAGAGGCAATGAATCAAAGCTGATACTTATGTTACAATAATAAAGAAAAAAGTGTGAACATGTAAAGCGAAACATTAAACCAAAGCAGCGCGGCCCTGACATTATAGACAAAAGGCGAGAAAATAAATACATGAGAAAACAAGATGTGCGGCGTCAATATTTATTATGTACATAAAAAAAACAACGAGTTGTCCGAGTCGCGTGAGATAAGACTTGCGGCCGCCATTATTTAGCAAGTAAAACAAGCGCGGTACCGCAAAGGCAGCCGCGAGTTTATTTTCAGCATCGCGCTTTCACTTTAAGTGAAGCGCGATGCGAAAATAAACACACAGAGGCAATGAATCAAAGCCGATACTTATGTTACAATAATAAAGAAAAAAGTGGGAACATGTAAAGCGAAACATTAAACCAAAGCAGCGCGGCCCTGACATCTTAGACAAAAGGCGAGAAAATAAATAGATGAGAAAACAAGATGTGCGGCGTCAATATTTATTATGTAAATAAAAAAAAACAACGAGTTGGCCGAGTCGCGTGGGATAAGACTTGCGGCCTGCCGCCAACCAATCACAGAGCCGACTGGTGCATGCTGCAGGCGTGAAGGCAGCGTGGTTGCAGGAAGCCCGGAGCACTGGCTCACAGTAGCTTCACAGCTGTCGTGAAGACTTTTTCTTATCTGCTTGTTAAATAAACAAGCAGATAAGAAAAGTCTTCACAACAGCCGTGAAGCAGGCGAGCCAGTCCGGGTGGGCTGGATCAAAAAGCCAAAGGGAGGCAACGAAAAACCCTCCTTTCCAAAGGGAAGCCAGCGTTTACCATAAACGCTGACGCTACCCAATGGAAATGAGGGGCGGGGCTTCAAGCCCTTTTGTAAAAGTCCTTATTAACAATAAATCTCGCCGAGCGAGCTGCGCATGTGCGCAGCAACGCTAGGCGAGACCTAAAAACCGGGACATGAGATAATTTACTGAAATCTCGTGGGACAGCTGGTAAAAAACCGTGACCCTCCGGGCAAATCCTGGACGTCTGGTCACCCTATCACAGATGTCCCACAAGCTGAAACTCAATTGACTCTGACTTCACATGCCCCCTCCGTGCTTGCATTGTAGCCGGGTATTGCCTGCCCCATTGAAGTGCTCTATGCCATATTCTTTCGTGCATGAATAGCCCCTTTGCCAAGCCACCGACGACAAAGTGCAAAGCTTCTGTAACCACCCTAATTCCACCTGGGATGGTGTTTCCACAATTATTATTTTTTTGTTTTGTGGGAAGAAATTGAAGCGAGATCTTACGTATTTAAATCTGGCACAGTGCTGCAGAATCTGTGGGAACCGGGAGGTTTCCAGAGTGTGTCAGGTCAGTGCTGTTTGCAGATTGTGCTGGGGTCACTGGGTTTGGTGAGTGTTAAGGGCCTAGTGTATTTTGCAGTGTCTTGTGGGTAGTGGACGGTGCATTGTGTTTTGAGTAGTGGGGTTGTGTTGCTAATTTGTGTAGTTATTTGAGTGACCATAACATGATCTCAAAGGACTGACAACGGGAGAAGTGGGCAAGAGAAACTGAAAAGAGGGACTAGGAGAGAGGAAAGGAGGAGAAACACTAAAGGGAATAAGAAAGGAGACTTGCAGATGGAATGGTCTTTCCCAAGACAGAAGAAACAATGCTTCATTGAGAGCTGGCCTTAGGCATCTGACCAACAAGCAGGGAGGGAAGGAAAAGGAGCAATAATGAGGAGCAGGAGAGGGCAGGTGTATGTGTGAGGTGGTCTATGCAGAGCTAGGTGCACTCTTCAAGAGGTACTAGGGCAGGCAGTGATAGCCACAGAGAGCCTGAGGCTGTCTATGTGCTCAAGAGTGCCGATATTGAGACCTTTCGTGATCCTACGTAGGTCTTATATTTTGTTGCATGCCCACCGCTGAAGAGGGATAGTTGGGGGGTGGGGAACTGGGCTGTTGGGAGGACACAGACCATCAGAGTTAGAAGTATCAGGTTAGAGGAGGCTCACAGGGAGAAGGTAAGGTTCGCAGGAGGACGGTTCTTGAAAAAACTAATTCTAAGTGTAGGTCTTAGAGTACCTTCTACCTGCTCAGAAGAACCACTGGTCTTTCTCTGAAAATCATATTTTTCCTACTCAGCCCATTACTCCTGTTTGACACCAGTTTATGTATTTGCCATATTTTCTGCAAGAAATGTGTTATATCATTCCCTCAAGAAGCCTTATTTCAGTATATAACCACTTAGCATAAGAATCATACTGAGATATGCTTACACTGCCATCAGTGGGAACATTTGTAAACATTCCACAGACTTAATGTGTTATTCATGCACTGCTGTCATATATTTTCACAAAATGTGTTACTATTTTATATTCTGCTCCCTTTAGTGTTCATGGTTATGTTGCAGGTTTGCACATATGGTCTTTGCTGTGACAACATCATAGATACTTACACTTCGTGTTTGTTTTTGGCGCTTCGTGTTGGTATACAGACAACATAATTTCACATGTGTGTTGTATTTCTGACTATGGGAGTGCCTGGGCATATTAAAATCAAGTAAATTTAGTATGAGCTGGAACTTGGGGTTATTATGCATTAAAAAGGATTGGAATAAATCATCCTATGTGCTAAAAGTGCCTGGACTTAAGGCATGATGCTGATGACCACATGAGAGTTGTCCTGCTTATTAACATCTTATCTTACAAATATTGCAATGATATTGTCTGCTGGTAAATGCAATATGATCAGAACAATTGCTAAACAGTACCTTATTGTGTCAAGACTAATTCAGCATGGCCCATTGTGTTTTAGAGTATTTCATTTGCCATTGTTTATCCCAAAATTCTACATCCTGACTGACAAATCTACTGCCATAATGTGCATTAAAATTCGACATTTAACAGTGTCAAATTGCTCTGTCCAATGGGTAACTTTGACATGTTATGTTATGTTTATTTAATTTATAATGCGCATGAATCACCCGAAGGGGTATCTCGGCGCAACAACTCTCATAGACAGGAGCAAACTGATAAGGCCACAAATAAAGATGTTTTAAGAAGTTTTCTAAATTTGTAATGGTCTGTGCATTGACGCAAATGGAGCGGAAGCTTGTTCCAGAAGAGGGGGGGGGGGTGTGAGGTAGGAAAAGGATTTGCCTCCTGAACAAGATTTGGTGATACGAGCTACTGTGAGCAAGGCTTTGTCACTGGACTTCAAGGCTCTGCATTGACGGTAGTGGACACATTTTGAGAAAAGATAACTCGAAGCTTTGACATGTAAGGCCTTATGAGTCAGACAGCAAACTTTAAAGACAAATCTTTTGCGAATCGGCAGCCAATGAAGCATGTGTAGAAGAGGGGCAGAGATGTGCTTCTGTGTTCTGGACGACCTGCAATTTGTTTAAGACATTCTCATTTATAGAAGCAAAAAGAGTATTGCAATAATCTAAGCAGCTGATGACCAGTGCTTGGACTAACATTTTCCTCCCCGAACTCCGTAGCAGCCACAACATATGAAAACAGGTACCAATAGTGGTAGCAACCTGGTCTCTCATCGAGAGTACTTGGTCAAGGCGAACTCCTAGATTTTTTACAATCAATTTGGGAGTTGGAGTTAGGCCCAGTTCAGAGGGCCACCAATTGGGTGTCCAAATCTGTTGGCCCTCGCCAAACAGCATGGCCTCCGTTTTGTTGCAGTTCAACTGGAGACAGTTTTCAGTCATCCAGGACGCAATACCTGTTAAGAAACAAGCTTTAGCATTGTTCAGATCTGGATCAAGGGTGATGATTAGCTGCATGTCATCAGCATATGACGGTTGGTGAAAGCCAAACATTTTAGCGAGGTTGGCAAGGGGTCCACATCAATGTTAAAAAATGTGGGGCTCAAACAGCAGCCCGGTGGCACCCCCTTATCAAGTTTCAAGGTGTTCCATAAGTTGGATATTGATTTGACCTTCCAACAGCTTTCCTAATGGCGGGAGAAGAGAAATGGGTCTGTAATTAGTAAGATCCATAGGAGACAAATTGTTGTTTTTTTTTAAATTGGAGTGACTAGTGCTGTTTTCCAGGTAGAAGGGAATTTTCCAGAGGAAATAGACAGATTGAATAGTGTGCAAATGGCCGGGGCAGGCTGAAAGGACAAAGAGGTGACAATACGACATGGGAAGATGTCTGAGGGAGACCCAGATTCAGCCGCGGTCCGTGCAGGTAACAGCGCTGGGGCGGTGGGGCCGGGTTGGGGGGTATTTAGAGGGACGATGCCTAGGGAAAATTAAATAATAATTAATTTTCCAGAGTCATCGTCTGTCGGAATCCCCCCCACTGGGCCCCACCGCTGTTACCTGCACGGACCGCAGCTGCCCAGATTTAGCCGTAGCAAGTGCCTTCTGAATAGAGTCAAGCAAAAGTGGCTTGAATCTGATCAAGGTAGGACCAAGTGTCCCACTATCTTGCTCAATTTTTTTAGGGAAGTTCTGGTAAATTTCATTGATTTTTCCCTCAAAGTGGTTCGCCAAAGCATCACAGAGAGCTTGCAATGGTACTATATTGTGATTGCAGGCGCAAGGGTTAAGGAAAGAGTTAAGAACTTTGAAAAGCTCTTTAGAGGAATTTCCTGCTTGATTAATTTGATAGGAAATATAGGTCTTGTGGACTTTTTTTCATATTACAGTGGTACTTCCTTAAGGCTTGTTTGTAGGCTTCTTTATCGTTGGGAGTGGTGGAATGATGCCATTGTCTCGCTTTTTACACAGAGCTTTTTCAGTACGCAATTCCGGTGAGTTTGTGTTCACCATGATTAAAGTTAGAGCAAGGTTTTATAGGAGAAATCTAATTAAAACCTGCATTGGCCGCTGAGTGACATGGGGTCTGAAGATGTCTCCGCCCACCACCCATTCAAAATCTTAGCATCCTCCCCCCAAAGTTCGGGTTTAGATGTGCTATTGGCCAGAGGCTCAGGTATTCTAAAGTGATGTAGTGCCTGTTGAGTGCTAGACGGAGAGGTCCAAGGGGGCCGTAGACAGTGGCCGTTCCCTGCAGTCATTGGTGGCTATGGCCTTGCAGAAGGGTACGAACCATGATACCAGTCCATAACCAAAGAGGGTCTTTGTTATTTATTTATGGCCAGTGGTAGGAAGTTGCTGCTTTCAGCCTATTAGAAATGCAGTAGTTGCCTCCCTGCTTGTGGACGGCTATGTAATGCAGAGTGCTCATGAAATTGTGGTGTAGCAGAAATCGCATATGGTGAGGTAACGGGTGGCATCACTTAGAAGAGCGAAGACGGGGTTGTGGATGTATAGCTGCGGATTCTTGAGATAGTCTGCCTTGCAATGTGGCAAGCACCTTAGGCCAAGTGGGTACTGCAATTCAATGGCCTTTTGAGTTATTTTTGCAGTTTTGATGAAGAGATTCCTATCAAGCCTAACTGGTATTTTCTGGAAAGTCTAAAGGTACACTTGTTAGTATTTGATCAAAGTAAGGGCTCTGATTGGCAGGCAGTAGCCAGTCAGCAAGAGCCTACATAGACAGCAGTGAGGGTACAAGGCAACTCATCACGCTGTTAAGATAAAATAGCAAAGCTGTGCTAAGTTTAATTGTTTAACCTGCAGCAGCCATCTTTTATTAGGTTTCACTAACGCATTAACCAGAAGCCCCTGCCTCACAGTGAGAAAAGGGTTGTACATAAAACCTGAGATGTGAAAATTCGAAATTGCTGTGTGTATAGAATCAGAATCAGAGGTACTTTATTTCCAAGAAATATATTCTTATAGAAATATTTACACACATTTCTCGTTCATAAAAAAAGAGCAAAGATAAAAACAGACAATTTTAGTAAACTAAAACAATAATTCTTGGTTGTATCCTTCTGCCACCACTACTTGTAGATTATACAATTTCAACTATATAAACATAAAAATGTTGTGTGTATAGAATAATGAGAAGCCGTGCCCGGTGTTTATATACAATTGAAGCACACTTGCTCAGAGTATCCCTTTCTCATGTTCTCATACTAACCAACACCTGCCTCCAAGAGTATCGAAGATTACAACTATGTGACTCTGTTCTAAAGGTTTCTGATGTTTGATATAAATGTGTGTACTACTTTACCTGTTCTGCTTTTAAAAATTGAGTAATGAGGCTGCCCGCGGCCCACACAGGTGGCCCCATAGGAGGGCGGCCACCTTAGTGCCACATTAGGCACACAACCAACAGGTCTAGTGTTTGGACCCTTTGGGGTCCGGCGCGTTCCTCGTCATTTCCGGTGCGCTAGTGGGCGGGGAGCCGGGTATATCTACCTCCACCGCCCACCTAGCGATCCTTTTGCGCCGAGACTTCATGCCGTCTCCCTCCCTACCGCTTACCCGGCGTGTCGGCTGGTAGGGTGGCTAGGGTAGGTAGGCTGTTAACTTGTTATTTTGTGTTGCAGGCGGAGTTACAGGGTGATCCAGAGGCTGAATGGTACATAGGGGTACCCTCTTCAGGAGCACAACAAAGGTGCAAATGCCAAACAACCCCAGGAAGTCATTACGGCAGGACCCTGGAGGAACGACGGCACCCCGTTAGTCCTGCAGGCAGTTGGAAACCTGAGCAACCGGGGGTTTGCCTGGATACGCTCCGCCCCCTCAAGGGGCGTGAGTAAATGGGTGGACTGGTGGTCCACATGATGTAAGGGGTAATCCCCCAAAAGGGTGAGCACCGATTGGTTAGGGCCATGGTGCAATTTGGCTCTTCAGGTGGGCAGGGCAGCTTAAGGGTGTCACTGCTGCCTGCCCTTGGATCGCCCATAAGTTGACCCACCATGTTGGCATATTTCTTATGCAAATAAACCTGCAGCAATGTTTTCTCCAACAAACAATGTGTCTTGTGTGTTCTTTGTTGGGAGATTACTGTGTTTGCGGGTGGGGTGTGTTGCTGATATTGGCCCTATGTGAAATATTGAAGAAATGTTGCAAATGTCGCTTTTTGCAAACTTTGCCCGTGTAATTTAAACATCCCCCAGGCCTACTGGTGATCCGACATGTTTCTTACCAGTGGGAGAGGCATGTCAGCTTGCCAGTAGGGTGAAATGTTTCTCTGTAAATAGGAGTGTGGCAGAGAAGTCAAGTTGCTACTTAAATTAATATTCTGGTTCTTGTAGTCTTGTTTTTTCAGGCATTTTCTTTTAGTTCTATACTTGCAAGCGAGGATTCCAGCGCCTGCACTAGCATTGTTTGTACACAGAGGGGGATATTCTCAAGAACGTGCGATAATCATCGCCAAAATAGGTTAACGCAAGTTTGCATATCGCCGTCTTTCGCGGGAAAATAACTCTGTGTTAACGTGGCATTCTCAACAAGGCGGTAACATGCGATAGTACCCCAATAACGCGGCAAATGTCTGCGATAACATTACCGGTACGGCGATAAAAATCTCAACCCGAACGTGAAAAAACTAGAACAGTGATCATCGGATCACACACACAGAGTCACTCATGAAGGGACCATGACTTGCAGTGCACTGAGGTAGGGGCACCAGAACTGGACTCACACACATATGATTACATCATAAAGGGTCTATGACTTGCAGTGCACTGAGGTAGGGGCACCAGAACTGGACTCACACACATATGATTACATCATAAAGGGTCCATGACTTGCAGTGCACTGAGGTAGGGGCACCAGAACTGGACTCACACACATATGATTACATCATAAAGGGTCCATGACTTGAGCTACACTGAGTTCGTGGCACCGGAAGCGCTCGGCGGGTGCGCGGCCTGCGCGGCCTGCACTGATGCGTCGTCTGGGCGGGCCGCCCTGGAAGCAATGTCTGTTGCCTACTGGACTGCGCCATGAATAAATGAAGACTCAATTTGAATTGTGAGCCCTGCTGACCGCAGTGTAGGCCGGAGGCAGCGGTCAGAAAGGGCCCACAGCCACGTGACGATGACTTGTGGTGCACTGAGTTAGTGGCACCTGGAGCGCTCGGCAGGTGCGCGTCCTGCGCTGATGCGTCGTGCTGGCGGGCCGCCCTGGAAGCAATGTCTGTTGCCTACTGGACTCTGCCATAAATGAATCAAGACTCAATTTGAATTGTAAGCCCTGCTGACCGCAGTGTAGGCGGTCAGAAAGGGCCCACGGCCACGTGGCGTCGACTTGTGTTGCACAGGGTCAGTGGCACCTGGAGCGCTCCGCAGGTGCACAGCCAACGATGATGCGCTGTCCGGGCGGGCCGCACTGGGGGCAATGTCTGTTGACTAGTGGTTTCCTCCATTAACAGAAATGTGGCACGATTTGAATTGTGGGACCTGCTGACCGCAGTGTAGGACTAAGGCAGTATCCGGCACACACATGACTCCGTGTTGCTGTGCCGCTGAGTCTGGAGGTCACGGCGGCAGACTCGTGGCAGGGTGAGGTGCGCCGCCCTGGCAGACGCGTTGCCCATCACGGAAGAGAACCACGCCCAGAGCCCCGGCCTTTTGATCCGCACTCCTACGCTGGAGTGGCATATGCCGGCCCAGCCCACTGCGCTTACGCTTACAGGGGGGGACGGCACAGCTACATGTCCAAGGTCTTCCCCACTGCCTGAGGTAACATGTTTGCGTCCACTGTCCACAACACTACAAACCCCAACAGTATATGTCCACATGGACATGTCTGTGCTCTGCATTCTGTGGTCTGTCCAGCACATCACCGCCACACTTGGCATTGTGTACATTCTTCTTCATGGGTGAGTTGCCTCCTTCACGCATACTTGGTTCCCACCTCTCCCCACATTCTGCACTTGTGTGGCTGAGGGGCCATGCCGTTTTCGGAAGGTCCGCTGTCTTGTCCTAGGCTGCCTCGGTGGTAGTCCGGTGGGGGGGGGATCTGGAGGGGGGGGGGTCCTGGGGGTGGTGGCGGTGGGTGTTGTGGCCCTCTTGGTTCTCCGAGCTGCATGTTCATTGGCTCCATGGCATCTGTGGGTCTTCAGATGTGGCTCTGGGCTGGGCTCCCTTTCATACTGCAGGTAGTCGTCCTGCTTAGCACCAGCAGAAGGCAGGTGTTAAATCCCTGCAGCTAACGCGCCTTATCGCCTGTTCTTGGTTCACATCGCAGATCTGACTGGTCGTTGAGAATTGCGCGAAGTGGTGTTTTCGTGTATTTTTGCACGGGAATGCCTACTCTGCATATCATTAGCGTTAGTTGTCGCACTCATCCGTGGCGATGTTTTTTGCGGTAGCTATCGCAGGGAAACTGGCGATGTCGGCAGTTTGCACCAGCTTGTGAATAGGGCGGAAAATCTATCGCCACTTTTGCGGCGCTAAAGTGCCGATAAATCGGCAATGAGTTATGTTATGTTATGTTATGTTATAGGGGTATTTGTAAAGCGCACGGCTACTCCTACGAGTGTCCCGGCGCTGACTTAACCCTATTGACAGAACAGTTGGGGGCGGCTACAGGAACTCCGCTCTCATTGAAACAACCAGGTTTTTAGTTTTCTTCTGAAGCTGAGGAGAGCTTGTTCCTGTCTCAAGACAGGCAGCAGGTTATTCCACAGCTTAGTGGCGGTCACCTGGAACGAGCGTCCACCCAATCGAGAGCGTGCGAATTTTGGCACGACCGACAGCTTCTGAGTTGAGGATCGCAGAGTTCTGACAGGGGCATATGGCTGAATTCTGCTCCTAATGCAGGGAGCTCCAACATTATGAAGGGCTTTAAAGACTAATACCAGAGCCTTGAAAATCACCCTTTTCCGCACCGGAAGCCAGTGCAGGGACATCAAGAGGGGTGTCATATGAGTTCTAAGATCAACCAGCAAGACAGCCCTTGCTGGCGCATTCTGTACCACCTGCAAGCGGCCTAGTAGGTAGTCAGGGAGGCCGAGATACAGAGCATTGGCGTAGTCTAGCCTAGATGTTATCAAAGCTTGGACCACAGTTTTCCTATGAGAAACTGAGAGGAGAGGGAGAAAGTTCCTCATCATTTTCAGTAGTCCGAAACAGGTGGCGGCCACAGATTACACTTGTGCCTTCATGGACATGTCCGTGTCCATTTTTACCCCAAGATTTTTTACGGTGGTAACTGGACAGGTGAGGGGGGACATGTCCTGAGGCCACCAATTACGCCATTCCACACCGGGACTGTGGCCAAAACAAATAATTTCGGACTTATCGGAATTACACAACAATTGGTTTAGCCTGAACCAGGAAAACACCTTGGACAGGCAATTGTTGATATCATCTCCTCTCAACACCGCATTTTTCTCATAGGTAAACAACAGCTGTGTATCATCGGCGTAAGATATAACTTTCGCCCCATGATGCTCAGCCAGGAGTGCCATGGGAGCCATATATAAATTTAATAAAGTTGGGCTCAGGACCAAACCTTGTGGCACTCCAACCCTCATAGGAGGGATAGGGGCGATGAAAGGGGGGGACCATATGGTTTGCTGGCGGCTTTCGAGAAAGGAAGCAAACCACTTAAGGACCGTGCCCCCGATACCACAGTCCTGAAGCCTGCGCAAAAGTCAATCGTGGCGCACGGCATCAAAAGCCGCCGAAAGGTCCAGCAGTATCAGTACCGCTTTCCCACCGCTATCCAGAGTGGATTTGATGGTATCAGAGACTTCCAGTAACGCCGTATCCGTACTATAATTAGATCTGAACCCAGATTGGCTGGGGTGCAGAGCGTGGGTGGTCTCAATAAAATCAGGCCTTGGAGAAGTATGGCAAACAATGGTCCTAGACTATTCATTTAAAGAACATTATTTCAATCACCGGTATACAAATATATTTATATGAACAACTATATCCTCAAAAATACAAAGGCACACGATATCATACAGAATGGTAACTGTTTATTTGCTCAAATTGTTTTATATCATAAGTAACCTTATTCAATGTTTAAGAGAAAGAGGGAGGCTGCTCCAAAGGGAGTGTGAAAGGAGGGAAGAAAAAGTGCTCGTGAGGTAGAATAGATATGGATGATGGAAGGAAAATCCAAAGGGTGAACACAGTATTCAATTAATTGTACATTGTAGAACTGGTCATTAATCATAGTAGCACCAGTTTTTACATATAGGCCTGTCCCTAACGGATTCACAAAATATTCATATAATTTTCGTTGGTGCACAGAGAACTTTTCTGTGAAAAGGCAGGACTGGGGTAGCATCGGGTGCAGGCCCAAAATGGGGGGAAAATGTCGACGTTTCGACCCTTGTGCAATGAGGGTAAATCAGAACCTCTGCAGCCTTGTCTTCCTCAGGACGGGGTGAAGGGGGTGGGCAACCTATGGACTCGAAGAGGCCAGCTGGGATTCCCCGGGCTTCGCTAACCAACAACCCATTAGATGCTGTGGGAGATTTATTCCCCTTGTTTGATTTATCAACACCACAGTTCAACCTAACAACCTTTACCACGCTGCAACTTGTATGCGGACCTACCACATGAAGGGCTGTACCTGACTGCACCTCTCCATAGGTTGCCCACCCCCTTCACCCCGTCCTGAGGAAGACCCGCCTGCAGAGGTTCTAATTTACCCTCATTCCACAAGGGTCGAAACGTCGACATTTTCCCCCCATTTTGGGCCTGCACCCGATGCTACCCCAGTCCTGCCTTTTCACAGAAAAGTTCTCTGTGCACCAACGAAAATTATATGAATATTTATAAATCCGTTAGGGACAGGCCTATATGTAAAAACTGGTGCTACTATGATTAATGACCAGTTCTACAATGTATAATTAATTGAATACTGTGTTCACCCTTTGGATTTTCCTTCCATCATCCATATCTATTCTACCTCACGAGCACTTTTTCTTCCCCTCCTTTCACACTCCCTTTGGAGCAACCTCCCTCTTTCTCTTAAACATTGAATAAGGTTACTTATGATATAAAACAATTTGAGCAAATAAACAGTTACCATTCTGTATGATATCGTGTGCCTTTGTATTTTTGAGGATATAGTTGTTCATATAAATATATTTGTATACCGGTGATTGAAATAATGTTCTTTAAATGAATAGTCTAGGACCATTGTTTTCCTATACCGATCGTTACCCAGGTCCGTGGACATTTGCGGGTTACCCCATTGTACTATATTGGAGAAGTATGGCAGCAACGTTATTGGCCTGTAGTTGCTTACTGTCGAGGGGTCTGCCGAAGGTTTTTTAAGAAGTGGCAAGATTCGTCCGTGTTTCCAGCACTCAGGCACCGAGCCCTCAGATAAAGACAGATTCAAGACCAGGTTTACAGCTGGATTGATCACATCCGCGACAGAGGCTAGCACTCTGGCTGGACAGGGATCCGTAGGGGAGCCGGATTTCAGTGCTTGCATTATTTTAAGCGACGTAGCCATAGAAATAGGGGGGAACTCCGAGAGAGTCTCATCTAAGTTGGAGTGGGCCGAAGCGGGTGCGGCTAAACTATCATCGCCAGCTCGACACCCAGATCCGAAAACATCCTGAATATTTTTTATTTTATTATAAAAATATTGTGCCATGCGGTTTGTCCATTCCTCTGTAGGAGTAAAAGGGGGCTTAATTACTTTCGGAGAGGAGAAGGCCTTGACAATTTTGAACAGTTCCAGGCTTCTGTTCCCAGCTTGTTCTATTTTTGAGGCCAGAAAGCTTTTTTTCCCCTCTCGCACTTTGGCGTAATGAGTCTTCAAGGCCAGTTTATAAGTAGTTTTCTTTATGGGATCAAAATTCTTTCTCCATAATCTTTCCAAGCATTTGCAGGCACTCTTGCTTTTCCTTAGTTCTTCCGTGAACCAAGGGGCAGAGGCACGACCTGTTTTGGCTACCAACGTTCTCTGAGGTGCTAATTGCATAGCCCACTTCAAGAGCCAGCCTTCAAGTGCGCGAACATCCTCCTCCAATTGGCCACTAAAAGGAATAGTCCTTGAGAATATGCCCCAGAGTGTGGCAAACAAAGTATTAGCAGTTGTGCATCATTTGGCGACCTTGAGCATTTTCATTGATCCCAGTTGGTGGTGTGGCCTCTGCTACTATTTGATTGAGGAGCCCACCCTGCAGGGCAGTCCAGGACATGACTACTGTTAGCCGCATTCAATCTCTGTTAAACATCTGGCAGAGCAGCCCCAGGTCCCATTTGGGTTGCATGTTATGAATACGCTCTTTGTAAATCTTTGCCCAGATGCTTCTCCTGGGCTGGCTGGCTGTACTTTACTTCAAAGCCAAATGAACTTCTGATTTCTGTCAGGAGGCTAGCACAGTGGGCCTCTGTCTCGCACCACAGGCCTTGCACTTATATTTCTTTCACGCTGTTCGGAAGGTTAGACAGATCTTTATTCTGAGTGCAGCTCGTCATCTTAGCATAGTGTCATTGTGTCCAGTCCTCCTCTGCCTGTTTGACCCGTTTCAGATTCTTGTACATATCCTCTTACTCGCTAGAAGGAGCTAGGTGTATCATTGAGAGGAGAACCTGGCCAGCCTTCATGCATTCTGTGTCAGGCGTCCAGCCTCAGTTTCTCTTCCTATTCTAGGACGCCCTTTTATTTTCACATTTGAATCCATTGCTCTCCTTTATTGGCAGGTCAGACTCCACTACTCTCTTTTGTTTTCACATCAGATTCAATGACTTCCTTTTATGTTCACATCAGATTCTATTACTCCCTTTTATTTTCGGGTCAGATTCCAGTACTACCTTTTATTTTCACATCAGATTCAGTTACTCCCTTTTATTTTCAGGTCAGATTTCATTGCTCCCTTTTATTTTCACATCAGATTCCAGAACTACCTTTTATTTTTACATCAGATTCAATTACTCCCTTTTATTTTCAGGTCAGATTTCATTACTCCCTTTTATTTTCAGGCTAGATTCCAGAACTACCTTTTATTATCACATCAGATTCAATTACTCCCTTTTATTTTCAGGTCAGATTTCATTACTCCCTTTTATTTTCAGGTCAGATTCCAGAACTACTTTTTATTTTCACATCAGATCCAATTACTCCCTGTGAGAAGTTGGCCTGGTATATGCTGTTCACTAATTAAAGTGGACACCTTGCACCAGGGCAAATCGACTCTTATGGTAGATAGGTTTAAGACAACCTTTTAAAGAAAGCTATCCTAGTGGTAGCTGTGGAGAGCAGCCTTCAGGCTAAGTCTCGGAGGAATGTAAAGCAGCTTGTTTTACCATATAATCTCTTGAATCACCAAATGAAAAGACACCACACAGGTATATATATCAAATATATATGTATTTATTTCTAAATAACTCTCTACTAATCTCTTTATGAGATTAGAAGACAAACATATGCACAAATCAACGTTTCACAATAAGTTAAGCACAAAATATGGCTGGGGCCCTAGGGGCGTACCAGACCATATACTAAGTAAGAGACTTAGAAACAACGACTTGCAGGGAGACAAGGCCTAGGGCCTTCAGAAGTGCTGGGGCCTCACAAAACCACCCAAGGCAGGTAAGTAAAGGACCCACGGGGGACGCGTGCAGTGTGGATACACAGGCGCGAATCGCCGTTAACTTCAATGCGGCAAGTCGCGGTTGGAAATAAAGAGTTTTAGGATACTTCGGGAGAACCTACAAGCAAGTCACTTACAGGGTAAGTAGTTCTAGGGCCCACACCCACAGGAGCACCGTAGTGCTGGAGTTACCTCACCCAGGGAAGCCGGGTGCACAGGTGTCCTTTGGTGTCGGGTCGCGGCGTCGTTTTCAATGGCGAACAAAGAAGACTTGCTGCTTGCGGGAGCTGAAGAAGTGTCCGGTGGAATCCAAGCCTGGATTCTGAAGAAGGATGACCTGAAAGCAGAGGGGACAGTGTTCAAAGTCACTTGGCAGTGACCCGGGGCAAGGAAGATGGATGCCCACCGTCGTCGGTTGATTCAGGTCGGTTGTGGGTGCCTTGACTCTTCAGCCACGTGGTCCAGGAGGCGTCGACGACGACCAGGAGCTGGATTCGGTGTGTTCCTAGACGTCTGCAGCTGACTGCGGTGTCGGCAACTCGATCGGAGCCAACAAGCCTTGGCAGCCGCAAGTCTCGGGGAGATGGAGAAAAGTCGATGGCGCAGACCAGCAAGGTCTGTGGAACTCACCCAGCGAGGGTAAGTCAGGGCAGGCCTGGAGCAACCAGGGGAGCCCTTTGGTTTCTTTAAGAAGTCTTCTGGGGACCCACAAGCCAGCGGGCAAGGGATCGCAAAGACACCTCGGGCGGAATCACTCAACAGGGGCCCACGGTCACTCGGGACGGTGTAGGCCTCTGATCTTCGGAGGGATTCCTGCTGGAGGTCGGGACCACACGTGGTCCAAAGCACAGGTTCGTAGAACGTTGTGAAGGGGTTGCACTCGACAATAGTGCACGGTACCCAGGGGTCACGGTTCCTCGTTACTCGTGGGGTCCACTTGCCTCAGCTTCGCTGGGGACTCACGATGGCCTGGGAGAGGTCAGAAAATCCACTTCTTGGGCTGCAGGGATTTCGGACTCCGGCGGGAGCGGCGTAGTTTGCGACCGTCGTTGTCGTTTTTGGTGCCTGCCAAGCAGGGGAGTCACTCCTTGACTCCAAGGGAGATTCTTCTGTCTTCCAAAGGTAGTGGAACGTCGAAGGGCCAGGATTCTTCTGTAGAGTGTCGTCCAGGGGTTATCTGCTTTGCAATGGCAAGGTTCCCCCTCTTATACTAAAAAGAGGGGATGGACTAGCTCTATGACCCCACCTATGGGAGGGTCAAGGGAGGGGTGGCTACACCCACTTCCCTTTGTCCAGTTTCGCGCCAGAGCAGGGGCAGGTAGCCCCTGAGCTGGTTTGAACTGGCATATGCACAGAGGAGCCTTCTGCTCCCCCAGTGCAGGACTTCAAAGCACTCTAAGAGTGCACCCACCCAGCCCCAATACACTAAACCCTGTCTGGAAGGTGGTTACACCTCCCTGTGACAGGATGCCTATTGTTGGGCTTCCTCCACTGTGAGTTTCGGTCATCAGCAGGAGGGCAGCCCAGTGTCTGTGACTGGTGGCATCCATTTTGTGATGCCAGGGCTCTTTAGGATTCTACCGCGTTTCCACAGCAGGTACATGTCTTATCCCTCTAGAAGGGTGGAATGCTACCCCCGCCGCCAAGATTGGCGGGGGGTAGTATTCCAAGATGTTTGACACCAAACACGACATGTTTTGATGCAGCCATTCCAAAGTTAGCATTTACCGCGAGGATATAATGCACTTAAATAGTATATGGTTTAACCGCATCCACAAACAGCACCAGAGAATAGACTCTGAGAGCTGCAGAGGGGCCCTGCTCAGGCAGAGGCACCCCCTCACATAGAAGCCAAGCACCCTGCCCTCAGGATTGATAGGGCCTGCCTTAGGGGTGACTGATAGGTTTATATGTGTGTGCAGGAGAGATATAGGAAACCTATATCTCAGTGAGGGGTGCTAGCACCACCTCACCCAGGCTGCAGTAGCAGGCCTGTGGTGTCAGATTTAGACTGCTTCCCAGGGGTGGCATAACACATGCTGCAGCCCCTGGTAGGCCTGTGAAGTACCTATGCCCTTGGCACCTAAGGTACCATATACTAGGGACTCATAAGGCACCACAGTATCCAATCACTAGTGCACCTAGAGTGCACTCCATGTCGTTTAGAGAGAACAGAGAGGCTGGGGCCCTGATTGGCAGGGACCCAGCCAGACTATAGCCAGAAACCAGTGCTAACATCAGAAAAAAGTGGGGGCAACATAAGAGGCAGATCCTACTCTCCTACACAACCCCCCAAACGTAGGGACACTAAACTAACCTTGACCAGTTGAGTCTTCGTGTTCAAAGTGGAAATACCTTGAGAGTCCATCTGCATTGGCATGTTGGGTCCCAGGCCTATGTTCCACTGTATAGTCCATCCCCTGTAGGGAAATGGACCAACTCAAAAGTTTTGGGTTTTCACCTTTCATCTGCTTTAGCCATAGGAGGGGCTTGTGGTCAGTCTGAACTATGAAGTGAGTACCAAACAAGTATGGCCTCAGCTTCTTCAGGGCCCATACCACAGCAAAGGCCTCCCTCTCTATAGCTGACCAACGTTTCTCTCTAGGGGTCAGCCTTCTGCTAATAAAAGCTACTGGCTGGTCTTGACCTTCATCATTCAGTTGAGACAGTACAGCTCCCACACCCAGCTCAGAAGCATCTGTTTGGACAATGAACTTTTTGGTGTAGTCTGGACTCTGTAAGATGGGGGCAGTGCACATGGCCTGCTTTAGGTCTTCAAATGCCTTTTGACAGCTAGCTGTCCACTGAACCTTTTTGGCATTTTCTTAGAGGTAAGATCATTCAAGGGGGTCACTATAGATCCATATCCCTTGACAAACCTCCTATAGTACCCAGTCAGGCCTAAGAAGGCTCTCACCTGTGTCTGGGTGGTTGGAGCAACCCATTCCAGTATGGTTTGGATTTTGCTCTGCAAAGGCTGAACCTGGCCTCCACCTACAAGGTGGCCCAGGTACACAACCTGACTCTGCCCTATCTGGCACTTGGTGGCCTTGATAGTGAGGCCTGCTTTCTGCAGGGCCTCCAAAACATTTCTGAGGTGGACCAGGTGATCCTGCCAGGAGGAACTAAAGACAGCAATATCATCTAGATAAGCTGAGCAATAAGTTTCCATCCCTGCCAGAACTTTATTCACCAACCTCTGAAAAGTGGCAGGTGCATTTTTCAATCCAAAGGGCATCACCACAAAGTGGTAGTGCCCACCAGGAGTCGAAAATGCTGTTTTGGCTTTTGCATCATCAGCTAACCTGATTTGCCAGTAGCCAGCTGTTAGGTCAAATGTGCTTAGATATTTGGCTGAGGCCAAAGTATCAATCAGCTCATCTGCCCTTGGTATGGGATAGGCATCAGTCCTAGTGACTGCATTGAGGCCTCTGTAGTCTACACAAAACCTCATTTCTTTCTTACCACCCTGGGTATGAGGTTTGGGTACCAGGACTACTGGGCTAGCCCAAGGGCTATCTGAAGGCTCAATCACGCCTAACTCCAACATTTTCTGGACTTCAGTCCTGATACAGTCCCTGACATGGTCAGGTTGCCTGTAGATTTTATTCTTGACAGGCAGACTGTCCCCAGTGTCCACCTCATGGGTGCACCAGGTAGTCTGACTAGGGGTCAGGCTAAACATATGTCTAAACTGTTGCAGAACTTGTCTGCACTCAGTTTGCTGATGGTCAGTGAGGCTGCTTGCCAAAGCAACACCATCTACTGACCCATCATCAGGGTTCTGAGAGAGCAGGTCAGGGAGAGGGTCACTCTCCTCCTCCTGGTCCTCATCAGTTGCCATGAGCAAGCCCATGTCAGCCCTGTCAACATATGGCTTTAATCTGTTGACATGAAGCACCCTTAGGGGCTCCTGGGAGTTCCAAGATTCACCAGATAGGTGACTTCTCCCTTCTGTTCAACTATTGTATGGGGGCCACTCCACTTGTCCTGGAGGGCTGCTAGGGCCACAGGCTCCAACACCCACACTTTCTGTCCTGGCTGGTATACAGTCAGCACAGCCTTTTGGTCATGCCAAGCTTTTTGTAAATCTTGGCTGGCCTCCAGGTTTTTGGTTGCCTTTTTCATGTACTCTGCCATCCGGGAGCGGAGACCAAGTACATAGTCCATCACATCTTGTTTGGGGGCTTGAGAGGTAACTCCCAGCCCTCTTTTACCAAACATAGTGGACCTCTCACAGGATGCCCAAACAGAAGCTCAAATGGGCTGTAGCCAACCCCCTTCTGTGGAACCTCTCTGTATGCAAACAAAAGGCAAGGAAGAAGAAGGTCCCATTTCCGCCTAAGCTTCTCTGGGAGTCCCTTAATCATTCCTTTCAAGGTCTTGTTGAAGCGTTCAACTAAACCATTGCATTGTGGGTGATAGGGAGTGGTGAACTTATAAGTTACACCACACTCCTTCCACATTGCTTTCAGATATCCTGACATGAAGTTGGTACCTCTGTCAGAAATGACCTCCTTTGGAAAACCCACTCTGGAGAAAACTCCAATGAGGGCTCTTGCCACCACAGGTGCTGTGGTGGTCCTCAGGGAATTGCCTCTGGGTACCTGGTGGCATGATCCACTACCACCAGGATAAATCTGTGCCCAGATGCAGTCTGAGGGTCAAGGGGACCAACAATGTCAATCCCTACCCTTTCAAAGGGTACCCCCACCACAGGTAGTGGTATCAGGGGGCCTTTGTTGTGCCACCTGCCTTACCACTGGCTTGGCAAGTGACACAGGAGCGACAAAACTCCTTTGTGTCCTCTGACATGTGTGGCCAATGAAAATGTGGAACAAGCCTGTCCCAGGTCTTGTTTTGGCCCAAGTGTCCTGCCAAAGGGATATCATGTGCTAAGGTCAAGAGGAACCCCTAAACTTCTGAGGTATTACCAACCTCCTGGTGGCTCCAGGGGCTGGGTCTCTACCCTCAGAATATAGGAGTCCCTCATCCCAATAAACTTTATGGGACCCACTAGCACTCCCAGCAGCCTCAGCAGCAGCCTGCTGTCTGAGGGGTTCAAGAGAGGGGCAGCACTGTTGCTCCTTACTCAGATCTTCCCTGGAAGGGCCCCCTGCCCCCAAGAACTCAACCTGGTCAGGTTCAAGTCCCTCTGGGGCAGTTCCTTCTTCAGGTTCTGCTTCACCTCCCTCTGGAAGTGAATCCTTGATCTGAGACAGAGGGAAGGCACTGCCTTAACCCTACTGCTCCTCCTCTTGGGAAGCATCTGGTCCATCGTTCCAGGATCCAGAGCTGGTTCAGTGTCATGCATTCTTGCTTGTGACCTGGTCACAGCAAATACCTCTGCAGGGATGCCCAACATCTCAGCATGAGTCCATAACTCTACTTCAGACCAGGCTGAAGTCTCTAGATCATTGCCCAATAGACATTCTACAGGGAGGTCTGCACTGACTACAACCTTCTTGAGGCCAGTTACCCCTCCCCAGGAGAAATTCACAACTGCCAGACTATGGTTGGTCTGGACATTGCTTGCATTGGTCACCTGGTACATTTCACCCAGGATGATCTGTCCAGGGTCCACTAGGTCCTCTGCCACCATGGTGACACTAGCACCTGTGTCCCTAAATGCCAAAGCCTGTTTGCCATTTATCAAAGGCTGCTGTTTGTACTTGCCCAGATTACTGGGGCTTACTAGGAAGGACATATCAATGTTTCCCTCACAAATCAGCATTGCCTGAGTGGTCACTCTGACTAGGTCAGAATCCACTTCAGAACCCAGGGTCAACCCTACTACACCCTTATTCTGAGTACCACCTCCACCAGTAGCTGAGCTAGGGGGCACAGTTGCCTTAGGGGCAGGAGTGGTGGTGGTTTGGTCTTTGGACTTGGTACAATCAGAAGTCCAGTGCCCTTTCTGTTTACAGAATTTGCACCAGGGCTTCTTTTGGCCTTTTCCCTTGTTGGACTGTGACTCCCCACCAGATGCAGATTTTTGGGGCCCTTGTGAAGACTTCTGGTCTTTTGACTTATCCCCACCTTTCTCAGGGCCTTTAGGATCTTGCTTCTTAGTGTCACCCCCTTGGTTCTGGGTTTTCTGCCTCACCCTGGTTCTGACCCATTTGTCTGCCTTCTTTCCCAATTCTTGGGGAGAGGTCAGATCAGAGTCCACCAGGTACTGATGCAACAACTGGTTCTGGCAATTATTTAGGATCTGTTCTCTCATCATCAGATTATACAATCCCTTGAAATCAGTAACCCTACTGCCAACCAGCCAACCCTCTAGAGCCTTGGTTGCACAATCAACAAAGTCAGTCCAGTCCTGAGTCTGTGCCTTCTGGGTATCTCTGAACTTTAACCTGTACTGCTCAGTGATTAAGCCAAACCCATCTATCAGTGCACTCTTCAGGACCTCATAATCATCAGCATCCTCCTCTCTAACAGTGAGGAGCTTGTCTCTTCCTTTATCTGAAAAGGAGAGCCACAAGATTGCTGCCCACTGCTTTTGGGGGACCTGCTGTACTCTACAGGCCCTCTCCATAGCAGTTATCCACTTGTGGATATCATCCCCACTCTGGTAGGGAGGAACAACCTTGCTCAGGTTCCTATGGTCAGGGACATATTCTCTGCCTCTAGGGACACTGTTGCTGCCACCAGGGGGTTCTAAACCCTCCCTTCTGGAAGCTCTCTGGATCTCCAGGGCTTCTCTATCCAGTGCCAACTGCTTGGTTCTGAGGGCCACTTTGGCTTCCTCATACTGGAGCAGTTTGCACCTTCTCTCAGAGGAGGTCTCTCTTAAGTTAAAGTATGAGCTCCTCTCTTGGACAAATTCTCTGCCAGAGTGATAAGAGTGCTCAGATTCCCTGGAAGGGGATCTGTGCCTCTCATCCACTCTGCCAGTTCTCTTAGGGAGAATTCCTCTGTCCTTTTCAGGCTCCTTGGAGCCTGGCCCTTCAATCACAGAGTCTTGGTCATTCTGATTTTCATCATCTGACCCAGATACTATGACTGACCCACCCACTGATTCAAACCCTTTAGCTCCTAGAGCCAATCTCAGGTCATCTGCTGTCAGCAGATCTATCAGGTGCAGGGTTGAGGGACTCTGTCCTATCCTCAGGTGTCTGTCAACACACATGGCTCTCAAGTCAGAGAAAGCCATGTCCTTATACTGAGGCTGAGTGGATCCACTGGGTCCACCCCTTAAGGACATTCTAGTGTTGTGCAGTGTTGTACTACCTACACTAGTTTGTGGCCTACTGATCCTAGCTTGAGCTGTGGAAAGGGTGTGCTATCCCTTGGCACACAGCTCTAAGTTCAGTAGAACTTATTGATACTAAGCTTGACTTTATATGTACCTTGAGTACCTATAATGGTTTTCAGTTAGTAATTCAAATAGAGATTTTCTGGTAAAACAATGGCAAGCTGGAATCCCACACGCTGCCCACCAATGTGAGAAGTTGGCCTGGTATATGCTGTTCACTAATTAAAGTGGACACCTTGCATCAGGGCAAATCGACTCTTATGGTAGATAGGTTTAAGACAACCTTTTAAAGAAAGCTATCCTAGTGGTAGCTGTGGAGAGCAGCCTTCAGGCTAAGTCTCGGAGGAATGTAAAGCAGCTTGTTTTACCATATAATCTCTTGAATCACCAAATGAAAAGACACCACACAGGTATATATATCAAATATATATGTATTTATTTCTAAATAACTCTCTACTAATCTCTTTATGAGATTAGAAGACAAACATATGCACAAATCAACGTTTCACAATAAGTTAAGCACAAAATATGGCTGGGGCCCTAGGGGCGTACCAGACCATATACTAAGTAAGAGACTTAGAAACAACGACTTGCAGGGAGACAAGGCCTAGGGCCTTCAGAAGTGCTGGGGCCTCACAAAACCACCCAAGGCAGGTAAGTAAAGGACCCACGGGGGACGCGTGCAGTGTGGATACACAGGCGCGAATCGCCGTTAACTTCAATGCGGCAAGTCGCGGTTGGAAATAAAGAGTTTTAGGATACTTCGGGAGAACCTACAAGCAAGTCACTTACAGGGTAAGTAGTTCTAGGGCCCACACCCACAGGAGCACCGTAGTGCTGGAGTTACCTCACCCAGGGAAGCCGGGTGCACAGGTGTCCTTTGGTGTCGGGTTGCGGCGTCGTTTTCAATGGCGAACAAAGAAGACTTGCTGCTTGCGGGAGCTGAAGAAGTGTCCGGTGGAATCCAAGCCTGGATTCTGAAGAAGGATGACCTGAAAGCAGAGGGGACAGTGTTCAAAGTCACTTGGCAGTGACCCGGGGCAAGGAAGATGGATGCCCACCGTCGTCGGTTGATTCAGGTCGGTTGTGGGTGCCTTGACTCTTCAGCCACGTGGTCCAGGAGGCGTCGACGACGACCAGGAGCTGGATTCGGTGTGTCCCTCGACGTCTGCAGCTGACTGCGGTGTCGGCAACTCGATCGGAGCCAACAAGCCTTGGCAGCCGCAAGTCTCGGGGAGATGGAGAAAAGTCGATGGCGCAGACCAGCAAGGTCTGTGGAACTCACCCAGCGAGGGTAAGTCAGGGCAGGCCTGGAGCAACCAGGGGAGCCCTTTGGTTTCTTTAAGAAGTCTTTTGGGGACCCACAAGCCAGCGGGCAAGGGATCGCAAAGACACCTCGGGCGGAATCACTCAACAGGGGCCCACGGTCACTCGGGACGGTGTAGGCCTCTGATCTTCGGAGGATTCCTGCTGGAGGTCGGGACCACACGTGGTCCAAAGCACAGGTTCGTAGAACGTTGTGAAGGGGTTGCACTCGACAATAGTGCACGGTACCCAGGGGTCGCGGTTCCTCGTTACTCGTGGGGTCCACTTGCCTCAGCTTCGCTGGGGACTCACGATGGCCTGGGAGAGGTCAGGAAATCCACTTCTTGGGCTGCAGGGACTTTGGACTCCGGCGGGAGCGGCATAGTTTGCGACCATCGTTGTCGTTTTTGGTGCCTGCCAAGCAGGGGAGTCACTCCTTGACTCCAAGGGAGATTCTTCTGTCTTCCAAAGGTAGTGGAACGTCGAAGGGCCAGGATTCTTCTGTAGAGTGTCGTCCAGGGGTTATCTGCTTTGCAATGGCAAGGTTCCCCCTCTTATACTAAAAGAGGGGATGGACTAGCTCTATGACCCCACCTATGGGAGGGTCAAGGGAGGGGTGGCTACACCCACTTCCCTTTGTCCAGTTTCACGCCAGAGCAGGGGCAGGTAGCCCCTGAGCTGGTTTGAACTGGCATATGCACAGAGGAGCCTTCTGCTCCCCCAGTGCAGGACTTCAAAGCACTCTAAGAGTGCACCCACCCAGCCCCAATACACTAAACCCTGTCTGGAAGGTGGTTACACCTCCCTGTGACAGGATGCCTATTGTTGGGCTTCCTCCACTGTGAGTTTCGGTCATCAGCAGGAGGGCAGCCCAGTGTCTGTGACTGGTGGCATCCATTTTGTGATGCCAGGGCTCTTTAGGATTCTACCGCGTTTCCACAGCAGGTACATGTCTTATCCCTCTAGAAGGGTGGAATGCTACCCCCGCCGCCAAGATTGGCGGGGGGTAGTATTCCAAGATGTTTGACACCAAACACGACATGTTTTGATGCAGCCATTCCAAAGTTAGCATTTACCGCGAGGATATAATGCACTTAAATAGTATATGGTTTAACCGCATCCACAAACAGCACCAGAGAATAGACTCTGAGAGCTGCAGAGGGGCCCTGCTCAGGCAGAGGCACCCCCTCACATAGAAGCCAAGCACCCTGCCCTCAGGATTGATAGGGCCTGCCTTAGGGGTGACTGATAGGTTTATATGTGTGTGCAGGAGAGATATAGGAAACCTATATCTCAGTGAGGAGTGCTAGCACCACCTCACCCAGGCTGCAGTAGCAGGCCTGTGGTGTCAGATTTAGACTGCTTCCCAGGGGTGGCATAACACATGCTGCAGCCCCTGGTAGGCCTGTGAAGTACCTATGCCCTTGGCACCTAAGGTACCATATACTAGGGACTCATAAGGCACCACAGTATCCAATCACTAGTGCACCTAGAGTGCACTCCATGTCGTTTAGAGAGAACAGAGAGGCTGGGGCCCTGATTGGCAGGGACCCAGCCAGACTATAGCCAGAAACCAGTGCTAACATCAGAAAAAAAAGTGGGGGCAACATAAGAGGCAGATCCTACTCTCCTACACTCCCTTTTATTTTCAGGTCAGATTTCATTACTCCCTTTTATTTTCAGGTCAGATTCCAGAACTACCTTTCATTTTCACATCAGATTCAATTACACCCTTTTATTTTCAGGTCAGATTTCATTACTCCCTTTTATTTTCAGGCTAGATTCCAGAACTACATTTCATTTTCACATCAGATTCAATTACACCCTTTTATTTTCAGGTCAGATTTCATTACTCCCTTTTATTTTCAGGCTAGATTCCAGAACTACCTTTTATTATCACATCAGATTCAATGACTCCCTTTTATTTCAGGTTAGATTCTAGTACTCCCTTTTATTTTCAAATCAGGTTTCTTTACTCCCTTTTATTTGTATGGTAACCGTCTTCCTTTTAATTCTAGAGAGGAATACAAAGCTCCCTTTTTATTCTCAGGTCAAATGCCTAACAATTCCATAATTCACACATCAAATATCCAGCCGCCCTTTTATTTACAGAACGTGACTTTGTTTTCAGACCACATGCCTGGTGTAACAAAGAATCTGCCAACAAAAACAGCAATCTCCCATCCACACCCTATTTACCATAAGTGGCAGACATGCCATTACTAATGACTCCGCTTGCTCTGCAAAGGTCCAGAGATGTACTTGCCAGAAATATTGGTCTGGGATTGGTCTAGACATGTTAGTCTAGGGTTGGTCTAGACTTGTTGGTCTAAGGCTGGTCCAGACTTGTTGGTCTAAGGCTGGTCCAGACTTGTTGGTCTAGGCATGTTCATCTAGGGTTGATCAAGACTTGTTGGTCTAGGATTGGTCTAGACATGTTAGTCTAGGGTTGGTCTAGACTTGTGGGTCTAAGGCTGGTCCAGACTTGTTGGTCTAAGGCTGGTCCAGACTTGTTGGTCTAGGATTGGTCTAGGCATGTTCATCTAGGGTTGATCAAGACTTGTTGGTCTAGGATTGGTCTAGACATGCTAGTCTAGGGTTGGTCTAGACTTGTTGGTCTAAGGCTGGTCCAGACTTGTTGGTCTAGGATTGGTCTAGGCATGTTCATCTAGGGTTGATCAAGACTTGTTGGTCTAGGATTGGTCTAGACATGTTAGTCTAGGGTTGGTCTAGACTTGTTGGTCTAAGGCTGGTCCAGACTTGTTGGTCTTGGATTGGTCTAGACATGTTCATCTAGAGTTGATCAA
Organism: Calotriton arnoldi; assembly: GCA_963921515.1. Taxonomy (NCBI): domain Eukaryota; kingdom Metazoa; phylum Chordata; class Amphibia; order Caudata; family Salamandridae; genus Calotriton; species Calotriton arnoldi. The sequence continues at coordinate 382,266 of CAWUFW010014540.1, forward strand.
GACTTGTTGGTCTAGGATTGGTCTAGACATGTTCATCTAGGGTTGTGATCTGTCAGCCTGTCTGGTAGAGCTAACTCCATGTAATACTGCCTTGGCAATTGTGACTTTCATGAAAAGGTAAGCAAAGTGCCATTTACGATGCCATTATGTGGGCACAGGATGTGTAGTTTGCCCCATTGTTCTTCCTCGCCCCAAGATTTCCTTTCTCTTTATCTCACCTTTTCGTCATCCTTGCTTCCTCCCTGTATCACTGTTTTCCCATCTTTCTGTACCTCCTCCTTTCTCCCTTTCCTACCTTTCTCTCTCTTGCTCTGGGTTGAAGTCAGAAGATGAAAAATGAGTCCCAGTCCCCAGAATGGAGGGCCAGTGCAAACCACCTGCAACCACCGACACAAATTAAGCACTGCATGCAACATTTATTGTGAACATGTATTTGTGGTGCCTGAGACTGTAACATATGTGCTGGACAGGTGATGTCATACTTGTGAACCCTCAGGTGGATAGAGTTGAACTGCCTTTAAAAAGGTTTCACATTCAACACACTCTCCAGTGTCATTTAGTTTTCAGGTCACATTCCTGTATCTCACTTTTAGTATCCCAGAAAAGCTCCAGTGTCATTCAGTTTTCAGGTCACAATCCTTTATCTCACTTTTAGTATCCCAGGAAAAGCTCCAGTGTCATTCAGTTTCCAGGTCACGTTCCTGTATCTCACTTTTAGTATCCCAGGAAAGCTGCTACTCTGTAATAGTTCTTGTAGTCTGAGATGCTAGGGTTCAACGTGCACCCTGCTCGGTATTCTCACATGCCCCCTAGATAACAGGGCTGCCTCATTTGGGTGGGGGCATGGATTTATTGTGCCTCAAACAATAGCTGTTGCTACCCTCCAGGCAGCAGCACAGGTCCCAATATTTAACAGGAGGACCGGTACTACTGCCAGAGTGGTGGCAGGGGATATCCCGCACCTCTACCCCCGCTGAAGTCACCCCAGTTATACATGCCGCTCTCTTGCCATTCAAACTCTAATGAAAGACCTTATCTACTTCTCGATGGAGAGTGAAAAATACCTTTTTTGTTGCCTCCTAGCTATTTCCACATTATATAAATATCCCTACATACATCCTTCAGGCTCAATAGAATCATGTATCAATGGAGGTGCAAATTATTTTGCAGGATTGACTAAATTATGCGGCGAGAAAAAGCAATTTATAAGCATAATGCGCCACATTAAGTGGTATTAAGATTTGACTATTTTGTCTTTCTAGCACATATTAAGACTGGCGGTGAACACGTTTCACCTCAGAATCAGTTTATTATCGGAATGCAGCAATCAGCCACTAAAAGATGACCAGTTAACCTCTGCCTGATGATCCTGACACTGCATCAGAACCTTTAGTGGTACTTTCGTTTAGTAACTTTTCATCTGTTTGAGATATAAATAATTTTTGGTGAAACCTACAAATGAGTCAGTAGATGGTTGATTGTGTGGCAAATGCAGTAAATCTATCATTGTTTCGAAAACGCTGTAGCCGCAGAATCACATATTAACAGTTTCCCTAACATACACATAGACATACCATCTCATCAGACACTCAGCCTCTCCCTGTCTCCCTATAAGTATTCTTTATCTTTCTTTGGCCTCTGTTCTTTATGTTCAGCTTTCTGTTATCCCCTGCCTATGCTATACATATGTCCCCACGTTCATATTATGCACTAGTTTTACAGCTCTCCACTTGTCACTGCCAGAGAAAAATGGGATATCCTAAAGTCAGAATTGCATCTTCTTGTGGTCATCATGTTACTATTGTTTCTCAGTCTGACGTGGTCCTCAGATGGGCTGTATTAATGATTTGTTGCACATTATGAAGATTATAGGTTAGAGCCTTTTATCGGCTGCATTTTGAAAATGGAAAATGCCCTGAATTGACAATCAGCACATTTATAAAAATCAAAACATGCCCCAATCTACTAAGGGAATCTGACTCAGAATTGCTAGAGGCAACTTGCAGAGGTGTACAGAGAATCCTGTTCGTAAGTCCTTCCAAAATGCTTCCTGGCTCGGTCTGCACTGGCATGTTTGCAGTACAGGGTCAGTAGCGACAGAGTGGCCAAAGGAAGTTGGCTGCATAGATCTAGATGTCATAGCTGTTCTTCCTCTGAACCACACCAGCCAACTACAAACGGGTTTGTATGAGCCACTTTATTACTTACCACCTAGATTTCCTGAGCTAGTTTGTATGGTCCATTTTCCAATGTTCTGGTTCAGCGTATTTCTTTGTCAATGGGCGCTAACCTTGTATTAACCGAGGTAGACTTTTCAAAGTATTTTGCTTATCTGTTGGATCTGCTAAATGGGGCGAGGATTGCCATGTATTCCTATTGTAGTGTGACATTAGGTTTTAGGAAACGATGGTCTTCCAAGAATGCTGGAGAGTTAACGATCTCCAGATACCTGGATATAAATGAAGATAACTGGAGATTTATGAAAAGGCAGCTGCCGCGTTGACAGGGCTACAATGGGGATTATCCTAGCTTTAGTGAAGAAGAAACCTAAGAATCTGCATAATGTACTGCCTCTTTGTCTTCTTGTAAAATGAGTTGCAACATAATTGCGACTTTGTGGTGATCATGAAGTGCTCAAAGTACCTAAAAAGAGGAGGAATAGACTGTTAATGATTCTTTAAGGCGACAAAACAGTGTCTCTAGTTCACAGGAAATAATTAAAACATTGCAACAGTTTAGCCTCGACATTGGTGTTAAACACCCTTCATCAGGACCGCAAGCGGTAGTTGAATTTGTTAGGTTGTCGCCAGTGCAAGTTGGGTGGAAGCAGTACAGTTTTGGCCGAAGTGCTGGGAGTCAACTAAAGACAGCCACAGATATTATATTCCATGTGACACCTGTAGCTAAGAACCTTCTGTGTACTCATTATACTCCGTTGAGAAAGGCGCAACGAATGCATGAGTCTGCTGACTGCTGTTGCAGGACTTCCCCCACCCCCTTTTAATTTGTTGATGGGAGCCATTCCTGTTACTGTAACACTGCGTCCCATTGGTTCTGACATATCATTTACTTATTTGCGATGTGGTATGTTATCAGCATTTATAGAGCACCTTCTACTTTGGTAGCATATCACAGTCTATACCAGGATACCTTTTTCATACAGTTTTGGGATTTCCATCCATCGGTTGTGTATGGTTGGTTGGGTTTGGTTGCGTATGGTTAGTAGAGATTTGTTCAGTGTCCAGTTTAGTACTTGTTCATGTGTTGTGTGACCCGTGACAAGCCTTTGGCATGTGTGGTATTTTATTCTGTAACATGATAAAAATAAACAGCTACTCTTTTGGGATATTACAATTTCGCAGAAAATATTTTTGTTGTCTGGTACATAATGACAATATATAATGATATATATTACTAAAAATAGATACAAAGCATACCTTATGTAAACTTATGTTTATTTCAAATATAAAAATGTATAAATAATACCAATTCACACATTTAGTAGTCAACGTGCAGGTATTTTGTTTATCAAAAGTCTTCGAAAGAGTGGAAAAGAAGTGTGAGAAAAATCATCACTTGGCAACAGAAAAGTTTAAAACTTCAAATGTTTTTGTTGATTTACAAAGAGTGATCAGACTGTAGCAGTTTTTCCTTACAATATTACTGTTGTGCAAGGACAATATGTTCTAGAAGTGCATAAAGTGGACTATGATCTTTTCGGCTCTACCCGGCCACACATATATGGCATCTAGACCTGTTTTTAAATATCGTAGATAAAGAAGAAAGCAATCTGGCCACCGGATGAAGTCCATCTCATGATGCACTGAAAAGGCAACGTAGGGGAAATTTCCTCTCGGGACAGAATTTGTTTGTACATTCAGGAGCATGCTGATGCAAGGCTTAGAAGTGCATCTGGACAATACTCCTGGTCACCATTCTAACTGGTTCGGATGAAGGATCTTTGGGGGTTATTTAGGGTCTGGAGAATGTGGGATATCCCATCTCAGCCCAATTTAGATCGTATCCATAGTATACAATCTAAATAGGGGACATCAGTCAAGTTTTGGTGCATGTGTTGCATCTGTCAAACTCTAAATAACTCAGTCGTTCTAGAGCATAGCTTGGACTGACTTGGAGTTCTCCGGGTGCAAGCTTACATCTGGCATTCCACCCCGTGTTTCCGCAAGTGGATTCCCCCTGCTGAAAAAGGACAGACTGGAGGGAGAGAAATGAAAGTCAGGCAGAAGGGGATTCTGATTACAAAATACACCTATAAATAATCTACATTTAGTCTAGCACACGAAGCGGTAAATGCAAGTACTTGCTTTTCTCAGTGATATTTGAACTCTACTTTTAAGGGCCTCATTTCTTTGGTTGTCTTATAAATAGCACACAAATGATTTTTATGCCATCTATTTATACTTATGTGCTCTAAAGGAAGCATAAATCAGCACACTTGAGAATATAGACCATGCTACTGCTACCTGGAAACACTGCTGCATTTCTAGGGAAGACAGGATTTGTCACCCTACAAAGTACCGCAGAGTGAAGTGGGGAAGCTGAGGTAGACCAGAATCTGGAAAAGAAGGAGGCATGGACAGGTCTCCAATGAAATATGGATACTAGATTTATTAAGCTCCAGTGCATATATTCTGGAATATAGTTATTTTTGGAGGTTAAAGAAGAGAGAACAGTTCTAGAATAAACAATAAAGCTTGCAGCAAATAAGATGTGTCTCTATATGTGAGTGAATTGCACATTGTGGGAGTACAACAGAAATACATAAGAATGTCGCAAACATCACCATAAGGCCCAAACTCAAACACCGAAGAAATGCCTGCTGTTCAAAAAATGCAGAGGCACATTTGTACATGGGGATCTGTCCAATCAGAGTTTAAAGAGTGAATTGTATGTTATGAGCAAGCAAGTAATGGAATGGAGCCTATGCGATGTCTTGGAGACTAGAGAGTCAATCAGAAGAACTGTTTACTTACTCCTTGTGGCCCGAGGCAGAACTAGCCCGCAGGAGTCAACTGAATGGAAGAAAAGTCGCTACTGGGAGAGTCGCGGCCACTCAGAGAAGGAAATGGTCTTCAGACATGATCAAGGTCACTTGGATTTGAGTCAATGGAGGGACAGTTTGTTCAGCAGGGCTGACTAAATTATGCTGTGAGTAAAAGCAAACTATGAGGCATAATGCAGTACATTCAGTGGCAATCTCATTTGAGTATTTTGTCTTTTTACCACTCAATACTTAACGCCTGAATACAGCAATTAACAACTGAAATGTGACCAACTAACCTTTACAAGGAGTCTGCTATTAGGTGGTACCTTGTGTTGCTCTTTATTTTAGTAACTGTTGATCTGTTTGAGTTAGAAACTGTTTTTGTAGAAATCTTCAAATTATGCAGCAGATGATGGATCATGTTATGTGTCAAGTGCGGTAAATAGATAACAATGGAGAAACTGCAGAGGCTGTAGAAACTCATAATACCAATGACCATGCTTATGATCAGTTCGAAGAAGGAGAGATGTCAACGTCCAAGAGTCCACAGATGTGTCATTTTATACTTCAGAACGAAAAGATATATTTTAATAAGAAAGTTGATGACCCAACAAAGTCAATACGGATATCAAATTTGGTCAAGAGGAGATGGAGAGCCTCCACCACACTCATAATCAGTTAAAAAGAAGAAATGCTCGGAGTCTGTTGCTTTTAATCACCATCCCCGCTGCTTTCAGGTAGGTCTGGTATCCAGGGCCCCTTGCCCTCAGTGGGTCTCCCCATCTCCTCCAGAGCAGACACCCTTTCATATAACTCCACCAGCAGGTCGGTGTGGCCATTTAGGATCTGTGTGAGATTGGACACGCGATGGAGTATCCTTGCAGGACAAAGAGCATTGTTTGAAGGATGAAATGGTTTGGCAGTGGCTGACCTGCATGAGGCAGGATTGCCACGGCTACTGCCCAAATCTCCATCCTTAAGCCCGTTGTCGCCTTTCAGGCTGTTGACAGCAGTTCTGACAGGAGTATGCGGGCCACCGGACTTAGCGACGTAAGGATCCTGCGGCCTGTTCACCTCCAGGTTTCCCACTCTGGAAACAAGTCCAGATATCGCTCCCTCAACTTGCGTGAATCTGGAGGACATGTCGCTCTTCATGCTGGACATGCCTGTAGCAACCTCTGGAAAAAAAAAGATTCAGAGTGAAAGGTCAGATCAGAGACCAGAAGTGGAGGGAAACTAAGGAGGGAGAAATAGAGAAAAAAGGGGCCACATAGAAGATATTGAAACTGGAGAAAAAATATCAATACACAAAATAATGGTAATGATTGTATTAAGAAAGAACCTTAAGATCCCACTGACACAGAGACAAACTGTCTCATTGGCTCCAAATGCCTAAAATCATAACAAAGGAGCAGAGTTACGAGGCCAAACAAATGCCAATAACATAACACAAACTAGAATTGAAAACAAGGGAAGGCATAACTTCATGGCACACAGACGCCAGCACTGCACTACACAAACGGTCACACACAGCATTCAACAACAAACCACATACCTACCTTCTGTAAAAAAAAACGTCAAAAAAAGAACCAGCAGAAAGTGTGAGGATGGAAAAAGTAGCTGTATAGTCCGCAAGATCTCAAGGTAGGCGGTTTTTCCAAACTGCAACTCTTTAACAACATAAGTTGCTCTCCAAACCCTTAGAAATCCTAGTTTAGTTGATAAGAGGGCTCTGTGATGTAAGCACTTGCAGCTGACCTCTGCTGTAACCCGTGGACCGTGAGTTGGAATCCCAGCAGTACACATCTGTTTAAGATCAGGATATACTGAAAAGTTTCCGTTACAAAGTAACATAATCTAGGGGTTTGCGAAATTAAGATTTAAGTAACATCGGGAAACTCTCCCATCACAAAGATAAGAGTTGTGCGTCACTTGACCTCATTCCCCGAAGTGTTGGGAACACAATGCTGAATGCAACTGCTTCCTTTTCTGTCACTCACAGCTACCCTTGTCTCTGATTGACAACTGGGAAACACAACAGCAGCTGTTACTTCCCACTTCCTGCTACCAGAAGTCCTGCTTAAAGGCTTCTGGCATCCAAGAATGGGAAATATGAGGCCTGTAGGTGCCTCCAGGGAACAATAAGTGGGGGCTGCCAAGTCGTGCGCTTCCAGCACTGAGCGGGAACGTTTCTGCTGCTGCCCAGGGCGTCCATTTTTCCCCCTTTTCCAAAACTTCACAAACCTCGAAAAGTTAAAAAAATATATTTGGCAAGCTTGCAAAAAGCTTAGTTTTGCAACTTCGCACACACCACATTTTAAACTTCGCCCACTCTCCAAAAGAAGTACTATTTTAACAACAATGCCTAATCCGAAATTGTAAACCCTACCTATATAATCCATATGTCTTTACGGTTGTTTCTCATTGACACACAACAGTTTGCATTGATTCACCCAACCACAGCTAACGACGCGTAAAGGACAAAACAGAGGCCTGGTTATTTTTTTCACCACATCATGGCCAAAATGACTGGAAAACCCTCACATGTTCTATGTAACTATCAATCATCTCCTGGCCCCCGGTAATCAGTCCTTAGCTTTTGTTAGGTTTTGGTCATATCTTTCTATACTTCAGGGGCCTCAACGGTTAGCCTGTGCATACCGCCAGCAAGTGACGTCACCTTCCCACCACACAACATTCCTCTGATGCAAGCACAGAAACATACAACATCCGTACACACACTAACAGAATTTACACATAGAGGCACATATGCAGCTGGAGAATGAGGCCTACTGATATCCTTGTACACAATGACCAACGCGGTCACAGATCCCCATGCATAGATTCCAAATGTACAGGCATCCATGCACACAAACATCTATGCACGCAAGCCATCAGACATGCCATAACCCATGCACGCAGACCAATAGATACATAGATACAACCCAAAGCATTCAGACTCTCTCTCTCTCTCACACACACACCCACACAAACACATACACACACACACACATGCTCACACACACACTCTCTCCCAGACAACATACATACACTAAGGTAGCACTCCAAATGGCAAAACTCCACAGACATCGTGACAGACCACTTAATCTTTAGACCCTAGGTGGAAGAAATCAACAGGGTTATTCTTGAAGAAATCTCTTTCACTGAGTGGGAGAATACTTCACTCTTCCTGACAAATATTTGCCCCTTTGGTAGAGCTCTTAAAGGTCATTAAAGAGTGGACTCTACAAGCCAATTGCATCCGTTGCCTGTAAGGTATATTGTAATTATCACTGCAATTCAATACATCACTCTGGGACTCGCACACATTACATTTTGGGTTGCAAGATCACCACTTCCACAGCAAACAACATGTATCACAACTGAGCTTTTCTTTTATACATCGATGTTACCAAAAGTAGTAATCCGGTTGGATGAAATGAAGAAACTACTACAACTCCCAGAATGGACTGATACCTTAAGTGAACACCAGAAGCATACTCTTCAGCATACCGGATGAGATACTGAGATATTACAATCTTTGTAGCAAACTGTAGGGTGCATGCACTAACTGCCAAATTCATACCTTTACACTAAATATACATTTGCCATTGTCACTGTTGACAGTTTCCCTTACTTTCATTTACCTCCTTTGAAACTTGTTTTTCGGTATACATTTTTAAACAAATTTGCAACATACAGGGCATTTTAGTCTTTGAACTATTTTCATTGCTTTTTTTTACTTGTAGCGTCTCATGTAATAAACAACTCTAATGCTTCATTATTTAACGATTGCTTAAGCAATTGTTGAAGTCAAACAAGACAGCGATGTTGCGAACTAAAATGCATGTAGCGAGGTACAACTAATGCTTCAACCATTTCAGTGAGGGCAGAATTTAATTCCACTAGTGTTTCCAATGGAAACAGCAGAAGCCATGCTAGCAGGTGCATAGGATAACCTCCAATCCTGAAGCAAGTCACTTGCGTCCCACTCCCACGCAGCCAATCACAAAACAGCCAGATCCATACAGTGTATCAGAGTGTCCCATACCCACAACTCCAAAAGGATTCAGCGTTGCAACTCATAAACCAAACTAGATGCCAATATATGTTGGAATTCTCATAATCAGGTTAAATGGTCACTAAACCCCAAAGGCGATGCAAAGCCAAACAACAGTGGAATGCATGCCGCAGAATGCGTTTAACACAATATAAGATAAATCAAACATAAAAACGTCATCATTAAACAACTAACGCCTCCCTTGCTTTGCAGACATGCCTTGCCTCTTATTGCACTTGACTTTTTATTGGTCAAGGCTTAACAAATTCCTTGGCTAAACCCATACCCATGGACTCAACCTCTGTCCACTAGTCTTTGAACTCTGTTTTGAAATTTCTTTCCTGCAGACTTGTCCTAACCCACCTCACAATATGAGGACCTATGTGATGAAAGCCTTGTTTTTTTAAAACTTTAAAGGGTTGCACTCTATCCTTGTATTTGAGCGAGATTTCAAAATAAGAAATTAAACTGAATGAATAAACGTAGTTCACTCAGAAAGAGCCTCTTGGCCTTGGTGCTTGATTATTTGCCTTCAGTCAATGATTCAATTGCGTTCCTTTGCTTCGTTAAGATCATATGATGCTAAATTATCAATCACTTCTTTGTCCTCTCTTATATCTGCATTGCTGCCAGACTATAATTGCCGGCATCAGTAGTGGCATTCTCTCTAAATTGACTAGAACGCCTGCCAAAGTAGTAGCTGTTGCCATTTCCACACAAACTTCCAAATTTTGAAGTCAAGATTAAACCCTGCTCCCAGAGGTCTCAAACACTCAGTGCTGTCTGATTGGTTTTAGCATCATAGCTGCACCACCAACATCTACTGAAAAAGTCTTAAGAAAGCCAATAGGTTTGACGTTTGTATGGCTTGTTGTGTCGGGGGATGCAGACAAAATCACCTATAAAACAGATGCTAAAGAAAATAAAGCAAGCTTTTTTCCGCTTTCTATAGAATTCACTTTTCAGTTACTTCTGCCAGCACTTACTCCTGCATGACTCGATGACTAAAAGAGTCCCTCATGAATTCTAACTGAGGCAGAAAAAAACCCCAAACAGCCAATAGAAGCATAGTGAGACTGAAAAATTCCTGTGGGCTGATCTAAGATGTTATTGACAATACCTTAAGCCAATGGCTCAATGTTCCAGTGCCAAGGAAGACAATAGCTGAGGGAGACAGGGTGGTGGAGTGCAAGACCTCACAAGACAGCAAAATGTCCTGTAGCCATCAAACAAGAAAGTGGCAATTCTTACCTCCTGTGCCCCTTTTTAGGTCGAAGTCTACCAGACCGTGCAGCTGTCTGGTTTGCTAAAGGCATCTTGGAGACATTCAGAAAGCTGATCTAGGAATGCATTTCGCCCATTGATTACTATTGGCTTTGTGGTTTGTAACTCACATTTTCTGGCTTTCTATTTGCTTGCTTTATTTCCTGTAGGCTGTCCAGCTTGAGTTCCTCCCTCCCGTTGCCCAACTCTTGTTTACTGTACTATTCCACAAACTCGCTTTCTGTAAACAGGCCTTTTAATCTTGTTCCAATCTACCCTACCCCAATCCACCCCAAACGACCCTACTCCAATCTCCCCCATCCAATCTGCCCCACTCCAATCTACTCCACTCCAATCTACCCCACATCACTCTATCCAACTCCACTCCAATCTACCCCACTCCTCTCCAATCTACCCCACTCCTCTCCAATCTACCCCACTCCAAACTACCCCACTCCTATATACCTCACTCCAATCTACCTCACTCAGCTCCAACCTACTCCTCTTCACTCCAATCTACCCTACCATGATCCTCCCAATCTATCCCACTCCCATCTACCACACTTCACTCTACCCCACTCTACCCTAATCTACCCATTCCACTCCAATCTACTCCTCTCCACTCCTATCTACCCCACTCCACTCCAATAAACCCCACTCCACTCCAGCCTACTCGAATATATCCCACTCCACTCTACCCCGATCTATCCCTCTCCAATCTACCCCAATCCGATCTACTCCACTCCAATCTACCCCGTCCCACCCCAATCTACTCCACTTCATCCTAATCTACCCCAATTCAATCTACCACACTCCCCACTCCAATCTACCCTACTCCAATCTACCCCAATCTACTCCACTCCACTCTAATCTACACCACTCCACCCCACTCCAATCTACCCCACACCAACCCAATCTACCCCACTCCCCCAATCTAGCCCACTCCACTTCAATCAACCCCACTCCAAACTATCCCAATCTACCTCCACTCCATTCCATTGTACTCTACTATAATCCACCCAATCTACCCCACTACAATCTATCCCACTCTACTCCACTCCAATCTACCTGACTCCACTCCAATCTACCCCACTCCACTCTAATCTAGCCCAATATACCCACTCCACTCGATCCCAATCTACCCCGATCTACCCAAATCCTATCTAGCCAACTCTAATAAACTACCCCACTCCACTCTAATCAATCCCAATTCAATCTACCCCATTCCAATCTACCACGCAAATCTAACCAACTCCCCCACTCCAATCTACCCCAATCTACCTCACTCCACCCCATTCCAGTCTACCCCAATCCTCCTCACTCCATTCTATCCCACTCCATTCTACCCCAATCTACCCTATTTCACTCTACCCCAATCTACCCCACCCCACTAACTTTTAGCCATGCTGAACAGCAGCCACACTCGTGTACATAATGGCTAAAACACATTTCCAAAACGAATAGCTCTCCCATAGGCAAGACCTATTAGATTTTCCACTACTTGTTAACAAGGTAGTCAGTATAGAAGGGTATATACTTGGGAAAGGGGAGAAAGTAGAAGGAATGGTTTCTTAAAAGCAATCAGCAACTGGGAGGCTGTAGGAGATAGAATATTTCAAACACTTCACCACACATAGTTTATTTTTATTGAAAACAAGAGTAAAAGAATGTAGAAGTAATGGTTTTGGTTTTAGAATGTCTGTTGACATAAAAACACATTCCCTGAGGTGAAAAAGCCTATAATCTACTTCCAACGTTTTCAAATCAGAATTTTGTGAGATATACCCGTAAGTAACATTTCTAATTTATGCGAATTGAAACGTTTTACTCAGCTTACCGTTGAATGGTTGTCATCACGCAGAAATTTATACTGGAGGATATACGTCCAGGAAAAATGCCACGCACGAGCCTACCGTCTCTCCTTTGAGTCGTGATGCAAAACTTAGCATTGGACTGAAAGAACACTCTCCATCATCGGCACTCGACCCTTTGTTAATATGGCATTTAGGGACATTTTAAGGATTTTGGGGGCCCTGGGCCAAACGTATTTTGGGGGCCCCTGTTCGGAACAGCTTTGAATTTATGATCCATTTTCAGCTCTTTCATGCCCTCTTTGGCCAGGTCACTGACAGTGGACAGGCACACTGGTCCAAATTCTAAACTGTTTACATCTGATGGGTCTGAACTGGGGTGGCGAAGTGAGCTAAAGAACGATGATGGATTCAACCCAGATCTGTGACTGGGGGTGAGTGTCTGAAAAGTTTCAGCGCTCCGTCCATCATCTCCTTGTGTTTGCTTTGTTCACCCTAAATTGGCAGGGTATGCCCAGACGTGGGTCCCTTGCTCACTTTGCCACTGGAATCAAGCTAGCCTGGCTGATGAGGGGTGTTACCCCCAAACCGGTCTCAGGATGCTTGTTTCCGGTCCAGGGAAGACCTGGCTTGGCAGTTCGGGCTGGACTGTTCCCATGAGGCACAGGGTCAAGACTGATTTGCATATGGCTGGGTCTGAACTGGGGTGGCGAAGTGAGCTAAAGAACGATGATGGATTCAACCCAGATCTGTGACTGGGGGTGAGTGTCTGAAAAGTTTCAGCGCTCCGTCCATCATCTCCTTGCATTTGCTTTACATCTGATATTTAGGGATAGTTAGGTGTGTTTTCAATATTGTAACACAGCAGCAATTCACTTATATTACTGCAAATAATCTCTGTGACATATGAATATGTGAGGTCCTGCTTTGTTCTGAAAGAATGAAACAAACACAACATTTCTCAGCAAAATGTCTGTTTCAGATAGCGTTTTCCTTTCACTTATTTTGAATATGGGTGATGTGTGAGAGTCTATTACAATCTGTGTGAGAATTATTCAAGGTCACCAGGGCAAGACTCTGCAGAACTAAGCTGGCTCTATCAGGGGGCCCCTGAAAGGCTGGGGCCCTGGGCCAGAGCCCATTTGCCCATGCCTTAAAACGTCTCTGATGGCGTTGCGCAATTTTTACTGTTTTCTCAAAGCGGCGCTTCAGATTTTCACTCAGAACTGAGCTGCCTGACTTTTAGTAAATCCGAGCCTAAGTGTCCAGACACCAGTGGATCAGGACTGAACTAATAAGCTATAAATGGACTCATTTGTTGGAGACTGAGATCCGGGTAAGGGAGACGCTCGTAGAAGGGTCGGACTGGGACAGAAAATTGGTCCAGGTATCAAAATAAAAGGGGCCCACGTTAGCGAATCAGATAGCAGAAAAGTGGCCCACATTCTGCAAATAGGGGCAGTTTTGACTTTGTAAAGGAAGCTGCACAGGTGTTCTGCAAGGTAAGGGAGAATGCATGCTTTTGTGCTTGCTGCAGGCGATGTTTGTGATATCAGGGAAATCAACTATAAAACTGTCTCTTCAGACCATAAAACAGACCCACAAGTAGCCCAAAAAATAAACAGACCCACAAATAACCTGTCAGACCAGCCCTTCTGGCACTGCCAGGTTGCTCTATAGGCAAGTCCCACCCTGCTTGTAGCTAAAGAGAAAGAGCTGGGGAGATAATTGGTGGTATTAAGAATCTAAATACAAATAAGAGGGGGGCGACGACGCCTCACCTGCTAAGCCGGGGGAGACCTCACAGGAACACACAAATTTTAATCCTACAAACGTGTGTGTTCCTGTGAGGGCCTGATGGTGGTCTGTGGGTGAAACAGGAACTGATCGAGCTTCCCTGTTATTACCAGGCACAGTGTTTATCCAAAATTATTTAGGATTGTGAATAAATGACTAGTTGAAGGTGGGCCTACCTAGTGCTTGTGAGCGGCAGTAGTCTGCAGGTGGGCATTAAAAAGGTATATGCCTTTGCCTGCCTGACTGGGCACAGTAGAAGCTGCCTTTCCAGGCAACGGGCATCCGCACTTCCGAGAGGTCTGTGGTGGAGGTGAAACGCAGAATTTACTTCAGCTGTGGTTTTGAAGATGCCTGTCTGTAAACCTCACTAGCAACAGCCTACATTATTATTTTTATTTTGAGTTTTATATAGCGTTAGCTAGACCCGAAGGTATCAGAGCGCTTTACATGTTATGTGATAACGTCCTATAATACTTGAAATATTAATATTTTGCTATAAAAAGTTGTAGTGAATGTCTTTATCTCAGGAAACCTCACAGGCATGGTAGAGACGCTGACGTCTGAACTGTGGGGCAGTGCCCTGTGGCAGGAGAGTTCTAAAGTCGCCCAACTAAAATCTCCTGATAAACCAGCCCATGCATGCTGTCTCTGAGACGTTTATATGAAGGGACCAGAAAACAGATTCTATTGCAAGTAGGCCCGGTCAGAGGGGCAGCGAGGTAAGAATTTTCATTGTTCCCCCAGGGCCTGCGTTTTTGGGAATATTTTTGAAATTCCTGCAGCAAAACGTATTTATAGATTTTAAAGCAAAGCGGCCCCATTTCTTAATAACAAGGCAGCTAACATGGCTCCCAGATGCTAGATCTGCTGCGTTTTCTCTTTTTCCTGCGGAACATTTTTAAAAAAAAGTTCCTCATCCTATGAAGTTCCGCTCTTCAGTTAGTCGACCCAGGCCCGCGAACAGTTTTGATATGCCTGACTGCGAGATCGGAAGCTCTGTCACGCACACTTTTTTAACAGAAAAATGAAGGCTGTTTCTGACTTTAAACAGTTGCAAACACAGACAGGGGTGTAGCTTGGTCAGTAAGATTGGAGGAGGTGGGGTGAGCTTCAGATTTTCCGACAATCAGACTGGCATATAATGTTTTCATACATTATAGGACAAGCAGGGCATATGAGAGGGTCCTAAGGGGCGATGCAAAGGGAGAGGAAGGTGGATTGTTAGGAGTATTAAGAGAGAAAATAGATTTAGTAAAATAACCAATATTTTGAGGGCTTTCAAAACAGAGAGGGAACGAGTTTGTGTGCGTTTTTGTCTGTGTTTATGTAAACATCCCTGGTGAAATCCGACTGATATCTCACAATACCTGACTGAAAGCACCTGTACCCAACTATTTATCAGAAAATACATTTATTAGCAGAGTGCTACACCCCAAACACCCCTCCTGAAGCTACGCTCCTGGCCACAGAAGCACTCTATAATGTAGGGGTGCGCTCACAAAGTGATATAAAGGTTCCAAAGCAGTTACTGAACCATACTCGTTGGGTCCAGCGTCGCTCCATACTGAAGCGGGGAAAGGACATGTCCTGCCTTCATCCAGAAGGACCACTACCCATTCTACAACAGAGAGGGCTGGACAGTGAAACTCATGGATCCATTACTGCAGTATGTCTGGCTCACAAGCACAGACTTACCCTCGCTCAGGCGCTGAAACCAAAATGTTATCCCTTACACATTAAATAAAAATTCAAGCAACAAAACAAGAACTTGAAACAGACTTCAAGAGACATGACATATCTTGTGTATGAAAAGCAAAGAGGAGAAGGTAAGGGTGCGGAGAAAGAGGCTTACAGAATTCACTAAGGGGTGACTGGTGGAAAGGTGGAGGTCCCTCTCTTTGGATGTGTTGTGAATTAAAGTGCCAGGAATCATGGTTTATTTCTTTCATAAAAGTTAACACATTAAGTAGTTCACTCTGCTTCCTTTTTGAGTATTAAGTTGTACACTTTGTTGCTTTTTTAGTATCTTAAAATGTGTGTTTCTTCTGTGGTGAAAGGGGGTTTGAGTTAGGAGTTTCTCCCATTGTCGATAATCCTCAGGATCTTGTTACGTGTATGGCAGGGATTTCCTACTGTGGAAAATGTCAATTTGGCAATCACGTGTGCGATTCTCACAAATTCTAGAATGCTTGTAGACATTCCCAAATGACTTCGATCATTCCCTCAGCTGTTGTTGAGCGGGGGAAGTCCGATCTGTGATCATTCAGAGATGACTGACTCTAGTGACTTGGGGGATTTCAGAATCTCCTGGCACTTTCTAAGACTTTAGAAGGAATCTTTGCAAGGGTCATCGAGGGCTCTATGGTCCCAACAAATCAGTCTAATATTAGCTTGTCGACTCTGCCTGGATCTGCTGGTGTCTGTAGAAGCGCATTGATCCAATATATGGGCATCCCAGAGGTGCAAGATTTTCTAGTTCATCTCTTTCTTGAGGGTTGGGTTTGTTACAGCATCATATATCAGCTATATCTAAATTGCAATCTCTAACCGTGGGTAAACCTTCTCCTGTAGGGTTGTCTTTTCTAAACACTTCATAGTCAGAAGAGCTAACAGGCAAAAATGGAAAATTCTATAGGATGCCAGATTCACAAATGCCTTTACTGCCCAATATACTTAAAATTCTATGTGTCTCTGAATCAACTCTCTGCTTAGTTGACTATGTTATTATGCCTTTGCCCTTTCATAGGGTTTCAGATATGAGATTCTGCATTATGAGGAATTATAATACGAAAACCCAGTTACCTCTCCTATCTTTGTCCATAATCAGGAGACAACAAGTCCACTCAGAGTTCTTTAACTTTATCACGGGACAGGGTTAATCATCTTCTATAGGACATTTAGAATCCGGCTTATAGTAGTAATTTTGGCGATGCATAGTTGATATCAACTTTGCATAGTTGAACTACTCTCCACCCATATACATACTGCCATTTTGTAAACAAACACAAACAATTCACCTCAAGTGATACGTGGAAAACATATACTGCATGTAGTGACCTCCCTGCTCTGGATGTTATGTCCTACCATCTGTAGGAGAGTAGGATCTGCCTCTTATGTTGCCCCCACTTTTTTTCTGATGTTAGCACTGGTTTCTGGCTATAGTCTGGCTGGGTCCCTGCCAATCAGGGCCCCAGCCTCTCTGTTCTCTCTAAACGACATGGAGTGCACTCTAGGTGCACTAGTGATTGGATACTGTGGTGCCTTATGAGTCCCTAGTAAATGGTACCTTGGGTGCCAAGGGCATAGGTACTTCACAGGCCGCCCAGGGGCTGCAGCATATGTTATGCCACCCCTGGGAAGCAGTCTAAATCTGACACCACAGGCCTGCTACTGCAGCCTGGGTGAGGTGGTGCTAGCCCCCCTCACTGAGATATAGGTTTCCTATATCTCTCCTGCACACACATATAAACCTATCAGTCACCCCTAAGGCAGGCCCTATCAATCCTGAGGGCAGGGTGCTTGGCTTCTATGTGAGGGGGTGCCTCTGCCTGAGCAGGGCCCCTCTGCAGCTCTCAGAGTCTATTCTCTGGTGCTGTTTGTGGATGCGGTTAAACCATATACTATTTAAGTGCATTATATCCTCGCGGTAAATGCTAACTTTGGAATGGCTGCATCAAAACATGTCGTGTTTGGTGTCAAACATCTTGGAATACTACCCCCCGCCAATCTTGGCGGCGGGGGTAGCATTCCACCCTTCTAGAGGGATAAGACATGTACCTGCTGTGGAAACGCGGTGGAATCCTAAAGAGCCCTGGCATCACAAAATGGATGCCACCAGTCACAGACACTGGGCTGCCCTCCTGCTGATGACCGAAACTCGCAGTGGAGGAAGCCCAACAATAGGCATCCTGTCACAGGGAGGTGTAACCACCTTCCAGACAGGGTTTAGTGTATTGGGGCTGGGTGGGTGCACTCTTAGAGTGCTTTGAAGTCCTGCACTGGGGGAGCAGAAGGCTCCTCTGTGCATATGCCAGTTCAAACCAGCTCAGGGGCTACCTGCCCCTGCTCTGGCGCGAAACTGGACAAAGGGAAGTGGGTGTAGCCACCCCTCCCTTGACCCTCCCATAGGTGGGGTCATAGAGCTAGTCCATCCCCTCTTTTTAGTATAAGAGGGGGAACCTTGCCATTGCAAAGCAGATAACCCCTGGACGACGCTCTACAGAAGAATCCTGGCCCTTCGACGTTCCACTACCTTTGGAAGACAGAAGAATCTCCCTTGGAGTCAAGGAGTGACTCCCCTGCTTGGCAGGCACCAAAAACGACAACGACGGTCGCAAACTACGCCGCTCCCGCCGGAGTCCGAAGTCCCTGCAGCCCAAGAAGTGGATTTCCTGACCTCTCCCCGGCCATCGTGAGTCCCCAGCGAAGCTGAGGCAAGTGGACCCCACGAGTAACGAGGAACCGCGACCCCTGGGTACCGTGCACTATTGTCAAGTGCAACCCCTTCACAACGTTCTACGAACTTGTGCTTTGGACCACGTGTGGTCCCGACCTCCAGCAGGAATCCCTCCAAAGATCAGAGGCCTACACCGTCCCGAGTGACCGTGGGCCCCTGTTGAGTGATTCCGCCCGAGGTGTCTTCGCGATCCCTTGCCCGCTGGCTTGTGGGTCCCCAGAAGACTTCTTAAAGAAACCAAAGGGCTCCCCTGGTTGCTCCAGGCCTGCCCTGACTTACCCTCGCTGGGTGAGTCCTTCAGACCTTGCTGGTCTGCGCCATCGACTTTTCTTCATCTCCCCGAGACTTGCTGCTGCCAAGGCTTGTTGGCTCCTATCGAGTTACCGACACCGCAGTCAGCTGCAGACGTCAAGGGACACACCGAATCCAGCTCCTGGTCGTCGTCGACACCTCCTGGACCACGTGGCTGAAGAGTCAAGGCACCCGCAACCGACCTGAAGCGACCGACGACGGTGGGCATCTATCTTCCTTGCCCCGGGTCACTGCCAAGTGACTTTGAACACTGTCCCCTCTGCTTTCAGGTCATCCTTCTTCAGAATCCAGGCTTGGATTCCACCGGACACTTCTTCAGCTCCCGCAAGCAGCAAGTCTTCTTTGTTCGCCATTGAAAACGACGCCGCGACCCGACACCAAAGGACACCTGTGCACCCGGCTTCCCTGGGTGAGGTAACTCCAGCACTACGGTGCTCCTGTGGGTGTGGGCCCTAGAACTACTTACCCTGTAAGTGACTTGCTTGTAGGTTCTCCCGAAGTATCCTAAAACTCTTTATTTCCAACCGCGACTTGCCCCATTGAAGTTAACGGCGATCCGCGCCTGTGTATCTACACTGCACGCGTCCCCCGTGGGTCCTTTACTTACCTGCCTTGGGTGGTTTCGTGAGGCCCCAGCACTTCTGAAGGCCCTAGGCCTTGTCTCCCTGCAAGTCGTTGTTTCTAAGTCTCTTACTTAGTATATGGTCTGGTACGCCCCTAGGGCCCCAGCCATATTTTGTGCTTAACTTATTGTGAAACGTTGATTTGTGCATATGTTTGTCTTCTAATCTCATAAAGAGATTAGTAGAGAGTTATTTAGAAATAAATACATATATATTTGATATATATACCTGTGTGGTGTCTTTTCATTTGGTGATTCAAGAGATTATATGGTAAAACAAGCTGCTTTACATTCCTCCGAGACTTAGCCTGAAGGCTGCTCTCCACAGCTACCACTAGGATAGCTTTCTTTAAAAGGTTGTCTTAAACCTATCTACCATAAGAGTCGATTTGCCCTGGTGCAAGGTGTCCACTTTAATTAGTGAACAGCATATACCAGGCCAACTTCTCACATTGGTGGGCAGCGTGTGGGATTCCAGCTTGCCATTGTTTTACCAGAAAATCTCTATTTGAATTACTAACTGAAAACCATTATAGGTACTCAAGGTACATATAAAGTCAAGCTTAGTATCAATAAGTTCTACTGAACTTAGAGCTGTGTGCCAAGGGATAGCACACCCTTTCCACAGCTCAAGCTAGGATCAGTAGGCCACAAACTAGTGTAGGTAGTACAACACTGCACAACACTAGAATGTCCTTAAGGGGTGGACCCAGTGGATCCACTCAGCCTCAGTATAAGGACATGGCTTTCTCTGACTTGAGAGCCATGTGTGTTGACAGACACCTGAGGCTAGGACAGAGTCCCTCAACCCTGCACCTGATAGATCTGCTAACAGCAGATGACCTTAGATTGGCTCTAGGAGCTAAAGGGTTTGAATCAGTGGGTGGGTCAGTCATAGTATCTGGGTCAGATGATGAAAATCAGAATGACCAAGACTCTGTGATTGAAGGGCCAGGCTCCAAGGGGCCTGAAAAGGACAGAGGAACTCTCCCTAAGGGAACTGACAGAGAGGAGGAGAGGCACAGATCCCCTTCCAGGGAATCTGACCACTCTTATCACTCTGGCAGAGAATTTGTCCAGCAGAGGAGCTCATACTTTTCCTTAAGAGAGACCTCCTCTGAGAGAAGGTGCAAACTGCTCCAGTATGAGGAAGCCAGAGTGGCCCTCAGAACCAAGCAGTTGGCACTGGATAGGGAAGCCCTGGAGATCCAGAGAGCTTCTAGAAAAGAGGGGTTAGAACCCCTGGTGGCAGCAACAGTGTCCCTAGAGGCAGAGAATATGTCCCTGACCATAGGAACCTGAGCAAGGTTGTTCCTCCCTACCAGAGT
Organism: Calotriton arnoldi; assembly: GCA_963921515.1. Taxonomy (NCBI): domain Eukaryota; kingdom Metazoa; phylum Chordata; class Amphibia; order Caudata; family Salamandridae; genus Calotriton; species Calotriton arnoldi. Next base: position 402,920 of record CAWUFW010014540.1, read on the forward strand.
GGGGATGATATCCACAAGTGGATAACTGCTATGGAGAGGGCCTGTAGAGTACAGCAGGTCCCCCAAAAGCAGTGGGCAGCAATCTTGTGGCTCTCCTTTTCAGATAAAGGAAGAGACAAGCTCCTCACTCTTAGAGAGGAGGATGCTGATGATTATGAGGTCCTGAAGAGTGCACTGATAGATGGGTTTGGCTTAACCACTGAGCAGTACAGGTTAAAGTTCAGAGATACCCAGAAGGCACAGACTCAGGACTGGACTGACTTTGTTGATTGTGCAACCAAGGCTCTAGAGGGTTGGCTGGTTGGCAGTAGGGTTACTGATTTCAAGGGATTGTATAATCTGATGATGAGAGAACAGATCCTAAATAATTGCCAGAACCAGTTGTTGCATCAGTACCTGGTGGACTCTGATCTGACCTCTCCCCAAGAATTGGGAAAGAAGGCAGACAAATGGGTCAGAACCAGGGTGAGGCAGAAAACCCAGAACCAAGGGGGTGACACTAAGAAGCAAGATCCTAAAGGCCCTGAGAAAGGTGGGGATAAGTCAAAAGACCAGAAGTCTTCACAAGGGCCCCAAAAATCTGCATCTGGTGGGGAGTCACAGTCCAACAAGGGAAAAGGCCAAAAGAAGCCCTGGTGCAAATTCTGTAAACAGAAAGGGCACTGGACTTCTGATTGTACCAAGTCCAAAGACCAAACCACCACCACTCCGGCCCCTAAGGCAACTGTGCCCCCTAGCTCAGCTACTGGTGGAGGTGGTACGCAGAATAAGGGTGTAGTAGGGTTGACCCTGGGTTCTGAAGTGGATTCTGACCTAGTCAGAGTGACCACTCAGGCAATGCTGATTTGTGAGGGAAACATTGATATGTCCTTCCTAGTAAGCCCCAGTAATCTGGGCAAGTACAAACAGCAGCCTTTGATAAATGGCAAACAGGCTTTGGCATTTAGGGACACAGGTGCTAGTGTCACCATGGTGGCAGAGGACCTAGTGGACCCTGGACAGATCATCCTGGGTGAAATGTACCAGGTGACCAATGCAAGCAATGTCCAGACCAACCATAGTCTGGCAGTTGTGAATTTCTCCTGGGGAGGGGTAACTGGCCTCAAGAAGGTTGTAGTCAGTGCAGACCTCCCTGTAGAATGTCTATTGGGCAATGATCTAGAGACTTCAGCCTGGTCTGAAGTAGAGTTATGGACTCATGCTGAGATGTTGGGCATCCCTGCAGAGGTATTTGCTGTGACCAGGTCACAAGCAAGAATGCATGACACTGAACCAGCTCTGGATCCTGGAACAATGGACCAGATGCTTCCCAAGAGAAGGAGCAGTAGGGTTAAGGCAGTGCCTTCCCTCTGTCTCAGATCAAGGATTCACTTCCAGAGGGAGGTGAAGCAGAACCTGAAGAAGGAACTGCCCCAGAGGGACTTGAACCTGACCAGGTTGAGTTCTTGGGGGCAGGGGCCTCTTCCAGGGAAGATCTGAGCAAGGAGCAACAGTGCTGCCCCTCTCTTGAACCCCCTCAGACAGCAGGCTGCTGCTGAGGCTGCTGGGAGTGCTAGTGGGTCCCATAAAGTTTATTGGGATGAGGGACTCCTATATTCTGAGGGTAGAGACCCAGCCCCTGGAGCCACCAGGAGGTTGGTAATACCTCAGAAGTTTAGGGGGTTCCTCTTGACCTTAGCACATGATATCCCTTTGGCAGGACACTTGGGCCAAAACAAGACCTGGGACAGGCTTGTTCCACATTTTCATTGGCCACATATGTCAGAGGACACAAAGGAGTTTTGTCGCGCCTGTGTCACTTGCCAAGCCAGTGGTAAGGCAGGTGGCACAACAAAGGCCCCCTGATACCACTACCTGTGGTGGGGGTACCCTTTGAAAGGGTAGGGATTGACATTGTTGGTCCCCTTGACCCTCAGACTGCATCTGGGCACAGATTTATCCTGGTGGTAGTGGATCATGCCACCAGGTACCCAGAGGCAATTCCTCTGAGGATCACCACAGCCCCTGTGGTGGCAAGAGCCCTCATTGGAGTTTTCTCCAGAGTGGGTTTTCCAAAGGAGGTCATTTCTGACAGAGGTACCAACTTCATGTCAGGATATCTGAAAGCAATGTGGAAGGAGTGTGGTGTAACTTATAAGTTCACCACCCCCTATCACCCACAATGCAATGGTTTAGTTGAACGCTTCAACAAGACCTTGAAAGGAATGATTAAGGGACTCCCAGAGAAGCTTAGGCGGAAATGGGACCTTCTTCTTCCTTGCCTTTTGTTTGCATACAGAGAGGTTCCACAGAAGGGGGTTGGCTACAGCCCATTTGAGCTTCTGTTTGGGCATCCTGTGAGAGGTCCACTATGTTTGGTAAAAGAGGGCTGGGAGTTACCTCTCAAGCCCCCAAACAAGATGTGATGGACTATGTACTTGGTCTCCGCTCCCGGATGGCAGAGTACATGAAAAAGGCAACCAAAAACCTGGAGGCCAGCCAAGAATTACAAAAAGCTTGGCATGACCAAAGGCTGTGCTGACTGTATACCAGCCAGGACAGAAAGTGTGGGTGTTGGAGCCTGTGGCCCCAGCAGCCCTCCAGGACAAGTGGAGTGGCCCCCATACAATAGTTGAACAGAAGGGAGAAGTCACCTATCTGGTGAATCTTGGAACTCCCAGGAGCCCCCTAAGGGTGCTTCATGTCAACAGATTAAAGCCATATGTTGACAGGGCTGACATGGGCTTGCTCATGGCAACTGATGAGGACCAGGAGGAGGAGAGTGACCCTCTCCCTGACCTGCTCTCTCAGAACCCTGATGATGGGTCAGTAGATGGTGTTGCTTTGGCAAGCAGCCTCACTGACCATCAGCAAACTGAGTGCAGACAAGTTCTGCAACAGTTTAGACATATGTTTAGCCTGACCCCTAGTCAGACTACCTGGTGCACCCATGAGGTGGACACTGGGGACAGTCTGCCTGTCAAGAATAAAATCTACAGGCAACCTGACCATGTCAGGGACTGTATCAGGACTGAAGTCCAGAAAATGTTGGAGTTAGGCGTGATTGAGCCTTCAGATAGCCCCTTGGGCTAGCCCAGTAGTCCTGGTACCCAAGCCTCATACCCAGGGTGGTAAGAAAGAAATGAGGTTTTGTGTAGACTACAGAGGCCTCAATGCAGTCACTAGGACTGATGCCTATCCCATACCAAGGGCAGATGAGCTGATTGATACTTTGGCCTCAGCCAAGTATCTAAGCACATTTGACCTAACAGCTGGCTACTGGCAAATCAGATTAGCTGATGATGCAAAAGCCAAAACAGCATTTTCGACTCCCTGGTGGGCACTACCACTTTGTGTTGATGCCCTTTGGATTGAAAAATGCACCTGCCACTTTTCAGAGGTTGGTGAATAAAGTTCTGGCAGGGATGGAAACTTATTGCTCAGCTTATCTAGATGATATTGCTGTCTTTAGTTCCTCCTGGCAGGATCACCTGGTCCACCTCAGAAATGTTTTGGAGGCCCTGCAGAAAGCGGGCCTCACTATCAAGGCCACCAAGTGCCAGATAGGGCAGAGTCAGGTTGTGTACCTGGGCCACCTTGTAGGTGGAGGCCAGGTTCAGCCTTTGCAGAGCAAAATCCAAACCATACTGGAATGGGTTGCTCCAACCACTCCAGACACAGGTGAGAGCCTTCTTAGGCCTGACTGGGTACTATAGGAGGTTTGTCAAGGGATATGGATCTATAGTGACCCCTTGAATGATCTTACCTCTAAGAAAATGCCAAAAGGTTCAGTGGACAGCTAGCTGTCAAAAGGCATTTGAAGACCTAAAGCAGGCCATGTGCACTGCCCCCATCTTACAGAGTCCAGACTACACCAAAAAGTTCATTGTCCAAACAGATGCTTCTGAGCTGGGTGTGGGAGCTGTACTGTCTCAACTGAATGATGAAGGTCAAGACCAGCCAGTAGCTTTTATTAGCAGAAGGCTGACCCCTAGAGAGAAACGTTGGTCAGCTATAGAGAGGGAGGCCTTTGCTGTGGTATGGGCCCTGAAGAAGCTGAGGCCATACTTGTTTGGTACTCACTTCATAGTTCAGACTGACCACAAGCCCCTCCTATGGCTAAAGCAGATGAAAGGTGAAAACCCAAAACTTTTGAGGTGGTCCATTTCCTACAGGGGATGGACTATACAGTGGAACATAGGCCTGGGACCCAACATGCCAATGCAGATGGACTCTCAAGGTATTTCCACTTTGAACACGAAGACTCAACTGGTCAAGGTTAGTTTAGTGTCCCTACGTTTGGGGGGTTGTGTAGGAGAGTAGGATCTGCCTCTTATGTTGCCCCCACTTTTTTCTGATGTTAGCACTGGTTTCTGGCTATAGTCTGGCTGGGTCCCTGCCAATCAGGGCCCCAGCCTCTCTGTTCTCTCTAAACGACATGGAGTGCACTCTAGGTGCACTAGTGATTGGATACTGTGGTGCCTTATGAGTCCCTAGTAAATGGTACCTTAGGTGCCAAGGGCATAGGTACTTCACAGGCCTCCCAGGGGCTGCAGCATATGTTATGCCACCCCTGGGAAGCAGTCTAAATCTGACACCACAGGCCTGCTACTGCAGCCTGGGTGAGGTGGTGCTAGCCTCTCACTGAGATATAGGTTTCCTATATCTCTCCTGCACACACATATAAACCTATCAGTCACCCCTAAGGCAGGCCCTATCAATCCTGGAGGGCAGGGTGCTTGGCTTCTATGTGAGGGGGTGCCTCTGCCTGAGCAGGGCCCCTCTGCAGCTCTCAGAGTCTATTCTCTGGTGCTGTTTGTGGATGCGGTTAAACCATATACTATTTAAGTGCATTATATCCTCGCGGTAAATGCTAACTTTGGAATGGCTGCATCAAAACATGTCGTGTTTGGTGTCAAACATCTTGGAATACTACTCCCCGCCAATCTTGGCGGCGGGGGTAGCATTCCACCCTTCTAGAGGGATAAGACATGTACCTGCTGTGGAAACGCGGTAGAATCCTAAAGAGCCCTGGCATCACAAAATGGATGCCACCAGTCACAGACACTGGGCTGCCCTCCTGCTGATGACCGAAACTCGCAGTGGAGGAAGCCCAACAATAGGCATCCTGTCACAGGGAGGTGTAACCACCTTCCAGACAGGGTTTAGTGTATTGGGGCTGGGTGGGTGCACTCTTAGAGTGCTTTGAAGTCCTGCACTGGGGGAGCAGAAGGCTCCTCTGTGCATATGCCAGTTCAAACCAGCTCAGGGGCTACCTGCCCCTGCTCTGGCGCGAAACTGGACAAAGGGAAGTGGGTGTAGCCACCTCTCCCTTGACCCTCCCATAGGTGGGGTCATAGAGCTAGTCCATCCCCTCTTTTAGTATAAGAGGGGGAACCTTGCCATTGCAAAGCAGATAACCCCTGGACGACGCTCTACAGAAGAATCCTGGCCCTTCGACGTTCCACTACCTTTGGAAGACAGAAGAATCTCCCTTGGAGTCAAGGAGTGACTCCTGCTTGGCAGGCACCAAAACGACAACGACGGTCGCAAACTACGCCGCTCCCGCCGGAGTCCGAAGTCCCTGCAGCCCAAGAAGTGGATTTCCTGACCTCTCCCCGGCCATCGTGAGTCCCCAGCGAAGCTGAGGCAAGTGGACCCCACGAGTAACGAGGAACCGCGACCCTGGGTACCGTGCACTATTGTCGAGTGCAACCCCTTCACAACGTTCTACGAACTTGTGCTTTGGACCACGTGTGGTCCCGACCTCCAGCAGGAATCCTCCGAAGATCAGAGGCCTACACCGTCCCGAGTGACCGTGGGCCCCTGTTGAGTGATTCCGCCCGAGGTGTCTTCGCGATCCCTTGCCCGCTGGCTTGTGGGTCCCCAGAAGACTTCTTAAAGAAACCAAAGGGCTCCCCTGGTTGCTCCAGGCCTGCCCTGACTTACCCTCGCTGGGTGAGTCCTTCAGACCTTGCTGGTCTGC